>JAJKFI010000002.1:43632033-43673544 GCA_029204185.1 Lerista edwardsae | reverse complement strand
TCTCTCTCTCTCTCTCTCTCTCTCTCTCTCTCTCTCTCTCTCTCTCTGTGTGTGTGTGTGTGTGTGTGTGTGTGTGTGTGTGTGTTTCAGAAGCAATAGAAAATTTGTAACCAACCTAAAGCAATTTAGCAATCACTCCAGCGTAAATCACGCTGTACTTGTGAATGCTTTCCTACAGAGGAACTGACAAATTGCCATGTACAGTGTAGTAAGATCACACCGTTGGCTACCCAGGATAAATGCACTGGAACAATTTTTAATATAGCAAAATGTGTTTTTTTAGGCAATGCTAAGGTATGATATACAGTCAATCCTTATTATCTGCTAGGGTTAGGTTCCTGAAAAACCTTGCGGATAGCGAATTTGTGAACAACAAACCCTTGATCCTATGGAATCAATGGGGTTAGGTGCAAGGGGCACCTTACCTGCCATCTCTAGCAGAGATCCTCAGGAAGCCAGTGTAGTGCAGCAGGAAATGCCAAAAGATCTCTGAATGCTACAGAGACCTTCCAGAGGCTGCAGGGATCTTCAGAATGACCCCTGCAACCAGCACGTACCCAGTGGTGTCATCTAAATGATTTACGAACAGGAACTCACTTTTGATTGGCACGTCTCAGGACCTGCCCACTGGAAGTGACGTCATAAGCCGGAGGCTGGCGGAGCGCAGGTCTACCTGCGGCTGGTTCCCTTGGGTAGACCTGGGCTCCGGAGGCTGGCGGAGCACAGGTCTACCCGTGGCCGGTTCCTAGCCAGCGACAACGTCAGCGACAATTGGGGGAGCCAGCCAGTTCTGTACAGCGCCTGGTGCCTACAGAACAGAAAGCGAAGAATTCCCCCCTCCCCAATTGCAGCTCCAATAGTTATGGGGACAGTCTCCCAAAGAAGGCTCACACCCAGAGCGCCAGTGAAACGCTCTGGACTGGAGAGACAGTGGCGAAAGCCTTTCCTTGGTCTTTGCGGCTAGGCGAGGTGGAGTTATTCAAAATTGCCAGGGAAGTTGAAAATTGGCACGGGGGCAGCAGCCTCGAAGCCGAGGCTGGCTGAGCAGAATGAGGCAGGAACCTGTGGAAGGGGCTGAGGGGCGGCACCACTCCGGACAGCACCCTTGGGCGCTTCCCCACACCAAAGCCCGCTTACGCCTGGCACATCAGGAGGGCAGCTTCAAAAAGTCCCGGCTCCCCTCCGTCCCCTCCAGGGCCCCCCTCGATTCGCCACAGCACCCCCAGGACACCCCTTCTCCCCAGTGGGCTGCAGACTCACCAGAGTGGCTGGTGACTCCACGTGTGTGGCTGGAGGGAGTGAGGAAGGGGGCTGTGCAGGACGGGACTTCCCCACTGCAGCCCTACCCCCTTCGCCCCCCTAGGAATCAGGAGTCGCTCCCTTTAACCCTCTGAGTGCCAGCCGACCAAGAAAAAAAGCTCTTTGCAGAGGAATGGGGGGGGGAGAGGAGGGAGAGTGAAGTGGGCGGAGTCAGTCCTAATTTTAACTAGTGGAACTGAGTTCCCCCGCATTCCCCCTACATGACATCACTGCATGTACCCCTTAAACGTTGCTGGTGGATGCCTCTGCAAGCCATTTTAAAGGGGTCAGTGCTAGTCGCAGGTGCCATTCTGAAGGTCCCTGCATAGTGGATAACTAGGACAGAGGTGCAGATAATCAGGAAAGTAGTAATTATGCCCTTCACATATAAGCAAGGATGCAGATAGCAAGGTTGCATATAATGAGGACCAAACAATGACAAGGAGAAAGAAGTGCAGCAAGAAAATGCAGGCAGTGATTTTGGGTGCAATCCTCACCAACTTTCCAGCCCTGGGGTAAGGGCAATGCAGCATCAAGGTAAAAGAACAAACATTCCCTTATCTTAAGGCGGCCTCTATGACTACAACTCCACTGCAGGATGCAGCACGTGCCCTACTGGCACAGCTATGTCAGTGCTGGAAAGTTGGTTAGGATTGCGCCTTAAAATGCAGATGCTTTGGAACTCCTTGCTTTGGGCTGTATACCTGTATAGCAGTGAAACTAGCATGCCATGTAATCAATGCAAATGACAGTCTAATCCTATACATAAACCACCACCCTCGATACAGCCACCCCACCAGAGATTGTGCTGCATCCTGCAAGGGGGTCCCTGAAGGGAACATTTGTTCCCTTGCCTGGGGGTAAACCTGCACTGCCTGGATGGGCCTACTCAAACTGGTGCCGGCAATTTTGCTGGAGCAAGTCTGTGTCGAGCTGCCCAGCTTGACACAGGGAATAAGATCAGGCAGTGGAAGCCAGCACAGATCCCACCCCCACATGGACCTGCTCCTCCCCCAGCCCAGTCCTGTCCCCTCCCTGCTTTCCCCACCTCGACAGGTGTTACCGCTGGCTGGTGCTCCTGGAGCTCTGGCCGGCCATACCACCTGTGCTAAAGCGCAGCACCAACTCAGTTGTCCCAGCGCAGGTAGTACCTATTCTCCAGGTACCACAAATGTGCTTTACAGCATGTTTGCAACACCCAGAGCCGGCGGTACGCTTGTATTGCCAGTGACAGAACCCTCAGGAGCGGGCTCACAATCATGTTCCCCATTTTCGTATTGCTGTTCTACTTCTTCAGCGGCCACCTGCAGAAACAAGGAATCCTGGGAAATAATGTTACCCCCAGAGGTGACGCGCCCATAGGGAGTGGTGTAGCGGTTGCCATGGGTGCCACTGAGGCAGTTGGGCATGCTGGGAAAGCAAGTGGCATGGAGCTGGGCCCTCTCGCCCACCCCTAACTCCATTATGCTCAGAAATGGAGTGATTCCGGAAGCAGAGGCCATGGTGAGGATGTGTGGAGGGCACAGGAATGTCTTTTGTCACCAGTCATGCCTCAGGCGTGATCAGAACCTGCTTCAGCTCTGGTTACCCGAAATAATCTGTATTACCTGGGAGACAAGCAGAACCATCCTTCAACCCATCCTCCACATGTTGTTTTTTTCCCCCATGAGGAGTGTGGGGAGGGAAAGAAGAAAGAAGCAAAAGCATGAATGGCTTTTTTAAGAACACTGGCGCTTCATGCTCTTCTAGCATTAAACCCGGCTTCAAATGACAAGTGTCTACTGTCTGAAGGAGTTCTGTAACAATTATTTGCCATGAAGCATTGCAGGGAAGTGTTGCTGCTCAAAAAACAAGTCCAGTATCTTTTGGGGCTCCTGGTTCTTTGGAATGTGGTCTTTGCAAAATGAATAGCATAAATAACCAGATATTGGCAGTGCTCATAGAAAATAACTCCTCCCACCCAAAGGAAAAGTTATAGCCCACCATTTCAACACTCCATAAAACAGGCAAAACTTTGAAATAATTGTTTACATGAGCATTTGGTAAGGCAGAAGTCTGGCACGTCTGGCTTTTTAATGCTCTTCCAAGTCTTCATTTTAAAGAAATATTCAGATCATCAACAGTATTCATAACATCAACAGCTGTAGGGGGGAAAAATCCGCCATTCAACAATAGCTTTGAATCTCAGGAATGGATTTTATGCTCTCAGAACAGCTGAGTGTGATGCAAAGGTTCTGAGTTATGGATCGAAGCAGAGATCAGACTAGACAGTTCCAAGATTGGTTTGCAAATCATTTACATTTAGGCAGCAATGTACGAGGAACAAGGACAGTGATCTTGATCAGAAAACCATGGAGAAATCTGAATTGGTTCAAATGATTGAACTCATTTCCTTGATGTAAGGGTGAGATTTTATATGTGCAAAAAGAGCAATGATTCATATTTAGCTGTGGGAGGGGAAGTCTGGGTCTGGGGATGGATTTGGGGGAAAAATACAGTCATCATTTCAAATAGATTTCTGTCCTCTTCTCCAATCATGGAACAATCTGCAGTCAGAGAGGCAGAGTATGGAGGAGGAACATGAACTGAGGGCGCAATCCTAAGTAGCACCAGAAGAGGCGGGCCAGCAGGCCTGCAATGTATCCAGTGCAACCTCCTTACTTTAGAGGTAGGCTACCTCAGATGCGCATATCTAGTTGTCTTGTATGCTCCCTGAGCCTGTAGCCTGCAATGAACCTTTCCTCCAGAAACTGTCCAATCCCCTTTGAAGGGCACCTAGGCCAGATGCCATTACCACCTCCTGCGGCAAGGAGTTCCACAGATGAATTACCCGCTGGGTTAAAAAAAAAATTTCCTTTTATCCATTCTAACTCTCCTAACACTCCATTTTAGTGGATGTCCCCTGGTTCTGGTGTTGTGAGAGAGGGAAAAGAACATCCCTCTATTAGAAGAATTTAATTTATGCACAAGGTTACCGAAACCGAGAAATATAAGCCTTGTGTTTACATTAACTTTTGTTTTAATTAGCAGAGATTGAAGTAATGTTAACTTGCTCACGAATTCCAGAGTGGTTTGTGGTTTTTTTCCCCCCTTAAAGATTTATGTCTATTTCCTGTCATTGCTGCTTTGAGGTGTGTTGATTGACAGTGTTCAGCTTCCACTCTCAAACCAACCATCTGTTCTATTTTTTCTCTCCCCTCTTACTAGCCTGCCGGGATGCTTTTCCCTTCCAAATTTAGTCTACCCAGAACACTTTCTAAAGGCTGAGAACAGGAGATATATTTGAATATGCTGCTGTTCTGCTGTTTGTTTTTCTCTTTGGGAAATAAGTGTTTGCTTCTCTCTGCCCATCACTGCACTAACCAAATCACAATTGATTTGGTCTTTGATTCCTTCCAGTTTAATAGAAGTTTCGCAGTTAGTTCAGTGAAGGACTAACCCTCGGGATGCCATTAATCCACTAATAAAATACTTATTTACAGTACTGTACCATATGTATTTACAAAATGCCTCTGAAAAACCCAGATGGTGAGCTGCAGACAGAGGGGTAAATAAGGCACAAACCAAATACAACGGTTACCGGCTTGTTGCTGCAAATAATACATTCCTTTGAAAAAACATTTGTTTTTCAGAGGGACCTGAGCTATTTCTCACAGGCAGATGTGGAATTAACTTGAGGAAACAACATTTCCATGCCAGAGAAATAGCTGTCTTTCAGCGTCATGAGCTGAAAAGGTAATGCTAGCATCCATTTTGGGAATAACACCAACAGAAAACGGTCTCTGTGTTATTTTGAGCAAATGGGGCTTGCTAATATCCATGCACAGGAACCAGGAGTATATGGAACTGATTGTGGGTGAGTGATAGCTCACATTTTTTGATGCCTCGCGGAGATGAGTACTGCATTAGTTCCAGATATAATTTCCACTGTCCCTAATAAAGTGGGGGAGAGAAGGGGGGATAGGAAACTTTCGCCTTCAATTTCAACAACCTCTTATCTTAAAGACCCTTTGAGTTCAATGGTAAAACAGCTGTCAAATATATTCTGTCACGCAGAGTAAGACAATGCAGGCCACCACTCTGTATCTGTGGATCTGATACCCTGGGCTTCACTTTGCCCCCACGCTTCACTGCCCACACACTCATTAATTATCTGTCTTCTTTGGCAGCGACCTTTGTTTGCAGCCCTTCCTTTTACAGAACGCTAGAGGAAGGAGAAGAAAAGAACACTCACAGGAAGAGGAAGACTTCCTGGTTCCTCTTATCGTTCATTTATAGCCCAATCCTAAACTTCTCTAGCACCCAGTGGTGCCAAAAGGACCACTGCTGTATCCTGTGGGACAGGGAAGCTGCCAATGGTCACCTTGAGGTAAGGAGTTCCCTTATCCTATGTTGATCCCTGGTGGCCCCAATGGGTCAACTTGGATTTGTGCCCACTATATAGCGGGTACAGAACCGAGGGGACTTGTGTTGGGCTTCATGGCTCAGGAGGGGGTATAGGATTCAGCTACCTTATGCCATCCCCATCCACCTTCCAGGCCTGATCCTCCCCTTGTTCCATCCGCCATCTGCCCAGTTCCTCACCTCCCTGTCCCAAGAAGCCCCTTCATCACCCAGCGGGGACATTTACTGCTGTGTGCTCCTCTGAGCTGGCCTTTCCACCAGTGGGAAAGTGTCTTATTGTACTTTTCGGACACCCAGCGACAGTGGTGCAAGTGCACCTCTGGCGCTGGAGAGCTCAGGATTGGGCTCTTAGTCTCCCTCCTCTAGTGTTCTGGCTGACTGCTTCTCATGTTCCTCCTCTACTGTCCTGTAACAAGAAGGGCTGCGAACCCTGCAATTTAGAACTGGATGTTGGATTTGTACTTTTACTGTTCTCAATCCATTGACCACAATGGTGCTGAGGCATATGGGACTTCATCCCTCAGCAAATAGGCACTGAACACTGAGGTTTGCAATCCTAACCTGGAGTAAGGCTAGCACAAGTTAGGCCGGCTAAGTTTGCCTGGCACAAAGGATGTAAAATGTGTTTGGATTACTCTCGGAGTGAGGAGGGATGTGTGCTGGCCTCTCTGACTCCGAGAGTGGTCCAAAAATACTTTACGGTGTCCCTTGTGCTGGCCAAACTTTGCTGGTTAGGATTGTGCTGTAGGACGTAGAAGGTGATGAGATTCTTAAAGGCAATCCCTTGGAGGTTTGGCATAGGAACTGTGAAAAAGGTGTACTTCAATGTGATATTTAGCGAGTCCTGAGTAGAACAGTACAGGTGGCCACGATATCTACTGTTTCGGTATCCACGGTTTCAGTTACCCATGGGTACTGGAACACCTATTAAAAAGAAAAGGGAACATTACTCTTTTTACCTTGTTGCAGCCAAACCACTGATGTTCTATCTTTGTACAGGTGTCCCCAGTATCCACAGTTTCAGGATCCACGGGGGGGGGGGATCCCGAACAGAACTCCAGCAGGTACCGAGACATGCCTGTACTGCTGTATTCCTTCCTGCGACCAGGCAACAATTCTGTGAATTTGGTTGCAGTGACATCATCCTGACATCCAGTTAAATCACTCTTGCTTAACAGAACAGATGGGCTTCAGTGCAAAGCTGCTGGAATGTAATGGCTGAATAATCATTGAGAAAGCTTTGGTGCTTCCCCCTCCCTGAACCGTTTTAGAAATTCTTAACACTGTTATTCCACAGTAAAACGATTTATGTCTGAGATTTGCAAAGATGCCCAAGGGGTATAAGCCCAATAGCCATTCATTTAATGGAAGGCTCCAAACAGATCCTACAACTCGTTTTATTGGAAGCCAAATACACAGAGCACATAAGCAGCTTAAAACAAAAAACTCTGATGCCAGAGCTTTTTAAAAGAATGTTTGCTTATGGTATGTCAAAG
Organism: Lerista edwardsae; assembly: GCA_029204185.1. Taxonomy (NCBI): domain Eukaryota; kingdom Metazoa; phylum Chordata; class Lepidosauria; order Squamata; family Scincidae; genus Lerista; species Lerista edwardsae. The sequence continues at coordinate 43,666,345 of JAJKFI010000002.1, read as the reverse complement.
AAAGATCTCTTTTCTAAGTCACGTTATGAAAACTATTCTTTTATTATTATTAACTGGTAGACAACTGATGTCTTAAATTTTCAAAGTTTGATTCCTGAAGAGAGCAGATACTTATAGTTAACAGCAGAGGGCAAAAACCAATGTGACTAACTAATCTGACACTATTCCCACATAGAATTCACTTTGAAAAAGCATATAGTTCATCTTTTGATTACAAGAACTTCCTGTCTCAGAGCACAATCTTCACCTGGAGTCAGGCCGGCACAGTTAGGCCAGCAATGTTTGACTGGCACAGGGGAAACCGAAAGTATGTTTGGACCACTCTCTGAGTCAGAAAGGCCAGCACACAGATGTGCACCATCCTCCCTGACTCTAAGAGTGGTCCAAATGCACTTTACAGTGTCCCTTGTGCTAGCCAAACTTTGTTGGCCTAACTGTGCCAACCTAAATCCAAGTTAGGATTGTACCCTCAGTATTAATTCACAATATTTTTTCATAACACTTCTGGGCTCAGATGGGAATTAAACATAATATTTGTGTGTCCAAAAGCTGTTAATAATAATAATAATAATATTTAATTTATACCCCACCTTTCTGCCCGAAGGCACTCAAGGTGGCTTACAACAATTAAAATACAGTAAAATCATTGTGTGAGATAGTTAAAAACAATAGTTAAACAATATTAAAACAGTTAAAATTTAAAACAGCCAAACTTCAAGGATCATCATAAAATGTACAAAAAAAAGTGTAAAAAGAGAATGCAAAAACCAGCCAGCATGTCAACATCTAAAAGCCTGCTGAAACAGAATGGTCTTCAGCCCCCACCGAAATACCGCCAAAGAGGGAGCAGTTCTCAACGCTAAGGGGAGGGTATTCCAAAGTTGGGGGGCCACCACCGAGAAGGCCCTATTCCTGGCCGCCGTCCCTCTCACCTCTCCACAGTCAAAAGGGCCCCCCCCAGATGACCTCAGAGTATGGGTAGGGTTATATGGAAGGAGGCGGTCCCTCAAATACCCCAGACCTGAGCTGTAAAGGGCTTTAAAGGTCAAAACTAGCACTTTGAATCGGGCCCGGAAAGGAACCTGTAGCCAGTGTAGTCGCTGAAGCAACGGCCCGACAGAGTCAAACCGACGTGCCCCAGCAACCACCCCAGCAGCCGCGTTCTGCACTAGTTGTAATTTCTGGACTGTCTTTAGAGGCAGCCCCAGGTAGAGCACATTGCAATAATCTAATCTGGATGTCACTAGGGCATGGGTCACTGTGGCCAGATCTGCGCAGCTCAGGTACGGTCGCAGTTGGCAAATCAGCCGGAGCTGAGCAAAGGTTCCCCTGGCCACCACCACCACCTGGGAATCCAGGTGCAGCTGCAGATCCAGGAGAAACCCCAAACTGCGGAGGTATACATTGCCTCTAGCACAACAGAATTAAACCAAATATTGAAAAATAACCCAGGATAGCCAAGTGGCATATAGCCAAGTGACAGTACATTTGTAGGCCGCCAAACTCAATGTACAGTAAGCCAGGGAAGGCAAAAACCAAAGTTTCAATGTATTTCAATGTTGTTGTTGTTCAGTCGCTAAGTCGTGTCCGACTCTTCGCGACCCCATGGACCACAGCATGCCAGGCCTCCCTGTCCTCCACTAGCTGCCGGAGTTCGCCCAATTTCATGTTCATCGCTTCGGTGACACTATCTAACTATCTCATCCTCTGCCGCCCCCTTCTCCTTTTGCCTTCAATCTTTCCCAGCATGAGGGTCTTTTCTAAAGAGTCCTCTCTTCTTATGAAGTGGCCAAAGTACTTGAGCTTCAGCTTCAGGATTTGTCCTTCCAGGACAAATTTCAATGTACTATATTGCAAAAACAAAAAACCCGTTTTATGGCTCAATCCTATATAAATGTTATCCAATCTAATCTTATTCTATCAAAAACCTGTAAAGTGCTTTATGGCAGTGCAAGGCCTAGGCACACCAGCACAGTGGCATTGCTAGGGGAGTGCGGGCCACATCAGATAATGCGCACAGATTGGTAGTGACACCACTACTGCCCCAAATCTTGAAAAACCTTGGAAGATGGTTTGCTTACTGCGATCAGCATTTTATATGCGGGAGAATCCCCTGAAATTTCCAAGCAGGCACTTGTTGCCTTAGATAATGTTAGCTTTACATGACTTGAGACCCAATTAAACCCCAAGGTTTTATTGTGATTCTCAAAGACTCATATCTGCAACCACCTAATTCAAAGACAATGATGCAATTTGCTTCCACCCTGTACTGAGCAATCTAGAGGTGAATCTTATTTAAACTCTGTTCTAAATCTCACTTATGTTCTTGATGTCCTTGAAGCTGATAGTGTTTCCTAGCAAAAACTAATCTGCAAAAGTTTATCGAGGTTCATCTTTTTTCTTTTGTTCATTGACCACAGCTAGACATGCTCAGAAAGTTTACTGCTCAGCTTAATTCTTTAGAAAAAGGTTCCCAATGGTTTTTTTCCCCATTTGTGTATCGCTTGGTAGCTCATTTCCGTAAGTTGTATCCCTCATATTAGCAAAATGTTTGCAGTTAATACAGTTGCTGTTAATTCTAATATAGCCCTGACTTTTTCAGCATTAGTCAATTTTTGGAGTACCCTCACGGCCCTGGAAAGTAGCTCTGGGGGTACGCATACCCCCAGTTGGGATCCACTGCTGTTGTTGTTCAGTCGCTAAGTCGTGTCCAACTCTTCCCCCGGACCACAGCACGCCAGGCCTCCCTGTCCTCCACTAGCTTCCGGAGTTCACCCAATTTCATGTTCATTGCTTCGGTGACATTATCTAACCATCTCATCCTCTGCTGCCCCCTTCTCCTTTTGCCTTCCATCTTTCCCAGCATGAGGGTCTTTTCTAAAGAGTCCTCTCTTCTCATGAGGTGGCCAAAGAATTGGAGCTTCAGCTTCAGGATTTGTCCTTCCAGGGAGCAATCAGACTTGACTTCCTGTCGGATTCACTGATTGGATCTCCTTGCAGTCCAGGGGACTCGCAAGAGTCTTCTCCAGCACCATAATTCAAAAGCATCTATTCTTTGGCGCTCTGCCTTTCTTATGGTCCAGCTCTCACAGCCATACATTGCTACTGGGAAAACCATAGCTGACTATGTGAGCCTTTGTTGACAGGGTGATGTCTCGGCTTTTTATTAAGTTGTCTAGGTTCGCCATAGCTTTCCATTGCTGTAGAATAACCAAAAGTGCTGTATCTAGTCATAATATGAGCATAAGAGGAAGCATTAAGGAAGAAAAGAAGCACATTTCTCTCTGCAGTGTTTTTATGCTGTACCAGTCATTTCATTGCCATTTATTTAGTAGTTGCAGTACCTTATGCACTTGCCTATTGGTAGGAGAATATTAACATAAATCAACACAATTGTAATAATATGTATGGAAACGGCACCCAAGTTTACATGTTATCTTAGCTCAGTGGTCAGGGGACAGGGGTAAATTACCCCAAATGGGGTAAAAATGAAATTCCTGGGGGTAATGGACGGTCATGCTGCCAAGACACAGCCGGGCATGCATCTATATGCATGCCCAGCTGTGTCTTGGCAGCACGACCGTCCATTACCCCCATTCCGGTTCCGTCGCTGGCTGGCTGGCTCCATTGTGTTTTGTTTGTTTTGCTCCGCCCACTTTCGCCGGCCAGCAAAACGCACCCCAGACTGCTCTACGCCTGCTCTGCTTTTCACACCACGGCAGTTTAGAGCACGTGGACGCAGCAAGGAGAGCAGCAGAGCGGCAGCGCATTGGACCTGAGCGGCAGCGGAGCAGAGCGGCAGTGAAGAGGCAAGCCAGGGACGGCCGGGCATCGGAGGTGAGGGAAGGCACGCGTCTTTTCCCCCACCCCCACCTCCGTTGCCCTGCTGGGCAAATAAAAAGCAATGGGTTCCAATATGTAATTTTTTTTCTTTTGTTCTGGCGGGGGAGGGGGGTAACGTCGGCGTATCCAAATATATTTTGGGGTAAAAGGTAAAAAAGTTCCCTGACCCCTGTCTTAGCTAGTTTGCAACTGAAGATTCACCATATTATTCAAGACATTGTAACTTTCCTCCCAAGTGACTCTAATGGCCCAATTGTATGGACTGTCAACACTAGAACTCACGTTCTATTGTAAATGCTGTGATGCTGCCAGAAATGGTGTGCGGCTGCTGAGAATGTCAGAACTGCTAGCGCACACAGCCAGGAGCTTTGTTGCACCCGCCACCAATTGACCCAGTCTGTGGGCAGAGCATGTAACCTGGCATTTGAGGCAGGCTATGCGTTGGGAGGGGAGGGTGAAAGGAGAGGGCACGGGGTGATCCCAAGGGTGGATCTTTATGGCAGCAGTGTGTGTTGAGATGCTACTCCCTTTTTGCAGCCCAACACGTCCCCTGCCTCTCCTTGGATTTACACCAGCAAAATACCTGGCATGGATCCAAGGAGACCACAGCTAATTAAGAACCCGATCCCGACCTCTTCAGTGCTGCCAGTACTTGCTTACTGCCAGCACTGGCTGTTGTGGATATTCATGGCACCTGGAGATTAGGGAATGCTGGTGCTGGGCCAGCGCAGTTGGTGATGGCCCTCAATGCTGCAAAGTCAACCAGCTGGCTCTCCTCCACCACCAGCTGGGGGTAAGCCTTCTTGGGGTGGGATGGGGAGTGGGTGGAACGGGGTAGAGGGTGACAAGGCAAAGAGAGGAGAAGATTGTGCCTGGCAGGGGGACAAGGATTGCAGCAGCCTCTGCGGCAGAATGCTAACCTCCTTCCCAGGCTGGGCAGCTCAGAGAGGCCTCCATGACTCTGTGCCTGCTCAATAGTGGGCGCAGAGACAAGGAGACTAGCCTGGAGTTAGGCTGGCACAGTTAGGCCAGCAATGTTTGGCCAGCACAAGGGACACCATAAAGTATGTTTGGACCACTCTTGGAGTCAGAGAGGCCAGCACACAGACATGTGCCACACACACACCCGACTTTGAGAGTGGTCCAAAAATGCATTACACTGGCCCTTGTGCCAGCCAAACTTTGCTGGCCAACTGTGCCGGCCAAACTCCAGGTTAGGATTGTGCTCTCATTGGCGCTGCAGCAGAATTACCTGGGTTAAAGGGGAAAGCCTTTGGAGGTTTAAAGAGCCCCCAAAATCAGTGAATTTCAAACATCTATAGATTTTGGTATCCGTGGGGTTTCCAGGAACAGAATCCCAACAGATAATGAGGGTCTGTTGTACTAGTGTATAAGGGTACTTTTTAATATGCTCCAGGCATCAAGCTTTCAAACTCCACCCATCTGAAACATGATCCTTTCTAGTGTACAAATTGCCACTGTCTCCCCCACTAAAAGAATCTGGCAGTAGATCTTTAAGGAAGCTACATTGAAAACATGTTCAGATTTATGCTATTCAATATCCTTGCATGCAACAGAAAAAAAATGAATATTAAGTTAGAGAGAAGCCAAAGAAGCAAAAATATCTTAAAGCAGCAATTTACTTTTGCTAATGTCAACTAATGCACAAACATTAGCAATTTGATATCTTTGTCATAAGCCAACTACCATTACTATTTCATTTTCACTGAGACTATGGATTCCTTAGCATGCTTTACATCTTTAGTATTAACCCCATTTTGCAAAACCGAGGTGTTTGTGTTCTGGAATTATGCTTTATGGCTGCATTTGTCAGCCATAGACATTTTTATAAAGATCTGTTCATTGAAGATGCTATTTTTGATCCTACATCGACATTGATTTTGTAGTCCTTTCCCAGTCAACTGCTGGGAAATTTCTCAGAAAATTGCATGAGTAGCAAGTATTTATCAGGACAGAAGGCCCTAAATGTAGTAGAAACAGTAACTTTTCTTTTTACACTTTGACGGGTATCTATTCCCCATCAACCCCCCTTCCTCCAGCAAGGTATCAGAATAATGACAACTATCTCTTCAGTGGAGAGATCCTCCTATATACCAGCATGCCTTGTGCAACTCCTGCTTCTTATACTTCTCAGTGTTTCTCAAAGTGTGGGTCAGGACACACTGGGTGGGTTGCGATTTGATGTCAGGTGGATCGCAGAAAGCTGGGAGCAGCCATCTTGGAAGCTGCAGACCTGATTCTTGCTATATTCCTTTTGTGAGCATTAACAGATTGACTTTTCACATGAGGGTTTTTAAAAATTTTGTTTTGAGTTCAGTGCTTTTACATAATATTGTGTCCTAATTTTGCTTCTGTCAAAGATGAGTCATGGTTGTGCAATTGCTACAGTCCAAGAATGCCAGTTTGCATTCCAGGAGTGTCATTTCATTATGTCACAATGACAGCACTGCCTGCTTGATGATGTCACTTCTGGATGATGTCATCACTTCCATGGTAATGACAGCACTTCTGGTGGGTCCTGACATGACTGCCATTCTAAAAAGTGGGTCCTGGTCTAAAAAGTTCGAGAACCACTAACCTAGTTCATTGAGTTACCCTCCTTACTTTTTCCTGCCACCAAGGCAGGCCTTTTTATCCTTAATTTTTACATCTGTCATTGCCATCTATATTAGGAGAAGGGTGTGCTTGAGGCTGTTCTTAACTGCAATGAGCTGTACTAAGTGAAAATAATTGTCTATCAACTTTTTGCTCTTTCTCCATTTCCAGGAAGGCTCATACTAACTCCAGGATGCAAGCTGAAACCTTTTTTCTGAGTTGCCAATCAATAATGTTGTTGTACAGCGAGGAAAGTTAGAAGAATCTGCAGCCTGGATAAAAATGCAGCAAGAGCTATTTCACAGCTCAGCAGCAAATGTCTATTTGATTATCCCTGGAACTTAGACAAATACAAAATGCATTAATATTTCAATCATCTATGTTGGCCAAAGGAAAGTAAGTTTCTACGAAGTCTAGAAAACACTTTGCTGCAAGATTGAAAGGATGAGTTTCCCAGCCCTCTAGTGTTAAGGGCGCAGAATGATGGATATTATGGGGCTTCTAATAGTGAATTTGTAAAAAATACTGGACTTTTTTTGTCCTAACTGCGTAATTATTCATACATACATTCCGAAGACATACCCTTTAATTCCCCTCCCCCACATTCCAGCCAGTGGCATACCAACGTCATTTGGCACCCAGGGCCCATACATTGTTGGCATCCCCCCATGACAAAATTATTTTCAGTAATAGTCATTACATGAAATGAATAATAAATAAGAATGAATGAATAATGACCAGAAAAGAAGTGCAGACAGTGAACCTTTCTTTTATTGAACTTTTATACATAATATGCACTAACTTGGTAAGTTTAAGAACATAAGAAGAGCCCTGCTGGATCAGGCCAAAGGCCCATCTAGTCCAGCTTCCTGTAACTTGCAGTGGCCCATCAGATGCCATCTGTATATTTGTAATTTCATATTTATATATAACTTTGTAACTTCATGTATATAATCATACTAATTATCAGTCGGTTTTCTTCTAGGAAAAGAAGTTAAAACGTCTTGGGACAGCCTCTCGGGCAACCCCCTGCAGCCTGCCACCAGGGGCTGCCCCCTTTTCATTCCCCACTGTTTCCAGAGTCAATGCAGCCACAATGCAGCCCCGATGTAACAAAGGAGCAAACATTTCCTTCATAGTCCATGACTCCCCCCTCCCACTCAGGATGCAGTGGCAGCCCAAAATGCTTTAGGGTCACTTTCCCTACTCTCAATTCATATGTCGGAAAGTGATCGGAATAAAAAATAAAAGACTGAGCATTTACTTCCATAATGTTTTAATACATAGATTTGTGACTGAGGGCCCAATCCTGAGACCCTTATCATTAGAGCTACGTGTGTACTGCCGGCTAAAAGTGTTGCGAACAAGCCATAAAGCATGTCTGCGACACTGCACTGCTTATGCTGTGTTCCGCCAAACTTCCTGCTGGGCCTTCCCAAGGGCCCCAATGCCCCCACTAGGCTAACTAGTTTCCCCACAGAGCGGCCTCAGAGATAGGCAAGAGGGAGGGGGTTCACTCACCCACTGGGCCTCCTCTCTTCCAGCAGCTTTGCTTGGGATCACCGGCTGGTCAGCCTCCTCCAGACTGCCCTCATCACTGGTTTAGCTCCAAACTACCTTAATTCTAGCACCAACTAACCCTACCACCAAACAGTAGGCAGTCAGCTTGCCCAAGCCACAACTGCCTCCTCCACTTGGTGGCTCCAGGGGCATGGCAGCCATATAACAATTCCCAACAATAGTCTCCCAAAACAACCTTACCTTATCTAGTCCTTCAGCCAGTCCCTCAGTCCGTCCCTTCAGGCAGTCCGTCCATCCATCCATCCAGCACTCCATCCATCCAACACTTACCTGGTGCCTTCCTCCAGCACCTTCCCAGGTCCTTTTCTCCAGCTCCTGCCTCCAGCTTTATACTGAGGCCAGCCAATCAGTGTGCATGCTTTAATTCATCAGCCACACCCATCTGCACCTGTGCTAACCTCCCTTAATAGTGGAGAGCTCATCAGCCTGCAGCTGTGCTCCCGAGGCTTGCAAAGACCTTGGGGGTTAACCCTATAATCCCTGGTTTATCTGGGACAAGGGGCCATTGCTGATACCATTCCCTATCTCCTTGGGGTAGCTCCTGTCTTTTCCAATACACACTGAGGCAGGGCTAAGCTAGTGCCTGGCCTCAACATGGCTGCCAGCAAGCCTGCTTGGGTTAAGGGGAAGATGGGGAGGAATTGGGGAAGGGAGGAGCTTATCCACAAGGGGGTAGAACCTGGCAATGGCTCCACTGCTGGATCCAATGCCCCACAGGTCAGTCTGATAAGGGGCTGCTTGATTCAGCACCATACTCTTCTCCAGTGATGTCATTCAGGGGGAACAGACCAGAACGGGCGTTCCAGATCCTAATGGGTTCCGTGGCTGGTTCCGGGTTCCCAACTAGTGCCAATCAAAAGTGAGTTCCTGTTCCTAAATCATTTGAATGACACCACTGCTCTTCTCCTGAGGAGCCCCCTGTGGCTGCCTGGCCTGCAGTAGCCAGGCAGCTCAGGATTGGGCTATGAGACACAGATCTTGTGATCCTGATCAACTTTCACTTCTTTTTATTTGTATCCCACTATCCCCATAGGGACGTGGTGGCTCAGCGGGTTAAACCACTGCTGCTGGTCTTTCCGACTGGAAGGTTGGGAGTTCAAGACTGCATGACAGAGTGAGCTCCTGTTGCTTGTCCCAGCTCCTGCCAACCTAGCAGTTCAAAAGCACCTAAATGCAAGTAGATAAATAGGAACCACTTTGGTGGGAAGGGAACGGTGTTCCGTGTGCTACGGCGTAGAGTCATGCTGGCCACATGACCATGGAAGCTTGTCCTCGGACAAAACGCCGGCTCTACAGGCTTTGAAATGGAGATGAGCACCGCCCCCTACAGTTGGTCACGACTAGACCATTCGGTCGTGGGGAAACCTTTACTTTTTTATCCCTTTCAAAAGAAAATTCTAAGGGTCCAATCTTATTCCCCCCAACTGTTTTAGCATTGGACCGGAGTGATGTAGTTGTGTGCATTTTGATCTCCATTTCTTACTATATAAAATCCACCTAGTTAAGTGGCAGTTATAATTGGTGCACGGTGACATTTTCTCCCATCTCCCAATGCTAATGCTGTTTCCGGATTTTGCCAATACAAGAGCACAATCCTAACCTGGAGTTAGGCCAGCACAGTTAGGCCAACAAAGTTTGGCTGGCACAAGGGCCACCATAAAGCGCATTTGGACACTCTCAGAGTAAGGGAGGATGGCACACATGGGCATCAACTGGGGGGTGCGCTCCGGGGCTTTGGGCATACACGGGTTTTTCTCCATGGGGGCAGAACCTCCACGTTAACGCCAGCCCCCTTGGCATCCAGTACCCACACCCAATCCGATCCAAAGCACCCACAGCTAACCTGCACAGTCTTTTGGAGACAGACTAGTGAAGTGCATGATGCCATTTTGACTCCTGGCGCGTGCGCATAATGACTGCTCTCCTGACTGAGGGAGCTCCGGAGCCCAGGTCTACCCATTATAAGTATAGCCAGTGGACCTGGTCTCCGGAGGGCATGGCTATGTTACATCGGGGGCGTGGTCACATCAACATCGGAGGCGTGGCCACAGGCACCCACATTTATGAAAGTAAGTCGGCGCCACTGATGGCACATGTCTGTGTGCTGGCCTCTCTGACTCCAAGAGTGGTCCAAACATACTTTATGGTGTTCCTTATGACGGCCAAACTTTGCTGGCTTAACTGTGCAGGCCTAACTCCAGATTAGGATTGCGCTCTAAGTAAATGTATAGTATAACCTTTTAGGTTATAGGAGACCACCTCTGTATAGAAGACCACCTCTGTTATTTTCTTCATTGCTTTCCATGCTGACCAGAAAATCAAGCTTAATTAGAGAAACACAACCTCCTACCTTTCTCTCCAGGTTTCCATGCATGTGGAATGGAAATTATTTTCCAATCACAAGCATCTAATTTTAGGACTCTTAAGCTGGGTCTGGTGTTCTCAGCTCATGGATACTACTGGAGCACACAACATAATGTCAGAAGAACTCTTTAAAAAAATGTTTGTGAAATAGATGTTTAATAAAGACAAGCTAATTGGCAAGCTAATGAACCATGCTGGCTCCCAGAGCTACTGTATCACGAGAAGGAGCATCTGTGTACTAATGGATAACATTAAGATTTTGAAAAGCGTGTAGAAGGCCAATGAGTTTATTGTTTAAAAATAATTGCTAAACAGTAGGTAGCATTTTGCTTCTAGGGTTTCATTTATTCCAAATTAATACAATTATGCTGCATTTTTGGAGACAATTCCCTTAAAGCCATCCTCAAAAGATTTGAACCTCATTAAGATAACATTAGGAGTTTAATGATTTCAATATACAAAAATCAAAGGCATTACGATTGTGTCTTGAAGCTTGTCACTCCCTCTGCATCCCAATCACTTTTCCGTTCAGGCCATAAGTAACAATAATTATTGTTTTATTGGTTTTTAAACAAAAAAATAAACAAAAAATAAACAAAGAAAACAAAAGGCAAAACTTAACTGAAACTGGCATCACATAATAAGCCAACCAACGCCAAGAGATAGACACACACATTAATAAAAACACAGAAAGAGATTACCACGAATCCTTTACCCTTCATATTACATTAAATATGAAAAATATAAAGACGCACAGGATCACTTAAGGGACACAGATAACAGGGTTTTTGTTTGTTACTCAGTGAATGATCTCCAATTTGATGTTCTTTAACAAAGATTTAAGATATACAGGTGGGCCCATGATATATCTGGATTTGGGACCAGTGGATATCCAAATTCAGGGTTCCGAATCAGTAGGGAAGGGGCCCACCTGGACCCTCCGAATTTGACTGAAATTCAGAATGCCTTATAAGGGGATAATGCCAGAGACTTTCCTTGGGACTCAGAATGCCTTATAAGGGCATTAAAACATCACTTCCAGTTTTTTGCTGAAAACCAGTTGTCCCTCCCCCATAATGGGTATTCTGAGGCCTGCAGAGGCCATGGGGGGTATGGTTGGCCTCAGAAAACCTTCTGGACCCAACCAGAGCCCAGCTCCTGACAGGTTCGTAGAGGAGTGGAGTGTTCCAAATGAATGGGTTTGAATACCCCCTGGATTTAGGTATCAGTGGGGGTTTCAGGAACTGAAGTTCCATAGATAATGAGGGCCTACCGTGTGTAGGGGGTGGGTGGGTGGGTGTTAAAGGTCTTCCAGTACATAATCCTGTATGTTAGCTACTCAGGGGGCATGTTGAAAGTAAGATGAGCCAACATGCCACTGGCACTGCTTGCTGTTTGCAACAGCAGCTCAGTGGCATGCGACAGTGCATTGTAAGGAGAGGCACAAATCACCCCAAAACAACTGGGCTAAGACAGACAAATGCATTGTGAAATTTTCCAAAGCATTCATATGTGCTTCAGGCGCGCACGGAGGCCCGAGCGCGCCCCATGGCTGGTGCTAAAACCACGCACGTTGCCCTGCCCCCGTGTGTCGCTCAGACACGCCTCCCTTACCCCAGAAACGTTCCATTTCCAAGCATAAGGGTTGGGGGGGGGGGGGGGGGGCCCCAAAAACCGCACAGTCTCCCCCAGACCGTGCGCAATGGCGCCCCACCGCTGCCCGGCGCCCCATGGCTCATGTCATCCAGGACCACAGGTAAGATACATGCCTGATATGCTTTCTACTGGTGCAAAAGCTTCTCATACTCGATTTTCAACAAGCTGCACAGTGAGCAACAGGAAAAAAAGCCAACTTTAAATCTAACGCCATTTTGTAAGCCTGCAGCCATTTTGCAACAGCTGTGAGGACAGAGCTAGTTAGAAGGCTGAAAAGAAGTGCCTTATCTTGAACCGCACTATGGCCAGGTGAGAAGCCTGATAAAGGGCTGGACCTCAAGGTCTTTCTAATTGGAAATTGGATGCAGCTGGGATTATCCAGCTGGGAAGAGTCAGAAGCCTCAGGTGATTAGTTCATTTTTCAGAAGCTTCAGCTGAAACAAATCGCTGGTTGGCTAAGTGCTATAATTAAAGTATTTCAAAACCCTGTAGGTGGGAGGGGGTGGGCACCTCTTTGCCATTCCATTGTAGATGTCAGGTAGAAGAGGTCCTCCTTGCATAGGTTCAGAAGTTGGAAAGTTCCAGATGAGTGTTAGGAACATGTAATCTTGGGCATTTAGCCTTCTTGTTTTAGCATTTTGTTTATACAATGTATGTGAGCAAATAAATACATACCTTTATTATAAAAAATAAAACTAAGGTTAAAAAAATAAAATTAAGGTGTGTATTTGAGTAAATACCTAAGTACCATTTAGGTAATATGTAACCTTAATTTTATTTTTTAGATAAACTATTCTTTTATTATAGGCTACTGTCTATATGAGTGCAAAGGAACTGGGATTTATCTAAGACTCGCCTAGGTCACTCAGAAGCCAATTAAATCTCATGCATGTCTACTCAGAGGTAAGTCTCATTATAGTCAATGTGGCTTATTCTCAGGTAAGTGTGGATAGGATTGCAGCCTCAGTCTGCTACTAGAATGAACCAGAGTCGTGGGACTTGAGTCCCTGGTGTTTGGGGGAGCTTAGAACTTGCAAGAGTTGGGGAGTTAGCCTGTAGGTCTTCAGCTTTCACTTGGCTGGAGGACTGGCTGCTTAGAAGGGGTGGTGGTGATTGGAGGGTATGTTGACCTGAAGACTTGTCTGCTAACCTGTTAAGTGTGTTTAACCATCAGGTTAATGTGTGCAAAAACGTGTACGTAATGTTTGGGGTTTTTGCTGGGGAACTGTAGCCTGCTCTCTCATGGAGCATTAAAGCCCTTGAGACGGAAAGCAGCATCGGAACTAAATTGGGAACATGCATTTTTGACTCACTGGGAAGCAGGATTGTGTAAGATTGGTCAGCGAAATCCAGGACTATGATATTCACAACCAGCCCTTACATCTCTATAGCCATGTATCTTTATAGAGGAATTATGCACAAGAAGTACTCAAGAAAGTAACTATAGTTCAGACAGACATATGGTGGAGTGAAGCTGCAAGTGTCTATGTAGAAATTACTTTGAAACGAAGCAACAGGTCAAATCTAAACTCTTGTCATATTTTTCTTTTTCATAATGTGATCAGCTTGTTATGATGACCATTACTGCAGTTGGCTTGGCTACAATCCAAAAGTTGCTAAGGATTGAGTAGCCAGTTGGATGCCATGAATACCGGGTTTTTTTGTACTTTTAGCAGTCCCACAGACTTGATGTTTAATCTTTGAAGAGGATAACAAAGTAGTTCAGGATGTTATTATCCCAGCCCAGCCTCTTTTCTAGTTGCTGTTGCTGGTGGTGTTTGGCTTTTTTTTTTTAAGATTGTGAACCCTTTTGGGACAGGGAGCCATTTAACTTTATTATTATTTGCCTGTTAAACCATTTTGTGAACTTTGTGTTGAAAAGCAGTATATAAATACTGTTGCTTGGTTAGTTGGTTGGTTGTTGAGCTAGAAAGGTAATTGGCCTCTCTCCTTGGTGTGTATTTTGGGCTTGCAGCTATCATCTGGTCTGCCCCACATACAGTAGTACTTTTATTGCATTTTCCAGCCAAAAATCAGCTCCCAAAGTGGCTGAAAGTAATTAAAATCCAATACGTACGCCAATTAACATGTCCTATGAATTGCTGCTTGGGGAGGGGTTTCTTGGCTGGGCCTGGGTCCAGGAAGAATGGAAGGGTGCCCAGCTGCTGCCGCCTTTCCTCCTCATGGTATCCTCAGCAAGTTGCACTTACGTTAAATATTAAACATTTAATTTTATTCAGAGAGTAGCCACATTCATCCTGAGCTCGACATGCGTGGAAGCAGCAGAAGGCGGTGTTCAACATGCAGCAGTCTCTCCAGCTCAACAGTGCAGGCTTCAGAACGGAGGTGCGCAGGTGCTATTCTGTATAAATACTGTGAGAACCTTTAGGAATTCACAATGAAGCAGATTCCTTGGCTTTACCATAGTGCAGTGGCAGGGCCGGCCTTAAGCCAATGTGACCAATGTCATCACATCAGGGGGCCCCGCACCAGCAGGGTGAGCATATCACCTGCTGCTGTAGCAGGGATCTCTATGGGCTGTAAGTCAGTGGGGCAAGCAGAGCAGCTTTGCTTTGGGCCCTCCCACCTGCCCCTGCCTCTGAACTGGAAGCAGTTGGGGGCAGCGGTGTCATGCAGCCGGAACGCTGGGCGGGAGGAATGGGTGAGCGGCAGCCTGCCCGTTTTGTACCGCTCCGTTTCGCGGGGGCGGGGAAGACGGTGAAACGGAGCGGTATGCAATGGGCGGGCTGCCGCTCACCTGTTCCTCCCGCCCAGCGTTCCGGCTGCATGACGCCGCTGGTTGTGGGTGTCTTTATCATATCACCACCAAGTATTTCCACATGCTCTTCTTGGTGAATGGGGGGGCCACAGGGAGGGTGCCCCCCCCAGGAATGCCCTGCATTGGGCCCCACCACTGCTAGAGCCGGCCCTGTGCAGTGGTTTTAGTACAAGACCCAGTTTTTTGAATGGCACTCATGTTGGGGCCCACCGGAAGTGATGTCATATCCAGAAGTGTCATCCTCAAGCAGAAACTGCTGTCAGTGTGATGTAATCAAATGACATTCCTAGAATGCAAACTGGCATTCTTGGACTGACGCACCTGCACAATCGTGAAGCATCTTTGACAGGAAGCAAAATTAGGACAAAAATTATGTAAAAGCACCGAACTAAAAACAATTAAAATAAAACCCTCACTTGAAAATTCATACTGTCAACACTCACAAAAGGAATCTAGCAAGCATAAGGTCTGCAGTTTCCAAGATGGCTGTTCCCAGGTTTCTGTGACCCACCTGACATGAGGTCATGACCCACAGTTTGCCTAACACTGCCATAGTGATTTAGCACAGGAGTGGTGACCAGTAGTGTAGCCAGGGGGCGGCAGTGGCATGGTAAACACTGCTCCACCCACTCGCCATCATTCTAGGCAGCAACGCACAGGCGCTTGCCAAATCAAACGGCTCCTAGCCAGCCAGGAAGAGTTGTATTCCATGCTAAGCCTCTCATCGTGCCCGTTTGCCATTGGAATAGGTGCCAAGCTGCAATTCTCTGGGCAGTTGTGCCTGCGTACACTGCCATTTGTTAATATTGTAGTCTCCATCCCTGCAGCGGGTTTTTGCACAACTCCGAAAGGTGAGTGGAAGCCTGTTTCAAGATGTGGATGACATTCTCTGGATTGAAGCACAGGATGTCAAAAGGATAAGCCATGTTGCAGATTGAAACTACGGGCGGACTCTACTGGAATGCATTTCTGCATTAATCCCGTATACATAGCAGTTTGCTTTATATTTTATAATTCCATCCCTTTTAACTAGGATTAATAAGTTTCGACACTCACAAAGGCTGGTGTTCATTTGGAAGAAGAATGATAAACTGCATGAATAAAACACCATATTCTTTCCCATTTAAATGTAGTATATAACTCAGGGTACAATCCTATACTGTGCTGGAATAGCGAGGCCGGCAAGCCTGTGCCATATCCCAATGCAGTATAGGACAGGCTGGAGTCTCCCCATGGCAAGGGCATTTTCGCACCCTTACCTTAGGGAAGGTTCCAGCCTCCCCAATGTGCTCCTCTGATCTGCACCTGCTTAACAGCAGGAGCAGGTCCAAGGAGACTGTGTGGCCTGAATTGGGGCAGTGCATCCTCCCAAATGGGTATAGGATTCGGCCTTATGGCTGACTCCTGGACCTGTCTCCACTCCAGGCCGGCATGTCTGCCGGCCCACCCATCACCCACCCACTGCCTGCCCAGAAACACCCCCCCCCCCCCTTCCAAAATGGCACCCCGCTTGCCGGCTTTGGCTGACGCAAGGGTGGCGCAGTGCAGATGCAATGGGACCTGCAATGCCTGCAGTGCCGGTCCCATTGCCTTAGCGCTGACATATCTTATTGCGTCAACGCTGCACAGTTTATAGAATTATGAGGCCAGACAGGGAGGATCCAGCATAGGCAAATGTATTTCAATTCCATCAGCGTAGTTCTCTCCCAGTTATACCACTGGCATCCTTAGAAGTTTACAACTTTCATGACTCACGCCCTCAGTAGTTGAGTTTTCCTCATTTTACTGAAACCACCGATGTGACTTTGGCCAGACTATTTATTTTTATAGCACTTTGATAGCTTCTTTTCATCTTGCTCGCCTACAGCCTAACAAACACATTCTACCAACTAATTCTGCTTCTTTCTTATATAAAGTACAAATCAACCAGAGCATTACAACTGAGAGTAACGTGCTCTCTCTAGACCTTCTCCAGTATATTAGTTTCATTTTTGAATTAAAGTGATACAGCCATTAAGGTGAAAAACGGTGTTATAAATATTTAAAATGTCTTTTCCTTAATACGTTTAATTTTCACGGTACTAAATTCATATTCGTATTCATATAGATTTGCTGCCAATTTGAAATTGAGCTATAGCATCTGTCTCCCTGCCAAGAGTGAGATAAATCTTTTTATTTAATTTTCTGATTGAATTCATTCTCCCTGCCAAACACTGTGTTTTGGGCTTTATTATTTGTTGCCTATTTACATAATCACATGTGGAATAACTTTAATCTGGCCACCAGTCTGGAAGCTTTAATAAGCTCTTCATAAGATGAATGATAATCATGGACCAGAAACTCTAAAAGCAACTGGCGGTCCAAGATCATTTATTTTCATGCAAAGTACACATTGGTCTGCTTGGATTCACATGTGAAATGAAACATATATTGGGACAACCAAATTACAATAGATTATCAGCCAAAATCAAAAAGGTGATGTACCCATGAAAACCGATTTCTATGATGAGTAGTCCAGTTCTATAAAGTGCCAGAACAGTAGTCCTGTGCTATATTGCTATATCCAGCTCAGTGTAGGAGGCAGCTGTGTAGGAGGCCGCATCAGAGTAAGGGGATATTTTACCCAGCAGGTAATTAATCTGTGGAACTCCTTGCCACAGGAGGTGGTGATGGCATCTGGCCTATGTGCCTTTAAAAGGGAATTGGACAGATTTCTGGAGGAAAAGTTCATTATGGGCTATAGGCCATGATGGATTGCGCAACCTCTTTACATTAGTAGTAGGCTACCTCAGAATATCAGGTGCGACAGGATGCAGGCATCCTGTGTGCACCCTGAGACATCTGGTGGGCCACAGTTAGATACAGGAAGCTGGATTAGATGGGCCTTTGGCCTGATCCAGCAGGACTCTTTTTATGTTCTTAAGCCCCACTTACTCGGCTGACTTGGAGGGCAGATTTGGCCTCCGTGGACCAGTGCAATCTCCTGCATGGGCCCATCTACCTCTCAAAGTGGCACAGACATGCCTTATGGCACATTTGCAACACTCCTAGGCCAGCGCATGGGACATGCGCCAGCCTAAATGCAGTTTTGGATTCTGCCCTCAATTACTGATTGAAAACTGAAATCTGAAAACTGATTCTATATGTGCAATAGAAGAACAAATCCTGTATCCACATGTGCGCACATCAACACACCCATTCTTCAAGCTATTACACCACTGACTACTTGTTTTGGCAGGATGACTGAATCCAAGTTCCTCTTTCCCTCCCACTGCCCAGAAGTAATCTAACTTGTCAGATGTGACAGTGCAGATCGCATGTTTTCAAGGGAAAGCCTTAGCAAGGGAATTTATGTAGCTCTGCTGAGTTACAATAAGTGGGCTTGGATGCTATGCTTCACTATTGCTATGGCTGTAAGTCTGAAATTCAACATTGTTTGATGCTACTGTCACCACGGGGGTCCTGTAAACACTCTTCTAGCTACATAGGAGTTGCTTAGCTACAAATGGCTCTTGCACCTCTGTGGTCATATTTAAATGATGCACTATGTGAGGGCCAGTTGTATGGGGAAAGGTGCAAGACGGCCATCTACATGATTGGATTACATAAACATTCCTTCAACAGGTGGGAGCTCCTCACAGAAAAGTAGCAGTTGCAATGTCCAGTCTGAGATTAGCTGGTCGCTCATCAAGAGGGCCAGGTAGGAATTTTTTTCTGTCATCCGAATTGGCCATGAATGGCAGGTTGTTTTTTGGGGTTTTTTTTTTTTTTTTTTGCCTACCTCAGACTGGGGAGGGAGGGACAGGTGTTCAGTAGGTTTCATGACTTAAAAACTGGTCACTTGTGCTTAATAAAGTTAAACCCCAACCACAGTCTGGTGTCTTCCTTGGAGGTGGTGCAAGAGTTATAGGCTACTTTAGAATGCCAGATGCAGGGGAGTGCCAGCGTGAAACAAGTATCTGGTTGTCTTGGGTGCTCCCTCAGGCATCTGGTGGCCCCCTGTGAGATACAGGAAGCTGGACTAGATGGGCCCTTGGCCTGATCCAGCTGTTCTTAAGGCAGATTGAATTGCAAGTTATTATAGTTTCCTCCCCACAAACAGGATAGCACATTCTGTTTCACTTCCTATTTACCTCAGAATTTTACCTTAAGAATTTGCCTCAGAATGACAGATGCAAGGGAGAGGCAGTGAGATAGAAGTATCTTGTTGCCTTGTGTGTAGACTTGCCAGGTGTCCCTTATTATAAGGGACTTCCAGTATTTAAGATTTAAAAATTGTGTCCCATATCAATGTTGAACGGGACAGAAAAAAATCCCATTCTAAAATTCTGCTCTGTTGCTGCTTGCTGCTGCCTTGCCACGGCTAACTGCATAATCATGGAGTGGTTTGATAGAAAGCAGTATCCTGATACCTGTGTGTCCCTTATTGCGTGCTGAATGACTGTGCCTTAGAGCAGCTAGTCATGGAGCCCACCAGAGGACAAGTGACTCTGGATTTAATATTGTGTGGTACTCAGGAACTAGTTAGGGATGTAAATGTTACTGAGCCATTGGGGAACAGTGACCATGCTGCGATTGGTTTTGCCATGCATGTCCAGGAAGGGGTGCAGAGCAAATCTGACACAAGAACCCTTGACTTTCGAAGGGCAGATTTCCCTCAGATGAGGAGGCTAGTTAGGAAGAAATTGAAAGGGAAGGTAAAAAGAGTCCAGTCTCTCCAGGCTGCGTGGAGGCTGTTTAAAATAACAGTAGTAGAGGCCCAGCGGAAGTGTATACCGCAAAGAAAGAAGGGCTCGACAAGGTCCAGGAGGATGCCTGTATGGCTGACGAACAAAGTTAGAGAAGCTGTAAAGAGCAAAGAAGCTTCTTTCTGTAAATGGAAGTCTTGCCCGAGTGAGGAGAAACTCTGGCAAAAGACAAGTAAGAAGGTGATACAAGAGGCCAAAAAAGAGTTTGAGGAACACATGGCTAGCAGCGTAAAGGGGAATAATAAAAGCTTCTTCAAATATGTTAGAAGCAGGAAACCTGCCAGAGTGGCGGTTGGCCCACTGGATGGTGAGGGAGGGAAAGGAGATAAAAAGGGACTTGGAGAGTGCAGAGAAATGAAATGAATTATTTGCATCCGTCTTCACGGCAGAAGAACTTGGGCAGATACAGCAGCCTGAACAGCCCTTCCTAACTAAGGAATTAAATCAGATAATGGTAAATAGAGAAGATGTTTTAGATCAAATTGATAAATTACGTATAAATAAGTCACCAGGCCCAGCTGGTATACACCCAAGAATTATTAAGGAACTAAAGAACGAAGTTGTTGACCTCTTAACTAGAGTATGCAACTTGTCCCTTCAAACGGCCACGGTGCCAGAGGATTGGAGGATAGCCAATGTCACGCCAATCTTTAAAAAGGGGAGAAGGGGGGAACCTGGAAACTACAGGCCATTCAGCCTAACGTCTGTTCCAGGTAAGATGGTGGAAAGCCTCATCAAAGATAAAATCCTAAAACACGTAGAGGAACAGGTATTGCTGAAGGAAAGTCAGCATGGCTTCTGTAAGGGTAAGTCCTGCCTCATGAACCTTTTGGAAAAGGTCAACAGGCACGTGGATGTGGGTGAACCTGTGAATATCATATACCTGGATTTTCAGAAGGCGTTTGACACAGTTCCCCATCAAAGGCTGCTCAAGAAATTTCACAGTCAGGGAATAAGAGGGCAGGTCCTCTTATGGATTCAGAATTGGTTGAGGGCCAGGAAACAGAGAGTGGGGGTCAATGAGCAATTTTCACGATGGAGAGAGGTGAAAAGCGGAGTGCCCCAGGGATCTGTCTTGGGGCCGGTGCTTTTCAACTTGTTCATAAATGACCTGGAGACAGGGAGAAGCAGCGAGGTGGCCAAGTTTGCGGATGACACAAAACTTTTCCAGGTGGTGAAGACCAGAAAGGATTGTGAAGAGCTCCAGAAGGATCTCTCCAAGTTAGGGGAATGGGCAGCCAAATGGCAGATGTGTTTCAACGTAGACAAGTGTAAGGTGATGCACATTGGGGCCAAAAACCAAAACTTCACCTATAGGCTTATGGATTTTGAGCTGTCTGTGACAGCTCAAGAGAGAGATCTTGGGGTGCTGGTGAACAATTCAATGAAGGTATCGACCCAGTGTGTGGCAGCATTTAAGAAGGCTAATTCCATGCTTGGGGTCATTAAAAAAGGGGTTGAGAATAAAACAGTCAATATTATCATGCCATTGTACAAATTAATGGTAGGGCCCCACCTGGAATATTGTGTACATTTCTGGTCGCCGCACCTCAAAAAGGTGATAGTGGAGTTGGAAAAGGTGCAGAAGAGAGCGATGAAAATGATTACGGGGCTCGGGCACCTCCCTTTTGAAGAAAGACTGCAGCGTTTGGGGCTCTTCAGCCTAGAAAAAAGGCGCCTGAGAGGGGACATGATTGAGACATACAAAATAATGCACAGTAGAGATAGAGTTGATAGAGGGGTGTTCTTTTCCCTCTCTCAAAACACCAGAACCAGGAGGCATCCACTAAAACTGAGGGTTGGGAGAGTTAAAACAGATAAAAGGAAGTACTTTTTTACCCAGCGGGTAGTTAATCTGTGGAACTCTTTGCCACAGGAGGTGGTGATGGCACCTGGTCTAGATGCCTTTAAGAGGGGATTCGATGGATTTCTGGAAGAAAAGTCCATCGTGGGCTATAGGCAATGATGGGTTGTAACCTCCTTACATTAGTAGTAGGCTACTTCAGAGTACCGGGTGCAAGGGAGTGGCAACAGGATGCAAGCATCTTGTTGTCTCATGCCTCCCTGGGGCACCTGGTGGGGCCACTGTGAGAAACAAGAAGCTGGACTAGATGGGCCTTTGGCCTGATCCAGAAGGGCTCTTCTTATGTTGCATGTTATCTCATGCAAAGGTTCCCGTAGAAGATGAAAAGTTTACAGGCATGCCCCAGTATCCATGGGGGATAGGTTCCTTATCCCCTATGGATACCTGAAACAGTGGATAAGAGGGAACCTATGTTAAATAGGGACGTGGTGGCGCAGCGAGTTAATCCGCTGTCGCTGGGCTTTCAACCGCAAGGTTGGGAGTTCGAGACTGCGTGACGGAGTGAGCTCCCGTTGCTTGTCCCAGCTCCTGCCAACCTAGCAGTTCGAAAGCACCTAAAATGCAAGTAGATAAATAGGGACCACTTTGGTGGGAAGGTAACGGCGTTCCGTGCGCTACGGCGTAGAATCATGCTGGCCACCATGATCGGACAAAAACGCCGGCTCACAGGCTTTGAAACGGAGATGAGCACCGCCCCCTACAGTCGGTCACGACTAGACCATTCGGTCGTGGGGAAACTTTTACCTTTACCTTTTATGTTAAATATTGTGTTTTCCCCTGCCCCCACCTTTGAGCAAGAAGATATTTTCACAACACAAAGTAATAATAAATGAAGGTAAGCAGCCCCCTCCCCCCAATCTGTGGATAATTGAAACTGAGGATATTGAATCCGTGAATATGGGGGCCCACCTGTATACTGGGGGGGGGAGTGAAAGAGAAAAGAAAAAAAGATTTATGACTTACTTACCCTCTGTTTTGACATAATTTACTTTTCCAGATTCAACTTCATTTGGCTAAAGGTTGGATTATTTTGCATTATTATGGGTGTATATGCATATTATGAACTGATGCTTACGAAATACATTTTAGGAACAGGGTTTTCATGGTTCACGGGTAAGTGCTACTTAATTAGTAGATTATTTTTTAAACGTTTTCCGTAGAGACCTGAGATGAAAATGAACCAGTCTGCTTGCTAATGTTTCTGTGCCAATTGATCATGCTAAGGCGACGTTTAGATTCCACATTCCCCCTTAGTAGTGGTTTGAAAACAGAAATGATTTCAAGTATTTGTTACTCTTACTGTGAAGATGGTGCATTCATCTAAGTGTTTCTGGGCAGGGGGAGGGTGGAACAGGGGACTGATTGGGTCTGGGAGGGGGTGGGATGAGCAGAAGCATCCTCTGCCATGTCCTTCCCCTCTCCCAGCATGAGATTGGGCTTCCTGGATTTGTGCCAGCTCTATAGGTGGTACAGATCCAGGAAGCCCCATAGGACAGGATGGGGCTTGACATGGGGTAAGGGCAAAAATATCTCCTTACCAGCGGTGTCATCCTGGCGGAACGGCCCAGTACACCATTCTGCGGACGGGCCCGGGCCGCCTCTCCCGAGGACGGGCGAGTTGCTCCTGGGCCCGCCCGCCCTCCCACACGTCCGAATCGCACTGAAATGGAGCGATTCGAGGTGCAGGGAGGTGCAGGGAGGCGTGGCTGGCCTCTGCCATAGGGCTGCCAATCATCCAGGCGTTCCGGTTCCTGGTGCGCCCAGATGACATCACTGCTCCTTACCGTACAGAGACCTCCAGCTGCCTCCTAATCTGTGCTGGATACATTGCAGGCCATTTAGCTTGGCTGTGCTGGCACAGGGTGTAACCCAGTGGTGGGATTCAAATAAATTAACAACCGGTTCTATGACGTCATAGCTGGAGCAAAAAAAACCCCCCGAAGCCAGCCGAGGTAAGCGAGTGGGCGGGGCCCGGCCATTTAACAACCGGTTCTATAGAACCTGGGCGAACCCCCTGAATCCCCCCACTGGTGTAACCCAATTAGTCTGAATGTACAACCTGACTGCAGTGCCTGTGTGTTCTATATAAACCTTATTCACGTATATGTCAATATTGATCCTTCGGTAGAAATAGTTTGTATTCAAGAGATGGGAAGAAACTCACTGTTGTATTTCAGTCCTCCTGTTGCTTTCCCCCCAGCAGTCAGAATGGCTTATTCATTCTTAAGTCGCATTGCAAAGCGTTCAAAGAAACAACAAAGGGAAACTCCGTCTGTATTTTCAGAGCTCTCAAAGGCACATGCCAACATTTCTTCACAGTTCTCTAGTTACTGACACATGAACAGTGTAGCAAGATAAGAGTGACAGCTCAGAGCACTCTAATATTTCCCTCTTGCCCTCAGTAAAAACTGTGTTGTGACCTACAGGTAATGAAGGACAAGACCACGCGAGTTGCAATAAACAGTCCCTTTGTGTTGTGAAGAGGCTGCTTCTTATGTACTATACGGCACAATCCTAACCAACTTTCCAGCACTGACTTAGCTGTGCCAACAGGGCATGTCCTGCATTCCTGTAGTGGGTTAGCATGGAGAACTCCTCAAGGTAAGGGGAAGTTTGTTCCCTTACCCCAGAGCTGGAAAGTTGGTTATATTAGGATTTTGCCCATAATGTCAGAATATGGAAAAGGAAATATTTGTACCTCTTGAAAACCTGAACTTAAAATGAGAAAATAAAAATATGAAGTAGTTCCCTGTGCAAAGCACCAAGTCATTATTAATTCATGGGGGTGACATCACATCGTGACATTTAGCAGGTAGACTAAGGGTGCAATCCTAAACTGAGTTAGGCCGGCATAAACTAAGCCAGCAAAGTTTGGCCAGCACAACTTAAGGGACACCGTAAAGTATGTTTGGACCACTCTCAGATTCAGACAGGCCAGCACACAGACATGGGCCATCCTCCCTGACTCAGAGAGTGGTCCAAACATGCTTTACGGTGGCCCTTGTGCTGGCCAAACTTTGCTGGGATACAGGAAGCTGGACTAGATGGGCCTTTGGCCTGATCCAGCAGGGCTCTTCTTATGTTCTTATGTTCTAAATACAAAGCTATGCCACACTTTCAAATGAATAGCTAGTTTAATGCCTACCATATTTATGGAAGAAAAGTGATGGGGGCAAATAATGATGGAAAGCTGAGCCACTTCCTCACTCATTGTAGCTTAATATATAGGAAGCCAGTAGCATAGGGAGGTGGGAAGGTGGCGTGGTAAGTACGACAGGTGTCCCAATGTTCCATGTAAATACCCCCCCCCACTCGCCATTGGAGCCATTCGGGGCAGCAATGGCAATATGCAGGAGCTTGGTGAGCCTCTGCATGTTGCTGTCACTGCCCCAAATCACTCCAATGGCAAGAGGGAGGGGCTATTTACCTGGTGCATTGTGACAGCTGCAGTTCTTACTGTGCTGCCCTCTGGCTAGGCTTCTACAGGAAGCCTTGATTTATGGCCCAGGTGACTTCCTCTGTCCTCATTTTTGTGAAGAGCTGAGGGCCAGGGAGTGGGAAAAATCCTATTCTTCCTTCGAGCAAACTGACAACTCTAAAGATAGGGGAACAAGTTGTAAGAACAGAGCTGAGATTCAAAATTGGGTATCTTCCCTGCATCTTAATCAGTTTTCTTAAGTGCTTCTTGCAAAATTTAGACATACACAAGATTTGTACATGTTTGTATTTGGTGTCTAAACAAGATCCAAGCCTTTTTCTCTTGTTGCCAGGCCTATTGGGGAGAGAGCGGTTGATGTCCCAAGCTACTCTCTGCCATAGCTGATGCAGCAGGGAAAACCAAACCACAACCTCCAGGGTCATGACAGGATGCGTAGGCGCACATCATCATTGCACAAGCACCAACATTACAGCTGGGAGAGAACTCTTGGTGAGCCCAGCTTTTCCCCAATGCTCACTGAAAAACTCATAAATATCCCAAGCCAATTCTTAACTGAGCCAGCATATCGCTAGCAGGGGATCACTACTGAAATCACAGCTGTAGGTGCTTGGTGGAGAGGTGGGGTGCAAGAAAATGGGAGGAGGTTTCCTCCTTGCCCCTCAGCTTTTCTACAAAAGCTTTTTCTTCACTGTGGCAATGCAGGATGACTCATCAACTAGAATACCATCTTTGCTACTGCTGTAATCTCAGTGCCATGAAAAAGCAAAATATTTCTGCAGGCTTCTCTGCACTTGCTTTCTAAGGCTGACTTTAATTATCTGGAGGACTTCCTTAAATCTTTGAGCCTAGCAGTGAATAAATTTCGAACACTAGTTGAATCCCTGCCATCGAATAGCAAGCTGTGGATATTTTGGTAGTAAAAAAAGACAGATGCTCAGTTAACCTTAAGCCTTTGTTTTTGCAAATAGGAATCTTATTATGTTAAAGAGAACTTGGTTGAATTCAAAGGTTTTTTTTCTTCACATCTAAAAATAAAGTAAATGGAGATGGAGGATATCCATGTGAGTTTTGATTCCCCCCCCATGTGTCAATAGTAGGGATGGGTCAGGGCTCTGATCTTAATCCCACCTGGAATTGGCAAACCAGATGGGTCAAAACATGTTTATCATGGAGGACATTCTCAGCACCTTTCCAAAATGCAAAGATCTTGGCACTGTCTTTCAAAATGTGTCTTATAAAAGTTGTTCAGTTGTTGTTCAGTCGCCAACAACTCTTCGCGACCCCATGGACCACAGCACGCCAGGCCTCCCTGTCCTCCACTAGCTTCCGGAGTTCGCCCAATTTCATGTTCGTTGCTTCGGTGACACTCTCTAACCATCTCATCCTCTGCCGCCCCCTTCTCCTTTTGCCTTCAATCTTTCCCAGCATGAGGGTCTTTTCTAAAGAGTCCTCTCTTCTCATGAGGTGGCCAAAGTATTTCAGCTTCAGCTTCAGGATTTGTCCTTCTGAGGAATAATCAGGCTTGACTTCCTGTAGGATTGCCCTAATTGATCTCCTTGCAGTCCAGGGGATTCTCAAGAGTCTTCTCCAACACCATAATGGGAAAGTATCTATTCTTCAGCGCTCTGCCTTCCTTATGGTCCAGCTCTCACATCCATACATTACTACAAGGAAAACCATAGGTTTGACTATGTAAATCTTTGTTTGCAGGGTGATGTCTCAGCTTTTTTTAGGCCATATCAAAT
The DNA here is from genome assembly GCA_029204185.1 of Lerista edwardsae. Classification (NCBI taxonomy): domain Eukaryota; kingdom Metazoa; phylum Chordata; class Lepidosauria; order Squamata; family Scincidae; genus Lerista; species Lerista edwardsae. The sequence goes on along the minus strand of JAJKFI010000002.1, from coordinate 43,639,710 downwards.
AAAACCCTGCTCGCTCGCTCTCTGTCTCTGTCTCTGTCTCTCTCTCTCATTTTGCTATCAAATATTTTATTATAGAGCAATCATATCATCCCCTACTATTCACATCATACCCCTACCTTCTTTTATTATGAACCAAATGTTGTATTTCATAATGTAACTACTCTCCAGTGACAGCAAAGCTGCTGTGAGGGTGAGGATTTTGGGAAATCTTCCAGGACTCCAATGTTTTAATGTCCTGATCAAATGCATATTAAAAGTTACTCCTGAATTCATTTGAAAATGGTATTGAAAGGACACATCTGGCCCTACATTTTTTTTGTAACATCCAACTACCCACTGATCTGATTTTATTAATTGTGACTCTTTTTTGTTTTCCTAAACTTGTTCAGTTGACTCAGCCACTGCTGTTTACTGCAAGGCTCGAAATGAAGATCTGTTTATATCCAAATGTTTTGAACAATGGGCTTTGCATGGCAAATGTTCAGTGGTGTTTTAGTCCAGGAACTAAAATGACACCTAGGGGGTTGGGCAGCCCAATTCAGAGCTGCCCGACTGCCCAGGAATGCAGCAATAGCCAGGCAGCTACCCCTGCATCCCACAGCAGCCAGGCAGCCACGGCGTAAGGGCACAGGCCAGGCAAAGAGTCTCCTTGCTTCTGCGCCAGCTATTGCTACACTGCACTGCCTTACATGGAGGTTGGGAACCGGCAGATGTTTTTGCAGGCAGCAAAACGTCTGCCAGTTCCCAACCTCCACCCCTCCCCCACCCTGGAATGCCCCACCCAAAAAGGACATATCACCGGTGAGTGGTGACTCACTGCTTGCCAGCGAACGGTGCTCCCTCTGGGGCGCACGTGACCGACGTCACCATGGCACCACCCCAGCAACAAAGGGGGCACCACCCTTACTGCGGGCATTGGAGGTGCTTTACATGACTTGTGCAAGACCAGCCCAAGCGGAATGCTTGTTCCTCTCTGGAGGGCCCTGGATTGGGCCCTTAATCTGCTGAGCTGCTTCACCGCAGTGTACACCTTACAGTACAATGATGACATTCATTATTGGAGATATTGGAGAAAGCGGAATCTAAAATGAGAATATCTAAAAAGCTGGAAGTGAACTTCCCCCTTCAAGTTCATCTTGCAAGGTAATACTGATCCCCTGCTGGGATTTTGGGTTACCCAACCTTCTCACGTATGCAAGACCATGCTTTGGGGAGGATTGGATGCTGCTCGAGGTGCAGGCAGGGCTTAGTATAGAGACATTTAGACAGCTGCTGTAGGACGTAGCTGCTGTAGGACGTAGCATCCTCTCGGCGCATGGTTTTGTGCATGCAGCTTTGACACCTCCCCACCCTTTGAAACAGTCTGGGTTTGGCTGAATTTTGGGGCCACTGGGAATTTTGTATGCCCACCTGATTGGCTGTCCGTGGTCAGTTTTTTGCCTACCTAAACCTGTGGGGCGATGCTGGGCCCTCTCCTCCATTTCTGCTCACCATCTTGGTCACTCCTTCTTGCAGATAGCATGGGCTCAAACTCATGAAAGCGCCAATTGGGATGTGTCCTGATGTCAGCAAAGGCAGGGCAGAACCCACTTTCTACTCCTCAGTGGCTCAGCAGCATGAGAGGCTGGCCAGGGTGTCCCTAGCATGAATTGCGGGCGCTGCCTCAAATACTCAGTGGCTTGGGGTAGCCCTGTACAATCCGGCTGCCTCTGCCTTGCATGAGGTTCACTGGGATAAGCTTGTGTGACCTGTCAAGGGCCATGGGGGTAATGCCTGGCCTGAGGTTCACCCTTAGAGTGAACAGGGTGAGGTGGGATGAATGGGGAGATGGAGTGGGAAGGCTGATCAGATCCAGGAAGGGTGTAGGTTTGGCAGCAGCACCACCCAGCAATTCTAACCCCGCTTCCAGGCCTCAGGGGTATAGCTAAATAAGTGTATGGGGGTACAATTGCACTGGGCAACAAGTTATAGGGGGCAATAAGCTGAGCTTGATACTAGTGGCCAAATTGTGAAAACCTTCATATGTATGAGTAATGCCATCATGTTATGTAATCATTTGATGCTGAATTTAGTGCAGAATGCATTGAATCAAATCAGAGTGTAATATCTTCATTAACGTTATCGGCTATCAAACATTAATGGCCAAAAAAGAAAAGAAAAAAAAAGAAAATGAAAATACAACTGTGATGTCACTTCCTGTTGTGATGTCACTTCTGGGACATCATTTTGCCCTCTGCACTGGGCTACACTTTCATTAGCTATGCCAGTGCCAGGCCTGATCCACTTTTATGGGTCAGTGTGAATTTGTACCAGTGATATTACTGGGGCAGATTTGAGTCAACCCAAGGGAGCAGCTGGGCCATACCAAATGTTCCCTTATCCCCAGGATGCCCCAACATGCTGAAAGTCCCCCGCAGGCTACAGCAGATACCGCTTTGGCCCTGCTCGATTGCCGTGCGGGGAGTTAGGTGGATTGAGCTGTTAATTCAAATAACAGTTTGCACACCTGCTTCACCTCCACATTTATGGTATCTCTGCATAGATATTATTTAACCATTATTTAAATATTCAGTCCCAACATTTAACCATGTTAAGGAAAATGAAACCATTATTACGCTTTATGCCTGCAAAGAGCCTTTAAGGCATTTTCTTGCATTTTTAATAAACCGCTGTAAATTGCCATAGGAGTCTAAGGCTTGCGTCTAAATAAATTAAGCTGTCCAAAATTGTTTGCTTATTTTCATATTACTAGAAGCCCTCCTCTCTTGGGGCCATCTATCCATTGGAGCAGGATAACCTTTAAGTATCATTTCTTTCAGTAATCTATATTATTCATCTTTGCCAGTTTCTTGATGTGCTGCTTCTTCCTGAGACCTTTTCCTGTAGTTAGAATACCAATCGCACTAATCTGCATCTGCCACATTTCTTAAGGAAAAATATCTAGAACATTTCACTCAAACAGGCTAACATGGTATGACTTTGCAGTATTTAATGAAAATACAGGCATGTCCTGGTATCTGTGGGGAATAGGTTCCTGCCCCCCGCCATGGATACCTGAAACCGTGGATAAGGGAAAACCATGGATAAGAAGGAATGTTAAGTATTCCCCCTGAGCAAGAAGGTTTTTAGGAACCCAATTGACCCAGTTTTGCAATCTGTGGATACTTGATACTGCAGATATGGGATGTGGATATAGGGACCCACCTGTACTCAGGCCACTTCCTTACCTTTTTCTTAAAAGGGCAACACATTTCCTCTATTTCTTGGTGGGAAGTGACTTCTGGGTAATACCATTTTCTGACATATATTTGAAATATGAGTTTTGAATCAAATAAGAATGCTCTGGAAGACATCCTGACATTTCTATTCTACCTGTCACCTGCAATTCTTTACACAAAACTGCCTTCCTCAAAATGGATAAATGCACCTCATTAGGGTTGAGGACAGTGGTGTTATCCTACCAGTACGCTGGGCGGGACACCCGGGTGACCAGCAGCCTGCCCGTCGCGTACCACAGCGTTACGCCGTTTGCGTAACCAGTTACTTGTACGTAACCAGCTTGCGTACGTTACGCAAACGGCGTAACGCTGCGGTACGCGACAGGCAGGCTGCTGATCACCCGGATGTCCCGCCCAGCGTACCGGTAGGATGACACCACTGGTTGACAATCACAATTCCTAGAGGAGTAAAATAACACTGCATACCTACTTCTCCTTTCTCAAGAGATGTCTTCTGGACATTATATTACTAGTGTTGTAAGAGGCATTTCTCCATAGGTTTATGCCACAGAACTCAACAGCATTTAAAGGTCTGCAACTACATAGGCAGGGCTAAAGCAGCAACACAACAACGGCCATTCTCACCAAAATTCTAGGCTGTGGTGTAATTTTTGACACTTTTTGCACTTTTAGACTTAACTAATATGTGCATCTTTCCAGGGCCCAATAAATATTTTACCAAAAGAGTTGGTTCATACAGAAAGTAATATCACACAGTCCTTTGGAACATGGGACCTTAGGCTAGATAACAGCCAGCATCCTACAGCAGTGTTATTCAAACTGTGGGTCGGGACCAGACATGTCATGTAGCGGGTACGCGGGGGTATGCACGTACCCATTCCTAGGATTAGGGCTGGCCCCGCCCATTTGCCCGCCCACTTGTCGACTCCATCGGCGCTCTACTCCATCGGCCCCTGCAACATTTGAATTGCCTGCGCGTTTGAGTTGCCTGCATGCTCTCAGAGCCAGGCAGGCAGCGGAGCAAGGGAGACCGATGGCAGCAGCAGTGTGAGCAGGTAGGCTGCCTGGGGCTCCCTCCCGAGGAGGCGTGGCGGTTCCGGGGGGGGAATCGGTAGCCCGCGCAGCATCCCCGGAGAAGGCCCGGGACTCCTGGGCCTTCTCCCGGGCTGCCATGCAGGCTACCGAGGAGGTGCGGCGGTTCCTGGGGGCGGTTCCTGGGTTCCAGCTATGAACTCACTTCCGGTGGGCGGGCCCCGACACAAGAGCCAATCAAAAGTGGGCACCTGTTGCTAAATTATTTAGATGCCATTACTGGTCGGGAACCACTTGGTGGGTCGTCAACTGATGTCAACTGGGTCGTGGATAGCTGGGAGCAGCCATCTTGGACATTGCAGACCTTTCTCTTGTTATATTCCTTCTGTGAGTGTTAACAGTTTGAATTTTCAAGTGAGGGTGGTTTTTTTAATTGTTTTTTGTTCAGTGCTTTTACATAATATTTTGTCCTAATCTTGTTTTCTGTCAGGGATGTTTCATGGTTGTACAATTGCTGCAGTCCAAGAATGCCAATTTGCATTTTAGAAGTGTCATTTTGCTATGTTACAATGACAACACTTCCTGCATGATGATGTCACTTCCTGCCACAACATTACTTTGAGTGGGTCCTGACACGAGTGCCATTCTAAAAAGTGGGTCTTGGTCTAAAGCATTTGAATACTACAGTTCTACAGAAATCCCTCAAGGAATAGACTGGGAGAAATATTTCCAATACAAATGGTGAGAGAATAATACAAAATAGACATAAGACCTTAACCAGAGAGGCCTATAGTGATGGGTGCCGTGTTGTGCAAATGTATTTTGGTGCATCCTATGGAAATCAGAAAAAAGCGTTTGTAGACAAGGATTTAAGGGGTCTGTGTTCTTTTCCCCAGTTTCTTAGCACTAACAACAAGGAGAAAAGGGCAAATGAGAGGACGTGAGAGAAATAAAGGTTTCAAACAGCAATATAGCTAGTTCTTGAAGAGCTCTTTGCCTTCCCGAGGGTCTTGTGGTAGAGTGGACACCCTGACGCAACATGGGTGTGTTGTAATAAAGGGATGCTCACTAGTGCTTAGTATTAAGAGAGTTCTTCAAAAATACTCAGTGTGCTTCACATTCATTAGAATGGATAAAAGGAAATACTTTTTTACCCAACGGGTAATTAATCCATGGAACACCTTGCCATAGGTGGTGGTGATGGCATCTGGCCTAGGTGCCTTTAAAAAGGGACTGGATGGACTTCTGGAGGAAAAGGCCATTACAGGCTACAAGCCGTAATGGTTAGCGCAAACTCCTTATTTTAGAGGCAGGCTACCTCAGAGCGCTGGATGCAGGGGAGTGACAACGAGATGCATGTAGGTACATGCATCTTTTAGGCCTTTTAAAGTCTTGTGTGTTCCCTGAGGCACCTGGTGGGCCACTGTGAGATACAGGAAGCTGGACTTTGGCCTGATCCAGTGGGACTCTTCTTATGTTCTTATTATTCTATCATGTGTACAACAATCCATCAGGTAGGTTAGTATTACTACCCCTATATCACCAATTGAAGGGACGGCTGAGCTATGAGAGTCACAGAGAGTTGGTGAGTTGTGGATTACCGTCCTCTACCAGCTCATTCATTATATCATTCATGATGATATTAATAGTAATATTGAATCATTTTTCCTTTTTTAGCTTACATGCTTAGAATTTATCTGATGCTCCTGTAATTTCCCTTAGCTCTGCAACTTGCAACTCTTCGTGCGCAGGTTTATTCACCTCGTATATCAACAGCTAAACGTCTCTAAGGTTTACTCCACAGCCTCATTTATTATGCTGAGGTTTCGCTACTATCCTACTATTTTATTCTGACAGCTTTTCTAAAAAGGCTTCCTTTTGCCTTCCTGAGGATAAACTACAGGAGCTCGTGTTGACTTTCATTAACTCTTTATTGCATTTTCCATATTCTTCGCATCTATCATTTGATACCTTCCCTACCAACTGTAACCCCGGCCCACGCTGTCAACACTATGATATTATATTTTGTTTTATTGCCCATCTCCCTGCATCTCCCATTATGCATTATTTTTGTGTTCCAAAATACTGAGCATGTCAGATTTATGAATATTTGTGATTTATGAATAAAATATTATTGGTTATCGCATATTGTGTTACTTGAAATCACAAATGGCTTCTTTTGCAGCATTTGCCATTGATAGAATGGACTGTAGGATCACTTAGCATGAACAATACTCACTGCCTGCATTAACCTCTTATGTTCCTACCAGCGCAATCCAATCCACCCTGTAGGCTGGCACAGGTCCCTTTTACTAGCCTACAAGTGTCACAAATGTGCCTAACAGCACAATTCTATACCCCCTTAGTTCCGGCACTGCGCTCTTGCGCCGGCTAAACGTTGTCACGAAGATGCCGTAAAGCACATCTGCGTTGGTGCTACGGCTCTCAGCCGGCGCAAGAGTGCATCGCTGTCACTTGGGGTGCCGCCGCAACCATTGGCAGTGCCGGCTGTGCACCAGTCAAGCATCGGCATCACTCGGTCTGCGCAGGGCCTCCGCGAGGACATTCCAGAGGCGTTCCAGAGGCGTAACTATGGGCACACAGTGGGCGGAGACGGGGGCTGTGACACAGGACGGCCGTAGTGCCAAATCCTAACGCCTGTTCTCAGCCAGGGTGGCCCCAATTCGGGCTGCTCCTGTCCATGTTGTTTTGCGCCTGCAAAACAGCAGTGCAGATCCAAGCAGGCCCATAGGGGTGACTATTACACGGGTGCAAGGGGAAAACCTCCCCTTGTCCTGCACTTTGCTGCCGCCGCCTCCTAATGGGATATAGCCTTGCTATGTCGGCCTTACTAGGCCGGCATAGTGTAGGATTGAGCCCTAAAGCACATTTGTGCCACTTTTGGAGTCAGGAAGGCCAGCACATGGATGCGCACTGGCCTCCCTGCGTCCTGGCCAGCAGCAGGTAAGGCTGGCCTAAGTAGGCTGGCACAGGGGCTTGGGGAGGGCAGAGGGAGGAAGGGGGAAGACAGAGCAGGGCAGGGGTAGGTGGCAGACCCATGTGTGGACTGACCCAGGAAGGGGGTGGAGCACAGATCAGGCACTTAGGCTGGATTCTAACTCCTGTCCCCAGCCCTGTTTGCCCCAATCCAGGCTGCTCAGATTTGCGCTAGCGATTTGTGCCAGGTTAGGATTGCACTCTACAGCACCCAATGGCTATTCAATATACAGATGCCATAATTTATGCAAGAAACATAAATTTCTTTTTGTCTATTTAAAATGGTACATCTTGAAGAATGGATAATGATAGATTAAGTAGTATTCCAGATTAAATAGTGTTCCTGGAGTTAGGCCAGTATGGTTAGGCCAGCACAAGGAGCATTGTGAAGTATGTTTGGACCACTCTC
>JAJKFI010000002.1:43610953-43632023 GCA_029204185.1 Lerista edwardsae | reverse complement strand
CACACACACACACACACACACACACACACACACACACCCCTAAATAAGAGTTCTGGTATTAGCTCTGATACATGGAAATGAGAATGACTCATACTAACTCCTTAGTAGATCCCTGCTGAGTCATAATAGCACCTCATTGGCTCTCAGAAAATTCAGGGTGCACTCCTCACCAACTTTCCAGCACTGACATAGCAGTGCCAGTGGGGCATGTGCTGCAGCCTGCAGTGGGGGGGGGGGGAGTCACGGACATCTCCTCAAGGTAAGGGAATGTTTGTTCCCTTACCTCGGGGCTGCATTCCCCCTATCCCACTGCTGGCAAGTTGGTTAGGATTGCGCCCTCAATCTCATTATTCAGGTTTGAGTTAAGGAAATCCACTTTTTGTACATAAGGCAGTTGTGCTTTCCTTTTGTGGTTGTTTGGGTATAACGTTTGACAGAATACAGATATTTCAATGTGGTGTATTTCATTGCATTCTGCATCACATCACCCACCAAATGATATGTAACATGGTGCTATGATAAATATCAAGATTTTCACAGTTTGGGCCAATAGTGTTGGCATCACCACCTCTGAGTGTGTCACCCAGTGCAGTTTTCACCCCTTGCATCCCCTAGCAGCACCACAGCTTAAATAGGTCCATTCTTGCAACAGATTGTTTCATTGGTCTGAGAGATGGCCCGTAAGTCATATCCCATCTCTCTTCCAAGAGATGCCGTTTCTTCTGGCTCCTGAAGGGAAAGAGCAGCTCTATGCTGTAATTACACACCTGCTATATGAGAATGCATGAGATGGGAATGCTCATCTCACTTCTTTTTAATGATGTTTTAGGGCGCAATCCTGGAGTTAGGCTGGCACAGTTAGGCCAGCAAAGTTTGGCCAGCAGAAGGGACACCCTAAAGTATGTTTGGACCACTCTCAGAGTCAGAGAGGCCACTACGCAGATGTGTGCCATCATCCCTGACTCCGAGAGTGGTATAAATACGCTTTACAGTGGCCCTTGTGCCAGCCAAACTTTGCTGGCCTAACTGTGCCTGCCTAAATCCAGGTTAGGATTGTGCTCTCAGTCTATTGAGTGAAACTGCAATTCTGCACCTCTCTGCAGAAATGTACAAGAGTACGTACATCAAACGTTTGATATGAAATTCTACATGTTATCACTATGTATGACAAAATGCCAAGTAGTCAACAGCCTGATCAAATGCGACATTAGAAAATAAATAAGAGTATGTCAATATGGCAAGCAACCTCTGATTGTTGTCCCGATAATAAAAAGCTGTTTTTTATATAAGAAAGAAAGGCATATGTATCCCTCATTAAAGTACTTCGTGTGCACTTATCGATTTATGAAAGGTTGCTTTCCTTTGAGTTTGAATGCCAAAAGCTTCTCGTGCTGGCATAAATTAAGGAGTTATTGCTGCGGTTCTCAAACTCTCTCGGAATGGCAATCACAACCATGAAGTGGGTCGCAATGCATAGGCAGCCCTGCAGGGCAATTCAGGCTGGGGCATTACAACATCCCAGTTTGAAAACCACTGAGCTACTGGATTGTATAAAAGATTTGCTTAGCTGTAATGCAAGTGCAAATGGTAACAGAAAGAGATTTGTCTCAGGATGCAATCCTAAACTGCGCTAGAATAGGCGGGCAGGTGGGCCTGCACTATATCCAGCGCAGCTTGGGAGGCCGCTACAGCCTCCCCGGCGCAAGGCCACATTTTTCTCCTTGCACCAGGAAGGCTCCAGCCTTCCCTATGGGTTCCTCGGATATGCACCTGCGAAATCCCGATCACAGGTTCGAGGAAGCTGTGCGGCCAGTGGATGGGACCTTGGATGCAGGACTAATGGTTCGGCTGGCACGGCCAGGTTCGGCTGGCGCAAGGACCACTCTCTGCCAGTGCTCTCGGGCAGATGCTACCCCTAGCATCGACGTGGGGGGGGGTTGGTTGGTGCTCCCATGTCGGCGCTGGTAACGTTGCGTTGATGCTACGACGTAGCATTGATGCAATATAGGCTGTAGGATTGCTCCCTCAAACTGGACAAGATAAAGGAAGGCTGCAGTCCTATATACAGTATACTTTGCTGGGAGTAAGCCCCACTGGAGACAGTGGGATTTGTTTCTGAGATATATATATATATAGGATCAGTCTGTATGTCCTTTGCTCCACCATCTGCTAAAATAGTTTCTTGTACTGACAATCACTACATAAAGAGATCATGAAAACATCTGAAAAATTCAAGAAAGCTTGGTGTACAATTCTTATTAAAACTGTCGGACTTGGATAGGTTCAGAAAATCCTACTCCCTGCCACCCAAAAGCTTTAAAACGTCCAGCAGGTCATCTCCGCGTGCTTATCTCTAACATGCCACATCTCCCATCTGGTCTCACAACTAGGTAGACCTGAATTAAAAGAGCCAAGCTTATCCCCCGTGGGATTCAGCTTGTTCACCATTTTAAACAAGATTCGTTTTCCTTTCTGACATCAAGGGACAGTGGTCCATCCATCCCTTTCTCTTTGTCTTTTCTCCCTCTTGCCAAGGAGTGCTTATCGCATTTGAACTGTTGCAGATGCTAGAATATTTTTAATTTTTCTTTGCATTGGCTCCAGTTTATGTGCAGAAATATTTTAGGGCTTCAAAGAATGTTCTGATTCGAACCGCGTACAGCTGCATGCCATCTATGCACTCTGCCACTGAGGGGTAAATAAGAATTGTGGCCTCAATAATTTCAATTTGCAGACACTTGAACGTACGGAATATATTGAGTTTGCTATTTGTATGTTTTGTGAGATGTGGGACTTTGCGAAGCTAATTGCACAATGCCAGCTGGACAAGCAGATACAAAAACTGGGACAAAATATGAATAATCCAAAGGAAAGGGAAAGAAAATAATCTTAAAACTAGGTTGCAAAAACTGGCAGCACTACCATATTTTTGTAAGCAGAAAGGCAAAAAATGGAATGTAAATTAAAAGGATTGAAAATTTTTAGTACATTGCTTATCAAAACAATGTACTACTAAAAATTACTCTCACGTTATAAATGAAATTAGCAAATTGTGGTTATATTTCTTTAGATAGTATTTAGGTTTACTATGATGCAAGGAAAATTCATTTTTACTCAAAGGATATTTTTGGAAAATCTACTAATAATTCCTTGCAGAAATATATCTGACGTGCAATAAACTTTAAAAAAAAATGTCAAATGAAATAGGCAGAGATGGGGAAAATTGGCTAGGACTTGTCGGGAACTTGAGTTTTCATGTTTTGGCCCTACTCTTGTAAGATATGAGTCTTGAGAGTCAAAAACACAGCTACTGACTCGCAACTCAAGCGACTGACTTGGAGTCAGAAGCCCACATTTACTTCAGAGAGGGGCCTGCAACCAAATCACAGCCTTTGAAAACAGTGGGAGATGCGATCAGAAGCATCTCCCGCTTGTTCAAAAACTACGATCTGGTTGCAGGCTCCTTCCAAAGAGGCATGCCCAACCAGATCACAGCCTTTGAAACTGGAGGGGAGATGGGATCAGAAACAACTTCCTGTCAGTTTCAAAGGCTGTGATCTGATTGGGGATGCCTCATTTATCCCCCCCCCCCGCAGACTCTGCATCCAGAGTCTGCCTTCATCCCAAGAGGATCCAAAATGAATGAGATGCCAGTAAGTTTGCTGAATCAGCGGTCCAACAGAATGAAGCTGCCTAGCTCCAGTAATCACCCAGGCTGCCCCATTCTGCATTAATTATAGCCTCCAAAACATCTTCAAGGGCACATTTCAGTAATCAACTCTTGAACAAACTAAGGCATGGACCCACCATGGTCAGGTTCAGTCATTTATACCAGTATGGCCCATACTCCATTCCATTCCACGAAGGAAAGGATGAAGGACTCTTCCCACTGGATTTTTGCAGCAGAAGATTACAGAAGCATCCATCACTTTTTTTTTCTTACATCGATATTGTTCTTATAATACTTTAGCATGACTTCAAAAATGAATATTTAGAACTTATTTTCCCCCTTGTGAATTTCCTTAACAATATCATATGAAAGTTGAACAAATAATATACAGTATATCACCTAAGCATTATTACAGATTGATTTTTATGACCTTCAATGGCATTACACAGAGACTTTGAAATGCTTCTAATTATGTTTTATTGTCTCCTACTTTTTATAGTCTATTGTCTAGCAATGATTCCTTTTAATCTTCTCTTTGAGAATCTATTAATTCTTAATTAAAGCTCAATAGCTCGATTCTTCAGGATTGCTATAGTAACCTCTTCTGAAACAAAATGATAAATGGTCCTTTGGTCCCTCTATATGAATTTTTGTGTTGGCTTAAATAGGGATATATGAGGGTTTTTTGTTCTTTTTTCATTGTGTTGCCAATTCTGCTGAAAGTTGTTAGCTAGAATTATTATTTTTCCTTATGAGCACAATTCTTCCATGCCTTCATTTAATTTTCTCAGAATATATGGGCTTTATATATGAAAAATATGTGGTCTATTTTTGGATGGGATGGGAGACAGAATGCCAGGCTATGACAAGCTGCAGTACCTTTTGTGGCAGAACGGAGTTAAGTCACTGTGGAGCTGATTAGCTAGTGCGGGAATGTTGTGAGAAGGCCAGCAGGCAAAAGAACGGAATATGACCTTGAGGACCTGTCCAGGCTGCACTTACAATCACCTGCTGAAGCTCAATGTCACATTGCAAGAGGAGAGAACCACACTGTGATGGCTACATCTGGGACTGAGGATTCGGTAAACTGCAGAATACTATATACTTGTTTGTTTTTTTTGAAGTCCATTGAAAAACGGTGGTTTAGACTAGCCTGCCCATGTAAGCCACCTTGGGCATTCGCTTCGGCATGGGAAAGGCGGGGTATAAATTCTTTTTTAAAAATGTAGACTTCTTATATTGAGGGGTTGTTCATTATGGTCTCTCCTTTTTAATTGTCCACTTAAAGCAGGATTTCACAGACCAATTGTATGTTAGGGTTACGGTGGTGAATCTTGTCATCCACTGCTCTGAATTCTAGGCTGTTGACGCTACGGGTGCTCTTCTGGGCAGCAGGCCATGGCCACCAGCACAAATGACCCACTGAATCCCTGCCATCCACTGCTACTGCCAGTACGTGGGCAATTCAGGGCAATTCAGGGCAATTGTGGGCAGGATCAGGCTGGGGTGAAGTGAGAGGGGAGCTGGAGGAGGCAGCACCAGGAGAATCTTAGTGACAGCAATGCATGCCAAGGTCCTACCCACCTTTCCTGGCCTGATCTGCCTTCAGGAGTCTCCTTAAACATATGCCAGCAAAATAGCTGGCATAGGTACAAACTGGCCCATTGGAGGCCAGGTGGTGCCGTCACTGCCATCAGAGCAAGGCCACTCCCATTAGGGGGGAATGCCTTACTTCCAGTTTCCCTGATAGGTCACAACTCACCAGTTTGGGAACCGTGCCATAGAGGCTTGAGCGACTGGTAAAGTAGGAGGGTTTTCTTTTTTTTTTTTTTTCAGGTGTGTCCCGATGCTAAAACATTTGGGAACCACTGGCCTAGAAATTAACATAAGCTGCTAGGTAGAATTCTCAGTTTTCCCCTACTGAGCCTGATGCTTTTTCTTAAAGTTTCAAAAGGAGTAGCTGTGCCTTCCTGCTGATGATGTAACTGCTCCTGCTGTAGGAGACATCCTGACATTCCACTCTCCCCTGCTCCCCCACCCCGACTATACTCCAGGAGGGGGCACTTTGCAGCAGAAAAGAACTGAGGGTTTAACTCTTTTCTTGCAAGATCACTTCCCTCTTATACTTTTCTTTCCAAGCTGTGGGATTCCTGGCCTGTGTAAACCTGGCTAAATGCTAAGTTTTGCAGGAGCCTGAGCTCCTGGGTAAAGTGGCCCTTCCCCCTTGCTTTCCAAGCCACTCATGGGCCAGAGAGCAAAGCCATGATTGGCTCTGAAGGCAAGTGGGAGGGGCCACTTTACCCAGGAGCTCAGGCTCCTGCAAAACTTAGCATGTTGCCCCCCTCTAGGAATGCCACTGAGCCTGGGTCCAGGACATTGGCAAAAATAAAAGCAAATTGACAGCATATTTCAGGGAGGAAGGTGCTGACAGCAGATGGTATTTAGGAAGGTTTGATTCGACTTTGAGGAAAAAAGCATGGTAAAAAAGAGTAAATCAAAGGAGAAAGTTGACTTTCCTGTGCTGGGGTAGATACTTGAAAATTAGCCACCTGGTATTACTGAGAATGTCCTTCCATTTGTTCTGAAAGTAATACTAGCCCATCTACAACCCTAAGGATCCTAGGTGCATAATGTGTTAGGCAGCTGGTGCTTCCCTGGTGCTTGTATCCATGCACCATGTGGTGGTATGATGATTATCATCATCCATGGAAGGTCTGACATGTCTATGTGCATTGGACTACACTCTGGATTTCCCAAGAACAAACACAGCTGAACAAACATTGTCAAAAAAGAAATGAAATTTGAACCCAATATTAATTTGCTAGGATAAAATGACCTCTTAAACATGGCCAGTGAGTGCTTCTACCAGCCATTTTAAAGAGGTCAGTGCTGGTTGCAGTTGCCATTCTAAAGGACCCTGCATCCTTTGGAAGGTCTCTGCATAGTGGATAACGAGGACAGAGGCACAGATTATGAGGAAAGTAGCAATTGTGCCCCTCGTGGATAGCGAGGTCACATATAAAGAGGATTGACTGTAACTGTTGCCTTGGTGACCTCCACAAAATAGATGAGACAGGCAGCCCCATCCAACACAACTCCCCACATGGCAATGCAGCTTTGCCGATAGGGCATGCACTGTAGCTTGTGGGGGAATTTTGGGCTCTAGGTAATGAAACATTTTTCCTTGGGTATAAGCCCAAGCCATCCTCTGAGTCTACTTAAACCCAAGACAGCAATCAAAACTGGGAAGGGCAATAGGAGATCGGCGGTATCATCTGCCCTCCTTTCTGCTCCATTCCTCCCCCTATCTGCCCCTTCCTGCCTCTCTCCCACTCCCACTTAGAAATACCTGTGCTAGTGGGCATCCTTCAGCTGCTAGTGCACAGACCCGACCATTTTCTGCTTGTGGCAGCAGCCAGGGCATGCTGAATAGCATGTCTTGTGACAGCCATAAAAGGCCTTAAGCTACTGGAGTACAGTACTTGCTCTGTCGGAAAGAAGGCAGAGGCAGTAATTGCTCCTTCTGTCCCAATCCTGTCAGCCTTTGAGATGATCTAGAGCTAATGGGTACAAACTGCAGCTGGGGATTCCAGTTAGACATCAGGAAGTGTCTTTGGAGGATCCAGCGATTCTTGCCAGTGAAGGCAGTTCAGAAGTGGAAAAGATTGCTCAGAGAGGTGGTAGGTCCTTCCTCACTGGAGCTCTTCAATCAATTTCAAAATCTGCCGGAGAGGGACCCATCTGGACCATCCAAAGACTCTCCATCTCCTGGTACCTGAAGGGGTACACTAGAGGACTTCCCCTTTACCTGGTAGTGCACTAGTCCAATGGTCTTCAATCTTTTACATCCTTGCAAGTTGCTGAGACACCACAACTGAGGTTTCATGACCCCATTGGGATCCCAACCCCATGGTTGAAGACCACTGTTCTAGGCCATTAAGTGCTGTCTTTTGAGTGAATCCAAATTTTGCAGAGCAAATCCTTTTTTTAAATGTTATTTTGTTCATCTTTTATTTTAAAATAACCATATTTAAAATATCAAAAAGAACAGCCTGCTAGAGGCTGCTACTGCTCTGGGGCAGCTGCCATGGAAGTGGGCTCTGGTGTGTGATAGCCAGCGTCGTCATCCGCAAATGAACTCCCGGAACACTGGGAGGGACGTGGGCAGGACTTTTGCGTGATTGGCAGCCCGCCCGTTTCGTTCCGTGGCTGCCCTGGCCTCGAGGGGGGGCTGCCCCCGGTTGTCACGGCCCCCCGCTGCTTGCCCAGGCACCCGGCGCGCCCCCCACCTGTCTCCCCTGGTGAGCAGGCACCCCTCGAGGCCAGGGCAGCCACGGAATGAAACGGGCGGGCAGCCAATCACGGCGAAGCCCCGCATAAGTCCCTCCCAGCGTTCTGGGAGTTCATTTGCGGATGACGACACTGGTGATAGTGCCTCCCACTTTGCCTTGTAGCTGCACCTGGCCACAGGGTCTTGGCTGCTTCTGCCCTGCACCGTCAAGCCCTTGGACAGGGAGGCAGCTAACTCAATCTGGCCTGCCAGCTTGAAAATGTTCCCTACTTCTGCCCTGGCCCTTCCCTCCAGCTGGCCCTGCTCACCAATTGGATGCTGACTCAGCTGTCCCGGCTCATGAAGGGGTAGGGCCAGGCAAAGAGTGCTCCTTTGCCCCTTTGCAGAGGGGCAGCATGCTTCTAAAGAGGCATTTAGATCTTTGAATCCCAACCCCAAATTACCACAGAAACACCAGAAGTTGTCAAAAAAAATGTGACTATCACCCTTAGGTTTGGCCACATTTACATATCATTGCCATGATTTGTTCTCATCTTCTTAAGCTAATTTCATACTTGCAACACAACCATGTGAATTTATGGATCTGACAATATTAAGTGAAGCATTCCCTTCTCCAGAATTACTGAAGATAAACTGTTCATGGGAGTTCCAATCAGCCGGCATTTTAAATCTTGTTGACATGAACATGTTCTTCAAAATCAAAACAAAGGAAAAATGTCATTATAAAATAACAACGTAGTTAAGAGGATGCTTAAGAAAGAAAGAACAACCCCTCCTGTTTTTTTCAGCCATTGATTTTTCAATACTAATTAAAATGCAGCCTACAAAAATTGCCTTTTTTTCCTCTTTAATATCTAGATACCTAATGAGTGTGCATGAGGCACACAAATGCAATAGATTAGAATTTAGTTCCATCTTAGAAGCTAAAGGCATTGATGTACCCAGAGGAACAAGATTGTGCATATAGTGAAGAAAATAAGGCTTTCATCTCCTATCAAAGTGATTCTGGCATAAGCAAATAATTTGCATGACCTTCAGCATAGAAATGGTGGACATTACATTTGACTCATATCCCACTGCCTATTACCACGGTCTACTGATGCATGTTAGAGGTCACTGGGTGGCCTTATATGAGAGGTTGAAGAATCTCTCAGTCAGAGATAAATAGATCCATTGAATCCGTCTTTAGGTGATTGATAGAACAAAGAAATCCCCAACGTTCCGTAATGGCTGGCATATGGATAAATAACCTTGTCAGAGCACTATACCATATATTCACAGATGCCTGGAGTAGAAAATCCATGACCTTGTAGGTCAGGTGATGCTTCTTCCTCATTTGTTTTTTCTTTCTTTCTAATACGAGAACAAACTGATGGTCACAAGGCCAATCTTACCCTCAAGGATACCCAAATATCAGTCAGCAAGCAAATAGGACAGCAGTTACACGGGATACGATATTGATTGCCTGTGTTCTTTTGGCACAATTCAACAACTGCAAGTAATTGGTTTGCCATATTCTTTCCCACATGACTTTGTTTGAAAATCAACCATGATTTGAAAAGTAGTTAACATTATAGTGCCTAATCCAGATGTTAAAATTATCGCTCAAGACAACAGTGAGCTTAGAGTAGACACAAGCTGCAAGCCATGTCCTGACAATGGTGGACTGAATGGTATATGCCAGCAGACCTCATGGTCCATTGGCATATTGAATGGGTAGGACTGGGCTGTTAAGGTCTTCATACACGAAGATTGTGTTTGTTTTTTTAAATTGGAATTAAAAAAAAAAGTCTGAGGGCACAATGTTAATCTGGAGTTTGGCCGGCACAGTTAGGCCAGCAAAGTTTGGCTGGCACAAGGGCCACAGTGAAGTATGTTTGGACCACTCTTGGAGTCAGAGAGGCCAGCGCACAGACGTGCGCCATCCCCCCTGACTCCAAGAGTGGTCCAAATGTGTTTTACGGTGGCCCTTGGCTGGACAAACTTTGCTGGTTTAACTGTGCCAGCCTAACTCCAGGTTAGGATTGCACCCTGAGAGACTTAACTTCAAGCCTAGTAATTTCAGAACACTGCCATTGATTTTAAGATAACTGCCCCAGAGTAAAACGCTGTGGACTGCAGCCAGAGTTGGGAGGGAATGTCTACAGACTATTACTCAGTGCATCTCAAGTCCTGACACTGTGGCATGCACCACTTTGCTCTTGGAGATTTAAGAATGTGATTTGTACCGCTTCCAATTACTTTCGTTCCTAATTTAGCAGACAATATGGGCTGTTAATGATTAGTCAATTAGCCTCCAAGTACCAAAGTAACAGGTGAACCTTTGAGAAATGTAATGACCTAATTGTATTTCTTAGCCAAATGAATAATAGGTTACAAATGGATTGGACTAAAAAGCAATTCCTCTGGGGAAAGTGCTGAGGTCCTGACCTCAAAAATGAGGAAAAACCAGGACTGAAAGAAAGAGGAAGCAAAAAAGCAGATGGGCTGCATTTGGCACACAAACTGTAGAGTTCCTGTGTGCAAAAGATTTCGTGAAACTGCAGTGCACTTTCGTGAACTCCCCCCACTTGTAAGATGTCTTCACCCAAACCATGGGCTCTGATTGTTCCTGTTGACACGGAACCATCTTGGTGGTCTCATATCGGTCCTTCGTAGAATACTAGAGTTGGAAGGAACCTAAGAAGTTATCTAGTCCAAGCCCCTGCTCAGCACAGATAACTACGGCATCCTTGACAGATGGCCATCTAGCTTCTGCTTGAAAATATTTCTGTATTAGCTCTCATAGCTCTGTATCAGGGCTAATACTACAACTTGCATTTAGTTGTTTGATCATGATCAAGTTGGTTTTTTCTTGATTGCTAATTTGTTGGGCGAACTTTATTTTTCTATGTTTAAATAAAAAAAAATCAAAAAAAATCCTTGTGATGCCAATGCATTTAGGTTGTACATATGATATTGTAATGTATTCTGTATTGTCTGGTCCAGGAGGAGGTCCATCGCGGGGGGTGATGCGCTGACTTCTCGTACAGGGTGACACAAACTCCAGTGATGCCAGTGACTGATCCTCTTGTAGAAACCTGGGGTTTCGTGAATTGATCCAGCCCAAGCTGCTCAGAAGTGATTTGCTGCCCCAATTGTAGAAGCAGGTATTGGGAAGTGGTGGCTATATCCACAACCCAATGGAGTCATCAATTAGATTCTCTGCATGATTGTGTTTCCCTGGTGTAGCGTCATGGTTTAGAACCTGAGTTAAGAGCTGCAGGTCCCTTGTTCAAATTTCAGCTTCAGCCAAGTCACCATTCCTCAGCTTCAGCTCTTCTACCGGAATAAAAAGATAAGAATAGGTGCGTCGCTGCCAGAGAAGATGTAGGGATTACTAATATATAGGAGGCACTTTGTGCACTGAAGAAAAAGAAAGATCTTTAAATGCTAAGCATGATTGGACAGCTTTGATTTATGTATCTCTTCAGTACTAATTTTCCTTGTTACGGAGTCTGGATCTTTTTAAGCAAACAAGAAGGTGATATTCCTAGATTAACTTTTTCTATGTGTCTTCCTTCAGTCTGAGTCTATGAAGTTAGAATCAAAATACACATTACATTAAGGGCTCAATCCTAATCTGGAGGTAGGCAGCACACAGACTTGCACCATCCTCCCTGACTCTGAGAGTGGTCCAAACACGCTTTACGGTGTCCCTTGCGCCAGCCAAACTTTGCTGGCCTAATCTGTGCTGACCTAACTACAGGTTAGGATTGCGCCCCCAGTGTATGAAGTTAGAATCAAAGTGTACATTACATTAAATGCATTGCTGAAAGGCATGCTCAAAGCTGCAATCCTATCCACACTTTCCTGGGGGTAAGCTCTATTGACTACAATGAGATTTACTTCTGTGTAGACAAGCATAGGTTTTGTCTGTAGGTCTGCAAAATTCTGTGGTTCGTGGAGAGGGGTTCAGTCCTTTTTCACGACACCATTTTGAAAGGGATAGGAAGGCCCCGTGATTTGGGGCAGGCACAGTTAGCGGTTAGCTCAAACGCTTTTACTTTTGCTTTGCTTTTCAAAAAGCTACTGTAGTTGTTTACACTAGAAAAGCAAGAACCAGACAGCCGAAAACAGATAAAGGCAAATGTTTTGGTTACTAGCTGCTCAAGCTGACGGAGAAGAGAATTTAGGCAAAGAGTAAAAAGTAACTTCAGATTGCACATGCTTAATTAGGGGATGCATATTAACCTGACCGCCATTGTGGCCTCAGTAACTAATTTTAATACACGTAGAACCTGTGTGAAGGAGGGGGATACATGTTTAGGGGAAACATATGTAACATTTGTTGTAGATGGATGGAAAGATTGTGACCTCTTAGTAACTCAGCCAATGGGTGAACAGAGGAGGGACTTTTCGCCGGAATAGGGTCTATATTATCTGTAACTGTATATTGTTCGGAGAGGTGGTTTTGGGCTTCGGTCCTGCCCCTCCCTCTACTGCAGTAAAGAAAATTCAAACTGCAATCTCTCTCTCCCTGTGTATTTGTACTTGGTGTCTGGCCAGGGGGGAGGGGCTCAGACATTCCTATTTGGAGCACTGGTTTGGTCAAGGGAACCAAACCGTTCCTAACAATTTGAAAAAAACAAAAATAAAAAAATTTGTTCCCCCCAAGAAACAGGAAAACTTGCTCCTGAACTGGCTATCTGTAAGAAACAGTTCCATGGATTTCAACAGGATGCACACTTATCAAAGGGTGCGATCTGGATCAGCTCCTTCCTTTCTCCACCCCTGTACCGTGAAACCATTTTTGCCTGATGAATAATCATATCATTAATAAGACCATTATTGGTATTATTAGCATCAAAATTTTAAACCGGCAGTGATTTCTCTTTGACGACTTAACAGGATATGCTTGATGGAGCCTTGAATGAAAGTGAACAAAGAGGCATCATCATCGATGGGAGAAACAGAATTAATAATTCATTCTGCACTGCCACCAGCTCTGTTATAAAGCAAACAAACCAGCCATTGCTGTGTCTAGCAAACATTCCCTTTTGGGACTCAAGTGAGTAGTTTCCCTTTTCCTTTTTGGTTCTGGCATGTTTTGTAATTGTGTATTTCCCAGCCAGAGCACTGCATTGCTGTATTGTGAAATGCTCTCCTGCTCTCATGCCCAGTGGTGGAATCTAAAACGGGAGGATCCGGAATGCTGGGCAGGACTAACCTTGAGTGACAGCCCATCTGTTCGGGTCCGCTGCCTTCCCGCCCGCTGCGCGGGCTGCTCTCTGTGGACGCGCCCCACCACCGCTTGCCCATGGCACCCGGCGCGCCCCCCACTCATCCCCCCCGGTGAGCAGGCGCCCCCTCCAAGGCCACGAGCGCTTTGCAGCGCCGCAGCCACCATGGAGCCGGGCGAATGGCGGCGCGTGGGCAGAGCTAGGCCAGAGTAGCGTTCCACTCACAGGTTAGTCCCGCCCAGCATTCCAGATCCTCCCGTTTTAGATTCCACCACTGCCCATGCCTCTTCCTTCCACACAGAGAACCACAGCATGGTATGGTGTTGGCGTTGTATTTTAAATCTAGGTGTTATTGAAATATAGTAGGAGGAAACATCTAACCAAATATCACACCCCTAGTCTGATAGCTATGTGGAATTTCTGTTTTGTGGTACCTCACTTCACAACTAAATAGGAAGCAGGCTTTTAGCCCAATCTTAACTAACTCCTCCCAACTGGTGTAGCCATGGCAAAGGAGCATGCACTGCAGTGGGGGAGGGGGGGCTGTCCCGGAAGCCACTTTGAGGTAAGGGAACATTTGTATGGAGTGGTTTCAATGGGTCTTCTTGTATCAGTACTAATCATTTTGCTGGGACAAGTCTGAAGAGTGTAAGGAGGAGGAACCAGGAGAGGGATACAATCCTGGTACACCCCTATGCTGCTGGGATCCACCTTCTTCCTCTGTTTCAAAATAACATAAGAGCTCTGCTGGATCAGGCCAAAGGCCCATCTAGCCCAGCTTCCTGTATTTCACAGTGATCCACCAGATGCCTCAGGGAGCACACAAGACAACAAGATGACTGCATCCTGTTGCCATTCTCTTGCACCTGACATTCTGAGGTAGCCTGCCTCTAAAACGAGGAGATTGCACATACCCATCACAGTTTATAACCTATGATGGATTTTTTTTAAGACATCTGTCCAATTCACTTTTAAAGGCATCCAGGCCAGACACCAACATGACATTGTGTGTCAAGGAGTTCCACAGATTAATTACCCACTGGGTAAAAAAGGTACTCTTCTTTTATCTGTTAACATTAAATTTTAAT
The DNA here is from genome assembly GCA_029204185.1 of Lerista edwardsae. NCBI lineage: Eukaryota > Metazoa > Chordata > Lepidosauria > Squamata > Scincidae > Lerista > Lerista edwardsae. The sequence continues at coordinate 43,617,752 of JAJKFI010000002.1, read as the reverse complement.
AGATTTCTCCTGGTTCTGGTGTTGTGAAAGATGGAAAAATGTGGAAGATCCACTCTATCCAGCCCTTTCAAAATTGTGTACATCTCAATCATGTCCTCCACTCAGGCGCTTTTTTTCTAGACTTTTCCCAAAATCTTTAGCCTTTCCTCAGAAGTGAGGTGCCCCAGCCCAGTAATCATTTTGGTCGCTCTCTTCTGCACCTCTTCTAGTTCCACTATGGCCTTTCTGAGATGTGGCGACCAGAACTGTACACAATACACCAGATGTGGCCTTACCATCGATTTGTACATTTACATAATGATATTGGCCAATTGATTCTCAATCCCATTTTTAATAATCCTGAGCATGAGCTTCTTCTCCACCGTGGCACACTGGATCAACACATTCATCAAGCTGTCCCCCAGCACCCCAAGATCTCTCTCCTGATCCATCCCAAAAAGCACAGAACCATTCACATATAGGTGCTGATTTTTTTTGTTTCAATGTGCATTACTTCACACTTGTCTACACTGAAATGCATCTGCCATTTTGCAGATTTGCCATTTGTTCTACCTTTAGCCAGCCCTCTCCCCACGTAGACACTCTCCCATTCCTCCCCCTCCTTGCCCCATTCTTCCCATCACCCTCCTATTTTGCTGTCTCTCCTGCACTCCCTCAAATGTCCTCAAATAGTCCTCAGTAAAGTACTCATATGTTTCTATGAATCTCAAGTAATGATGTATGGAACGTTTCATTAACAGTGTGTGAATATTTTTGCTTAACTCAAAATTCCATGGATTTCCCCCCCCCTAATTATGTACCAAATTCAAAATGAGAGGAAATTCTAGGAAGCTGAAGTCATGGTGGGGGGTTTTGTTGTTGAGGACCAAGAAAGTTGCTCAGCTGGAGAATCACATCAAAGCATTTATGTCCTGGTTTCACATTTTTTCATAATGGCTCTTGTTTCTTTTTGCTGAAGACAAATAGGCAATGTTTTATTAAGAAAAGAGGACAAAAACAAGTTTAGAATTAAATGTGATATTTATGAAGAAGAAGGAATGTGAGAGGGAGGTATATAATGTAACACAAACTGAATTATGTAGACTGAAGGATGCTGAGCAATGTGAACCCTGATTTATTTGAATGTGTCGCCCTTGGCAACATTTCAGTCTGTCAGCCCTGAAGTGCAGATTATTCAAGGATTATTGATGCAAAACAAACTGTATCGAAAGTTGTATCAAGTCACCATAATTATGATTGGTCACCATCTACTAGGATCTCTATTTTTTCCTGCAAAATCTTTCTACCTTAGCGTGTCTAATTCAGGAAAGGGGCTACACCATAGATGAATTTGAGCTCCTACAACATTTGAGATCTGGAAGACTTTTATTAGTAATACTTTATGGGGACATCTCAGAAGAATGTTATTTCCTTCATTCATTCATTCATGTATTCATTCATTATATTTTATAATCTGACTAGTCCTGAATGCTTTAGGCAGATATACAAAAAATATAACACACAATAAATAAATTCTCTTGCATTAAAACAAACCTTCCAGCATTCCCTCTGGTAATAATCCACCTGAGTCCTAAAAGGCAGCCCAACAGGTAGTTTACAAGATTGGGCGGGGAGGGGGCAGGAGGGGGTAGATCCAGCAGCAATGGAACACCGGACATCTGAGGCAGGAAGTATGGTCTGGAGGTTGCGCTGTTGCCATGCCCGAAGATGCTAAGCAGGATTTGCCTTGGATGGGAGATTGGAGGTCGCTGACAGGGCTCGTGGAGGAAGGCGAGGAGTGTGGAGGAGTCAGCTGAGTAAAAAAAGGATAAAATCTTGAAAACCGCTCTAGGTGCGATCTGTGGTGGACTGTGAAAGCTCTAAAAGTATAAGAGTGCAGCCAGTATGATAACCACACATGGAAAGGGAAGCAGCTGACGAAATAGAGGGTTCTGTGAATTGTACACAGAACAATAGTTGTAAAAAAACCCAATTGAAAAAATGGGGTTTATGAACAGCCTGCCAATGTAAACCACCTTGTGTACTGAGAAATCTTGGAAAAGGCGGTATAAAAATGCCATAAATAAATAAATAAATATCCTGCCCATTCTGAAGCTCCCTGCCCTTTTCCTCTCCTCAGACTTTGGTGGCATATGTCCAAGGAGAGCCATAGGTAGCTCCAGAACTCCCATTAGCCTTTGAGGGAGCAATCCTAACAAAACTTCCAGCACAGGAGTAAAGGCAGTGCAGCTCCGAAGTAAGGGAACAAAACATTCCCTTACCTTGAAGAGGCCTCTGTGACTACTACTCCACTGCAGAATGCAGCATATGCCCCATTGGCACAGCTCTGTCAGTGCTGGAAAGTTGGTTAGGATTGTGCCCTGAGGTGTTCCGCCCCCCTCAAATGCAGCACACACTGTTCTGGAATAGTTGCAACAGTGCTGGTGGCAGGGGATAGAATTGGACCCTAAATCTCAGAAGAAAAAGATTATATGAACCTTGAAATATGAACATTGCAGGGAAAAGACTCTAGCCAGCCTCATTTCAGTACAGCTCTTTTATCTCTCCTCAGCATGTGTGTCTGTGCATCTTAACTGGGTGTTGCTTTTCCATGAATGGAAGAAAAGCATTGCCTTTCTTTCCCTGACTCGGAGACATCTTAATAATTGCCTTACATTAGGTGGTTCTTTGCCAAATTCATGCTCTATAATTGTCTTAAGTGCTTGGCAAAGAAATGACACAAAATTAGTTTTTGTCCCTTAAGAGCATTTGTTGTCAGCGAAGGGAGGGGGGAAACAGCTGAGAGCTTTTAATGAATCTTGGGAAATTGCCCACCATCTCAGTGGCAGAGCTGCTAGGTATGGAAATGAAATTCATACTTCTTCATGACAATGCTAGAAAGAGGCTCCCAGTAATGAAGGCATTTCATTCAGGAGCACAGACGTGTTAGCAGAAGAGAGTTGGGCATTTCTCCTAGAGGTGCCGAGGAACATGTGCTTTTCTTTCTTTATCAGGCTTTTAGCAGCGAAAAGTGGCTTTTGTGCATGCTATGGGATACAGGATGGAAGGAAGATGGTGCTTTAATGTACACAGCCAAGCTTTGTTTCTAGTCTGTGACTTCCCTGTGAGCAGAATAGGGCCACAACGACAGCAACAGCTAAACCGCTGCAATGCGCAACCCTAAATCTGACCAACTGGAAGAGCCACATTATATATTTTGTAACATTCAGTGATTCTTCACGCAACTCTTTTTTTAAAAAAAAATATGCAGCTGGTGAGACTCCCATTGGAAAGCGAGACGGGTGAACAAAGTGGTGGGGAAGCGACTTCTTAATCTTTCCTCCTCAGATGATTTTCCTGTTGAACACTGCACCCTGCCTGCTTCTGCCCCCCCCATAAGACAACTTGATATAGCTGCTGCATTGGGAATTTGACATATCCAAGGAATCTGCTGTCAATTTGACATATCCAAGGTTTGCATATCATTTTTGAGGAGGGGTTACCAGACAGCAGGGGTGTTAAACTTGTTCCATGCAGCAGGCTGAATAGCATATATGATGATGGAGGTGATGTCATTAAGCAGGAAGTGATGTCAGTAATCAGGTCATAATGAGAAATAAGCACTTTTCTCACTTAGCAACTCATTAGCTGCAAATGACAAGGGAAAATATACCCATTCGATGATATTTTCAAGATATGGACGAGCCCAATGTGGGCTGCCCTTTCAGTAGTGACACCTCCAACAGCTGATGGTGATGCTAAGAGTGTCTGGGGTCTAAATAAAGAGCTACCAAGGGCTGCCTCTGATCCTTGGGCCTTATATTTGAAACTCCTGCCATACAGCAAGGATGCAAAGTGTTTCTGAAGGATATTACTGTGAGCCCAATCCTATTGGCTCATAGCGCGACACTGCTGCTCAACTCCAGCACCAGGTGTTGTGAACCTGCAGTTAAGCATGTTTAAGGCACTTGGCAAGGAGGGAATGTTGGCGCTGCACCCCAGAGCAGGCGGTATGGCAGGCCAGGACGCCAGTAAGGGAGAAGTGGGGAGGGGGCAGAACTGGATGGGGGAGGGGCAGAGCATGGGATGGGACCAGTGGTGGCCTCTATACTGTAGAGTCTCTCCACGGAGGCCCACCATGGCGGTTCTCAAATCTGGGCCGGCAAGATAATTGGTGAAGACTTGAAGAGGTGCATTGGCAGGCCAGTGCCCTTACCCTGGAGTAAGGGGACTAACATCCACTTTTCCCAAGGTGCCTCCTATGGCTACTACGGCACCCATAGGATCAGCAGTGGCGGTTTTGTACCTCTGCTCCTATGGTGGCCTAGCACCATAGGATTGGGCTGTGTAACTCCTGTCCACAGTAGTTTTTTGAGGTCTGAAAACAGTTCAACCCATTTTATCAATGTAGGATTAAGGCTGTTCAGAGACAAAATGCCCCAAAATATCCTCCAATACATATTCGAGCTATTTGACCAATTTCCCATTTGACGAATGGGACTCTGTTCAATGCAACTTCCAGTATGCTGTGGTACAGCCTTTGAAATGGATGCTGCCTGAGCTGGTAACATAATACCTGCATTTTTCAGATCCATTTCTGAAAGACGAACTGCACTAACATGGATTTCCTTTGGCAAATTTTTGGAGGACCATGTTTAAAAGGATATCCTTTGATCTTGGAAGCTTAAACTCAGAGAATATAGCTTTGGAGTAACACGCGCACACATACACACACCTCAAATGTATTCTGTTACTCATAATATGTCAAGGAAATAGATTATTTTTTGTCCTGGTTTGCCTAACATTATCTAGCGAGGCTGCATATCGAAGAAGTTTACACTTTGTTCTTCATCCTACAAATACATCAAAGTTTTGTACCAACTTCAAGTAAAAGCAGACCAATTAATCTTCAAGCACTTAAAAAACACACACGACTATGACAGATTCCTTCACACCAGAGATATTCTCCAGGCCATTAAATATGCTGGCTTTAATCTTTCAGAACAAAAACCAGGTTTAGTTTATAACAGCCCAGGTGAGCTCCAGATCCCACATCATATTTTGTCTTGCTAAGAAAGAACTTGCAGGAAAGAAGCAAACTCTAAATGAAAGAGACATTTTTTCTTGACTATGGGCCCAATCCAAAGCCTTTCAGTGCAAGTGGTGTGAGTATACCACTGATGCTGGTATTGCACAAGGCGCTGTAAAGTGCCTCCAACACCAGTGGTAAGTCTTTACTGCCGGTGCTGGCGCGGCGCCATGGTGACACTGGCCAAGGGTGCCCCAGAGGGAGTACCGCTCACCAGCAAGCAATGAGTCTGCCACCCATCTGTGATGCAGCCTTTCTGGGTGGGTGGAGGAGTGCATTTCGGGGCTGGGGCAAGGGTGTAACAGGGACGCTAAAAAGAATTGCCCGACTCCCCATTATTTATCCTGTTTCTTTCTTTAAAAGATTAGTATTAGTGGGGGGGGGGCTTCCCTTCCAAGTTCCTTTCTAGCATTTCAAGAAGAGGTCTTTGATGATGAGTATGCAACATGGAAAACAAGGTTAGGAAGAAGGAGTGCAATCAAGCTTGCCTAATCAGAAGGGAAACTCTGCACTCATCTGATGGGTAATTAGTACTTCTTGAATTTCCTTTCAAAACAGTGAGCAAAAATTAGTATACTTTGAATTTGACTTTTATATTAATTACATTTGGAGGAAGCTGGGACTGCACATCAGGTGCTAACTTCAAGGAGAAATTATAGCATTTCAGCAAACAACTTTTCACGGTGTTATTTCATGCACTCCTTCAGATACTACAAACAGTCAAAACATATCAGACGGTACAAACTGAAGTAGAAAATCCTTCAGCACTGCAGCAATTGGGTGTGGTATTCCCAGGATGCTGCATTGCAGAATCAAGTCTCTCAGCAGTTTGCGTTGCTTTCACCAGTGCAACGTATGTGGATAACATACAACAGTGGTTCTCAAACGTTTTAGAACGGGACTCACTTTTGAGAATGGCACTCATGTTGGGACTCACTGGAAGTGATGTCATTAACCTGGAAGTGATGCCATAGCTGGAAGTGACATCATCAAGCGGGAAGTGCTATCATTGTAGTGCTATCATTGTAACATAATAAACTGGTCGAAAAGGTTTGAGAACCACTGTGTTAGAGACTGGCATTGATGACATTTTCATATCCAAAGGAGGAGTTATTGTAATCTTTTGTTCAGTGGCCATCTTTGATTTTCATGCAATTCTTTTAACTTTGAACCGTACTTTGAACCTTACTTCAAATAAGCGACTTAACTGTGGTTCCAAATATATGTCAATAGCAAGTCTACTGTAATTGCTGCTTTGTTGAACTTTGTCAAACCTTTGCCAGAAACAGAAGTATGTGTATGCCTTTAGGTTGTACTTTGTTCTGACATCCTCTTGTACTATAATCACCACATCAAAGTTTATATATGCATGCACTCATGCATGCATGCACGCACACACACACACACACACACACACACACACACGTACAAATACATTATCTGGTTTGAGTCTAGATAGAATTACTTGTAATATAAATGTATGGCTGTATTCATTTTTGTATGTATTAATATTCTCGTTTCTTTTTTCTCCTTAAACTTCTCCTTTCTCGTTTCTCCTTAAACATACTATTTAAAACATAATCATTCTTCCTTTTCATCTTTATCTTATATGTCACAATCTAATATTTATGTGCAATAGTGAATGCTCAATATTATGGTGAAAGCATTCCAGAGAGAGAGAGAGAGAGAGAGAGAGAGAGAGAGAGAGAGAGAGAGAGAGAGAGAGAGAGA
>JAJKFI010000002.1:43578643-43599976 GCA_029204185.1 Lerista edwardsae | reverse complement strand
CCCCCCGGAAGCTCTTTATTTGGCCCTCAGGCTCTCCCTGCACCACCATGAGCTGCTCTTAACTGCTGGACTGTGCTGTGGTGTCATTGTTGAAAGGACATCTTCCTGCATAATAATTGGACTCTCACATATCTTGAAAATACGACCAAGGTTTGTATGTTTTCTCTTCTGTCATTTGCAGCTAATGAGTTCCTAAGAGAGAACAAGTGTTTATTTCTGGTCATGATTTGCTTGATGACATCACTTCCTGCTTAATGACATCAATCCGGCCTGCAGCAGGCATCATGAATGCTATTTGGCCCGCTGTAATGAAACAAGTTGGACACTCTTGTTCTGTACTGTGCTGCAAAGCTGCAATGCAGCACAGGAAAAGATCGGGTATTGCTTGATTGCCTCTACAAAGAGGGATGCTTACCTGTCTTGTACTCTGCTGCAGCAGGTGGCAGGGAATGGAGGAGCCATCTTCATATTGCCCAGGCAACACAAGCAAGGTGGCAGCTTGACCACTGAAACCTTAGCACTGACGGTAGTGTTGGGGCCAAGTTACCATCTGGGATAGGCAGGGGGCTTCATGGAAGGTCCTGGGCTAGGCTTTGCTCCAGGGCACTCAGAAACCAATGCAAACCCAAAGATGTGCTCCCTGCATTCCACACCACTGGTGAATGTGTTGGTCACAGGGCTCCCCGAAGCATCAGCAAACGGAGTGTTCCCACTTAGCAGCTCACAGCCATCGCCGTGAAGTTAATGAAGCTGTTTTGGCTCAGTCCTACTCAGAAAGTGTAACTTTAGATACCTTTGTCTACTCATGTAAAAACTCTTGTTTTAATACAAATGGTCCAGCTGCGACCTCTTGTGTCTTCTTCCGAAAACAGAAAAAAATATGCCGCATTTTTTAAATGAAACGTATCTAGCCACAAACATTTTGGGGAGGACATAGAGATTTGAGCTAGGAGCAGTAAGCGTGAGATAGTTCGCTGCTCAAATTACTGCTAATGATTTTGTCTTTAATTTTTTTTTCCACTCTATGCAACTCAGAATGGTTTTGCAATTTATTTTAAGGTAAAAACATATATGAGAACAAAAATAAACCTCTTATCTGTATTTCTTTTCTCAAAAGCTGGGCAAATTTTGACAGATTGCCATGGCATGGGTGTTCAGTCGCAGGGGAGTGACCAAGATGAGGACAATTTCTGGCATTCCAACTCTATGGTACTGATGGTGCTAGATTGCACTTGGGCCTGGGGTTTTGTTTTCCCCCCACAGCCCTGGATATAGCAAAGGGATAACTTTCAAAGCCATTTTGACCTTGATCAGAGGTGCACCAACCGCAGATCCCATCCAGAGCTCGAGTTCGGCAACCTGCAAGTTCGAGATGATGTAATAACATCATTTTTGGGCCTTCTGGGTTCCTGGGTTAAATATAAATAGCATGCTTCCCTTTGGTGGTCTTTAGGCCACTATGGGCCTAGTCATCACATGCTCTCACCAGCGAGAGGCAAAAACATGATTCACAGCAAAAGTGCATGGAGGTTGGGCCAGTGATGTCATGCAGGGGGAACGCGGGGGAACTCAGTTCCACTAGTTAAAATTAGGGCTGACTCCGCCCACTTCTCTCCCCCCTTCCCCCTCCCAATTCCTCTGCAAAGAGCTTTTCTTCTTGGTTGGCCGGCACTCAGAGGGTTAAAGGGAACGACTCCGGATTCCTAGGGGGGCGAAGGCAGTGATGTCATTCAAGGGGAACGGACCAGAACGGGTGTTCCGGATCCTAACGGGCTCCGTGGCTGGTTCTGGGTTCCCGACAAGTGCCAATCAAAAGTGAATTCCTATTCCTAAATCATTTGAATGACACCACTGGGTTGGGCCCAAAGCGACTCAAAAATCACCGCAGGAGAACTTGTGCAGTGTGGTGACTTACCCCCTTGGGCTTTGCGCCTGGGGCGGCCTGCTCCCCCACCCCAGCCTAGTTATGCTACTGGCCATCGTTTTTATCTGGACTGTGGACATAACAAGTCCAGGACTGTTAATAGTTCTCCTTTTCACTCAGAAAGCAGAGAACCCGTTTAGCTGACTTTGACCTTCCTGGGATCAGTTATTTATATGGTAACACAGGAGCCACTGCACCATGTATCCGGTTTTTGTACTGCTTGGTGATCACATGTGATGAATCCAATCTGTGCTCTCCTCCATCCGCAGTAGTACCTAGGAAGACTGGAATTTGTTTAGGATGGAGCTACCTTGTAGTCTCCTTCCACGAGACCACACACTCATAATATTAGCCAGCAACAGGAGACTATACTATAGTGAAGTAACTTCCATAAAACAAAACTTAATATTGGAAGGGTCTATGTGCAGCTGGAAGCCAAGCATTGAAATTTAAGTCAATTTAACATCTTCAGCCTTATTCAAGGTCTTCATTTCCCAAGATTCCGATTTCTACCTCTGGGTGCATTAATTTGATAGAATGGAAAACGGTGTAAAGTTTTCCCACGTTCCAGAGACAAAACCAGTTTCCCGCAGTATAGCTACCAGAACTAATGCAATTTTACTGCCATCATAATAATGTTTCTGGTGAAAGTATAAGTGTCTTTCTGAATGGGGAGGGATGCTCTTAAATAATAGCTAACATTTCAGGGTTTTCCATCAGAGTGCAGAAAAACCTACCATTAACTTTACAAATGAGAATCCAGTTAAAAGGCTTCTAGAAAATTACCAATGAATCACTTGAATCTGTTTGAGACAGAGATATTATTCCTAAATTGCTGCCATGATGTATAACTTTTAACACTGATAATCTGTGCTGGTTTCTGTGATATTATAGCCGTGAGTGGATCGCACCAAAAGCTGAGATTTTAACACTAACCCTTAGAATGAGAGCAATAATACCTTGTATTTATAGGGCGTTACCTGTGTTTAAAGCTTATATTATCCCACAACAGCCCTGTGAATGGGCGTTATTATTCTCATATTATATTTTAGAAGGAACTGAGTCATGTTATATAATGACATTGCCAAAACCTGTATTTATTTACTGGAATGGATTAACAACAAATAATTATGACTAGGCTTTTTGGTAGAGCCTGCTGTCTTGGTAGAGCTCTAAGTTTGGTAGAGCTTGCTAGGCCAGTGGTTCTCAAACTTTTTAGCACCAGGACCCACCGGAAGTGATGTCATGGCCAGAAGTGCCGTCATTGTGACACCAGAGCCTGCTGCTTTCCTGAGTATACAGCAATAAATTGGATTATTTCTCAGCCATTTTCCAATGGCAAAGTAAAACAGAAGTAAATAGGCTTTTTTTTGACACAAGCAAAACAACCACACAGCCCTCCCCTTTTCCAGCATCCCATCTTCCCATATTTTCAATATGGCTGCCCTGGATGCTACACAACCCAACTGACATTGGCTCATGACCTACTGGTGGGTCGACTCAACATAAAGTTCCATTCATCTCCTTGCTCTGGGCTAAGCCCCAGCAACCCCAATGGGGCAACTTGGGCCTACACCAGCAAAATCACTGGCAGGTTTGCATTGCAGATGAGGCCTTGGAGGGAGACAAGATATGATGTGCACTGGTAGCACCATCAATCCCGACCCCCTCCCAGCGGCGGGATTGGTGGCAGGAGGGAGATTGTGGGCGGAGAGAGGGTGGGATGTGGGCAGGCCTTGGAATCAGCCATATGGCCGAATCCTAAGCCTGTCCAGGAGGCTACGTGGCCCCAATTCAGGCCACTCGGTCTCATCGGATCTGTGCCTGCTGTTTAGCATGCGCAGATCCGAAGAGCACATAGGGGAGGCTGGAGACTCCCCTACAGTAAGGGCGCAAATGTGCCCTTGTGGCGGGGAGGCTCCAGCCTCACCAACCCAGTGTTGGATTTGACGTTGGCCAACCGGCCTTGCCATTCCAGCGCTGGGTAGGATTGCGCTCGGTGTCAAAAGGCTGAAGTCATTGCATATCCTCTTCTGTTGCCTTTGATTACTGAGAATCACTCACCGCTGCAAGCACGACTCTTCTTGGGAGGAGATCATCAAAACCCTCTTCACTCAGCTTCTCATCGGACTAAGTATCTGTACCTTTGAGATTCAAGGCCTTTTTCAAACTGCTCCGTTAACATCCGTACTCATCTGGATAAATCATCATGCATTGATCATTGTCAAATCAAGAGGTAACTGTAAACAAGGCTTTGTCACCTGGGTGAACCTATATAACTGTAGCATGACTTCATCATGCAAAACTGTCCTGACATTGTCAGATCATAAACTGAAATGGTGGTCTGATTCCCCAGTAACCCCTTCTGTATTCTTGTAGGATGTGCTTAAATGCTACAGATAAAAAAAAAACCCTAACTAATCTTGATACAAGTTAATATCAATATGTTGGTGCACAGTAAAATATAATGTCTCCCTAAAGGAGAACTCTCATTATAACACCAAACATGTAGAATTCAAAATATGCAATTGCCTTCGAGCGCTCAAGGGCCACCGTAAAGAATCACATGGAAGTACCTTCTACATATTCTGTTCTGCATCTTTCAGAGTGCAATCCTAACCTGGAGTTACCACAGCACAGTTACTCCAGCACAATTTGCCCAGCACAAGGGGCACCTTAAAGTATGTTTGAACCCCTCTCTGAGTCAGAAAGGCCAGCACACCGAGTGGTCCAAATGTGCTTTACAGTGGCCCTTGTGCCAGCCAAACTGTGCTGGCCTAACTCCAGGTTAGGATTGCGCTCTGAGAGTGTAAGCCAAGGCAAGGTCCATCAGCACAAGGTCCAGATAAAATTGAGCCATAAGTGCTTTGGGGAACAAAAGTGTTTACTCCATTGAAATCCAAAGATCGAAACTGGGATGTATTCAACCAAACTCTATCGCATATAGCTCTCACACATACCCATGCGCACACAGTTTCTGTTATCCTGAGGTTAACTGTCACATATTCTGTTCTTTTTTTCTCTTTTTCTTTTTTTCTTTTTTTTGACTCTCAGTGACATTAATGGATGCTTGGCAAGTGGATTGAGATCTTCTGTCTGCTGTTTGTCCTGCTTGCCGTCCAAAGTACAAAGATAAAAACAGGAGATGGAGACAGTTACATCAGACACATAACCTTTGACTGTCCTGGATTACTGTCCAGAACGCTGATGTAGAATTTGACAAGAGACAACATCAGAGGCCATTAGTCCAGGATAAGAGGGGGGGGGAATCAATTTGGACCCAAACAGTACAGTACATAGAAGGAAAAGTTAAATCCCAACGCATAGAAAGGCAGGGCTGTGTGCTAACATAACCAAAGGCGCAATTCTAAGCTGCCCTGGAACAGGCTGGCTGGCAGGCCTGTGCGGTATCCAGTGCAGCTTGGGAGCGGGCAGAAACCTCCCTGGGGCAAGGGCACATATGAGCAGTGGTGTTATTCTGCCGGAACGCTGGGCGGGACATCCGGGTGATCGACAGCCCGCCCGTCGCGTTCCGCGGCGTTACACCGTTTGCATAACGTATGCAAGTGGCGTAATTGGTTACGCAAATGCTGTAACGCTGCGGAATGTGATGGGCGGGCTGTCGATCACCCGGATGTCCCGCCCAGTGTTCCGGCAGAATAACACCACTGCATAGGAGCATATGGGCTCCTCGAATCTGAGCCTGCTCTGTTTAGCAGGCGCAGAGCTGAGGACGCCGTGTGGCCTGAATCGGGGCCAGGCAGCCTAGGGACAGGAGCTTGGATGCGGCCTAATGGCCATATCCCAGCTCCACCCCCTCCCTGGGACGGCCTCCTGGCCCATCTACCCCACCCAGAAACACCCGCCCTCTCCTGCCCTGCCCCACTCTTGCACCAGCTGAACTCGGCTGGTGTAGGAGCAGCAGGCTTTGGTCAGCGCCGCTGGCCCATACCTGCTGCTAGCGTCAGCACAAGATAGGGCATTGGACTGCTGTCCTGCCAAATTCCCTTTCTGCAACATTAGTCCACAGTAGCCTAATTAGCTTCCCTCTTATCAACAAAAAAACACCTTAGTGATACAAGGCACCACTAATCCCACCACCAAACAAAGGGAAAAGGCAGAGCACTGCCTGCTCACCCACACCAGCCCTCCTTTCTTCTGCAGTCAGTGGCTCCAGGGATGTAGCACCACACACTTATTCTCCACAGTCTCCAGTAACAACTTTAGTTCCTACAGCAATCTTCAACTGGCCTCCATTCAATCCATTAGTCAAACAATCCATCGGTCAGTCCCAATCAGTTCTTACCCTCTCAGGCACTTTCCAAACACTCCACAACCCTTTTCCACCTCTCTACACCCACACTTTAAACTTCCTGCTACTACACCCACAACACAGTTCTTCCTAGGAGCTACCTTTATCCCCAGAGCCCTTGTTATCTCCAATTGGCTGGAGCTGTGAACTAGCTGCAGGCAAAGGCTCTGGGGTTAACCCTGTAATTCCTGGCTGACATGGACAAGGGGCCACTGCTGATACCATTCCCTGTCTCCTTGAGGTAACTTCCGCGTTTTACGTTACAATTGCACCGTGAGAATAATCATTGCCTATGGAAGGAAAATTATCATGGTGTACATGACAATCAGTTTTTGCACATCTAATATTTGTGTATATATCTAGGCATGCATGGGCAAAAAATGTAGGAGAAAGGCATCAGAGCCCTTCTGTGTTCCAAACCCATATTTGATAGTTAATTCTATGTACTAAATTAAAGGCACAATTTGGACCACTATCAGAGACAGGGAGGATGGTACACATCTGTGTGCTGGCCTCTCTGAAGCTGAGAGTGGTCCAAACATACTTTATGGTGTCCTTTGTGCCAGCTAAACTTTGCTGGCTTAACTGTGCCAGCCTAACTCCAGGTTAGCATTGTGCTCTCAATCAATGGAACTGGGAAATGGAACTTTTGATACCATGGTGAAAAAAGCCAGGCATTTATTGTGTCATTGGCACTGACATTTGACTCAAAGAGAAATCTTAAACAACTTCAATGTTTTATCCAAAGTGGAATATCTTAGAATTTTCAGGGTACCCAAGTAGAGTTCTATAAATTAAGTGAACTTTCTATATCTCAAGTAGTTACTGTTTCCAATCATCCCATGTGGCAGCACTAACTGCACAAAAGCCACATATTTATAAGATGTGGCTGCACTGTGAACTGAGCCTTATAACAATAACGCTTAACGTTTATGTAGTACTCCCTGGGTGTGCAAAGTGCTTCTCATGCATCATCGATGTTGTCCTTACAACAACCTTGTGAGATTAGTATGTATTATTGCCCCCATATTGCAGCTGCTAATGTGAGGCTGAAAGCTAAAGTCACCTAGTGAGAATTCATAGCAGAGGCATGTTCCACACCAGGAGCAGCAGCTCATTCTCTTACCACTCCATGACACTGGCTCTTATGACTGTGATCTGCCCACATCACCCACATTGTTTTGGTACAATTATATCTGATTCAACCTCAGCCACACTCTTTAATCATTGGGCCATTTAACAGAAATGTAATTCATCAGAATATATGCATCAATCAGATGGACACTGGTGGGTGTTTAATTATGGATGTTGGGTAGCAATTTTGCAAGCATTGGGCTCTGGCAATTCATCATTAAGGGACTATGAAAATTTGTCACAAATATTTGATTTGCTCAATGCAAAAATTAGGGAATGGAGACGTTTTTTAAGGATACATCTTTCTAAAACATCCTGCAATGCCACTGATTAATTTCTATGGCAGATGAAATATTCAAAACTTCATTAAAATGCAGACCTGATTTGGCACATACAAGAAACTTTTGCCATCTTTGAGTAATTAAAACTGCATCATGGATCAGAACAGATATAAATTAGGGTACTTTCTCTAAGAAACCAACCATTTGCAGCTATTATCTTTGGCCTTCTCTTACCAGCAGAAACTGAAGATCACATTTAAAGCAATGACTACTCAAAGACAAGGAGGAACACAATCTAAAATATCAAGTAACCAAATTGGTTGACAACCCAATCCTATGATGCTGGCCCCAGTAGGAGCAGCAGTAGCAAGATTCACAAGCTCCCTTTCCCTGAAGTGACACCACGTGATGTCATGATGACATCATCACTCCCCGGGACCATGGAACTCCATGGAACTCGGTACACCTCTGGGGGGCACATTTGGATCAAGGCCACGTCATGTAGACAGACAGGCTTAATGCAACAACTCTTTCTAAATACTTGCCTCCTATTAGCTTCTGAGTAGAAAATATATAGGCATTCATATGTATGCATTCATGTTTTCTCCATAGCCACAAAGGGTAAGCAATTTACATAATGACATTTTCAAAGAGTTAGAAAACTCTTGGTCTTGGTCCAACTGGAGGCCCTCAGGACTACTTTTCTAGTCATTGAATGCCGACATAAATCTGAAGTTTGGACCCTGTGGTGACTTGTTCATGAGTTGTTCCAGCTCTTCTTGAATCTAGAGAGGCATTGTAGTTTCTAAAGAAAGAGATTAGTACAACATTTTAATTGAATGTGATGTCATAATTATGGTAGCAAAAGCATAGGTGAGAATTATAAATGAATAGCATGCTTTAAAAAACCCAAAGGCATTGGGTGCCTCATAAAAAAGTCCACTCAACTGAATATGGGTTAGTGACATTCAGTTTATACCATACAAGTATTCCACTGCATTCTTTTTTGTTCTTTTTCTTACAACATTCTTTACTATTTTTGCATATCAAAGCAACCATATTTTGAAATGCAAATTGACAGATAGAGCTGTATTTTCCAACTAACGCAATTTTATCTCAGACTGGAAATTTTACCAATGCAAATCAGTCTGCTTTAGCTACAGAACACATTTACTTTCCTACCAACTCAGTTAGGCTTACACATTACAAAAGATGTTTAATGAAAAATGTAAATTTCGCAAGGCACCTGCTCGAAAACAGCATTTCCCGTTCATTTGACTCTAAGATATATGGAGAACTTCACTGATTTTGTAACGTTATCATGGCTGCAAACCTATTTTTATAATTTTTTAAGAATTTGGAATTCAGTTCCTTGCATAGGCAAGATATTTATTTATTTAAAGAAAAGACTTTATGCAAAAGGGTTAACTTTTCATTCAACAGCCTGAGCTATACAGTATCATTGACTATGGATGGATTCTAAAGAGAGTTATTTCAGGTGAACCCAAAAGCTTGGGCATGCTGTATAATATGTGCGACAATTTTTTTTTTTTTAAACAGAAGTTGCCCAGCATATATCAAAAATCACTTTGAAAATCCCCATAATCCTTCAGCATTATTTTCTGTGTTCAGGGGTGGATTTGCTGTTTGAAAAGCAGAAGTTCCGCATTCCCTTGGACATATAAGACTAGTTGGAGAGTTCTTTGGTTACTGACCCTATTCTCACTTTCAAATTTGTTCTTACTTTCAAATCACACTCACGGAACAAATGCACAAGAAGCAAAGTCAAGCCCAATGGTCTAACCTGAGCCAGGGCCAGCGGTGTTATGCTGCCGGAATGCTGGGCAGGACATCCGGGTGATCGACAGCCCGCCCGTCGTGTTCCGCAGCGTTAGCTGTTTGCGTAACCAATTACGCCGCTTGTGTACGTTACGCAAACGGCGTAACTCTGTGTAACGTGACGGGCGGGCTGTCAATCACCCAGATGTCCCGCCCAGCGTTCCGGCAGCATAACACCGCTGGCCAGGGCTGACCCCTTCCATTAGGCCATTGTCAGGCACAAGGGATACCCATCAGTGGTATCATCTAAATGATTTAAGAACAGGTACTCACTTTTGATTGGCACGTGTCAGGACCCGCCCACCGGAAGTGACATCATAAGCCAGAAGTGATGTCGTGGCAGGAAGGGACATGAAAAAAGCCCTTTTTGAGGCCTCAGATGATTTTAAACTGACCCAACAGTTGCAACAGTATTCCACAGCACCCCCAGAACATGTTAAGGAGGCCTGGCATCATGTTAAAGCCCCAGAGCAACTCATTTTTCAGTGGCAAGGAAAGGAAAGGCTCTGCTCGCTGCCTGCCTGCCTGCCTGGCTCTGAGAACATGCAGGCAACTCAAACATGCAGGAAATTCAAACGTTGCAGAGGGCGGAGTCGATGAGTGGGCGGGCAAATGGGCGGGGCCAGCTGTAATCCTAGAAACCGGTACTCGCGTACCCCCGCGTACCCCCTGCATGACATCACTGATACCCATCTCTATCCAGTCATTCACTTCCACTGCTCTTCATTCTTCTCCCACATTTTGGATTAGAAAAGGAGGGGGCGTGGCACTCTAGCCCACTACTCTGCTCTTCTCCATGTGTCCTCCTCTGTTCCCTCCTGCTCTTGCTTTACCAGTCCAGGGAGTGAGAGAAGCAGAGGCTGGGTAAGAGGGGCACAATCAGAGCGTAATCCTAAACTTGAGTTAGGCCAGCACAATTAGGCCAGCACCGTATAAGTATGTTTGGACCACTCTTGGAGTCAGAGAGGCCAGCACACATACATGTGCCATTGTCCCGACTCCCAGAGCGGTCCAAACATCCCTTGAGCCAGCCAAACTTTGCTGGCCTAACTGTGCCAGCTTAACTCCAGGTTAGGATTGTGCCTTGAATAACTCCTGCTTCTCTGTGCCATGATGACATTTGGCCTGAATGAGGAAAATCCACAATTGGTTCATATTTGATCATATAGGAAAGGAATGAGGCACTTGATTCTCCATTGACCAGGACTCAGAGGAACCTGTAGCCCCAACTAAGGCCCCAAACGTATTGGGAAGTTGCACTGCTGGAACTAATGTTTTGACAGAGCAACACCCTTTATGACAGCACAAAAGTTGGCCTGCTGTCATGTGCTGCTGAGCCACTGTCAGGAATGGTGAGAAGTGTGGCCTGCACAGCATTGGTTCCTGGAGGCAATGGCATTCCTACGGGGAGGGCCAAAACGCTAAGTTTTGTAGGGACCTGAGCTCCTGTGTAACACAGCTCCTCCCCCTTGCCTTCAGAGCCATTTGTGCTTCAGAGAGCTGGCTCGAACGCTTTGCTCTCCAAGCTGTGAATAGCTCTGAAGGCCAGAGGGAGGGGCCACATTCCCGCCCTTATAGGAACGGCACTGCCAGGAGGCTCCTCAGGCACTGCTAATTTGATGGAGAGGTGGGCTGTGGGCAGGGATTTGGAAGTAATGGGGCATTTCAGGGGAGGAACAGGGGCATGCAAGGGGAGGAAGGGGTGGATCTGGCAGCAGTCTTGCACATCAGACATTATCTGCCTGTTCTTCCCCACCAAGGTGTCCTCAGACTTATGCCATGGGAGACCCATTGTGACTGAATGTTCTACCAAGGGGAAGTAAAAAAAAAAACCTCTTGCAGGCTGTTCAATTGGTTCCCTACCACCACCACACCCATGCCGCCAACACCAGCTTTAAGCCAATGTGACCAATGTCATCACATTGGGCCCCACACCAATGTTCTGAGCATATCACCTGCTACAGCAGTCAGGATCTCTATGAATTGTAAGTCAGTTGGATGAAGTGAGCACCTTTATCTGGGCCCTCCCACCTGCCCCTGCCTCTGAACTGCCCCAAATTGACCTCCTGGAAGCAGTTGGCAGTGATGTCATGTCACCACCAACTATTTCCAGGTGCTGCATGCAGAACCTCAAGCACTTTTCTTGGTGAGTGGGGGGGGCATGGGAATGTCCCACATTAGGCCCCATGACTCCTGGAGCCAGCCCTGCATGCCACACAATCTCCAGTGGCATAGCTGCATGCTATAACATGGCAGAGGGTAGGATTGGTCAGTCACCTTTCAAAGAAAGTTACCGTAACTAAACATACAGCACATTCTTTGCAGTCATATTGGCTCAAAGCCTAGGACCTCACATAACTGGGCCAGAAAGGATCTGTGTCACAGTCCTGGAAAAACACTGTCAGTTAAAGTAAATAATACTGGGTCACAAGTCTGACTCATTATAAGGCTGCTTCATGTATCATCGAAGTGAGGCTGTCTGCTAGTGGCCAGAACCCACAAAATCTGGAGCCAGGCCTGGCACTTCGCAAATAATGACTTGACCTCTGACAGTCATTTTCACCAACACTTTATCAATTAGGGACGTTCAGGAACTGCCTGCCGATTGCCACTCTTCTTAAAATGTAGCTTTCAAATGATAAGTAGCAGCCATTGCATTGATAGGTCAAGACGATCTCACGGGGGTTGGGCAAGATGGCCGCGATGTAGGTCCTGGTTTCCTTTCGTGGAGGGGCCAGGACCTCAACTCCGCACTGTTCCAGTCCTTTCTTCGAGAAAGGAACGGCATCTGATGCCAGGAGAGGCATCATTTGGTCGGCAGCGGCTTCGATCGTTCCCGAAATTTGGCCGGTTCGGGAGGAGAGAGGCTTTGCCATGAGACAGCAGAGCGGCAGTGAACTGCGCCTTGAGTGCAGAGCAGTTTGGCCGTCGTGCCTGGAGGTGATTCGATCTTGAATGGACATAGAATGGTTTACAGCTGGAAGGTTTCATCCTCTGCGGGACCCCCCCGCAGAGAAGAAGATGGACAGGAGGCAGCGTGGGGGAAAAACGCTGAACGCGACAATTTTTTGCAAGCGAATGAAGATAATAAGTTTAGCTAGCACCTCATGAAAAATGGCCGCTGCTAAGCTGCTGAACAGTAAGATTTTATGGATGTATTTACCATGGCGAAAGCGAATCGAGGTATGCGATATTTCTAAACTATTTTATAATGAGTTAACAAGCGTGAAACAAGAAAAAGAAGAAAGACTTTAAATGGAAGTTAGCCACATCAGGACAACAAGGAAGATTTATGATGCAAATAGAGGGCTAAGATCTACAGAACTCTCTGTTTAAATAGAAGACACTGCGAAGTGAAAAGAGTTACAACGGGAGCAGTAAAATTTTATGAGCAGCTTTCAACCGGTTGATGGATGACGAGACGAAAGGAACTTTGTTTAGACAATTCCAGAGGAGCTTAAAAAAAAAGAAAAGAAAAAGAACTTTACATCGTTCAAGCTAAGACTTAAAGAATTAGTAAAGAAGAAGTTTATTTTATTTTTTTTTTTTATTTTTTATTTTTCGAATTTGGATTTGCATAAGGGGTAAAGAGAAAAGACGGAATGAAGTATTGACAGATATTTGATAAGCTGGCAGTCTTGTGGTGGGAGGACAAGATTGCCAGCTTCTCCTTTGTGTGAGAGACAAAGGATATGATTTTAATTAGATAGTTCTTCATTTTGGTCTTAAATAAACGATGGGACTTTACGATTTGATTGTAGAAATTGTTAGAGAGATGTATTGATAATGGAATTGTATTCAGACTGAAGACGGCTGTTTAAAATGGCGACCGGGAAGAAACAGGGAGTTATTCAACATTGAGATTGTGACGCAGTTAGATGAGAGAGTGTCAGAAGATTTATATGTCAGAAGTAATTGCAAGAATAATGATAGTTTAAAGACGATTATGGCTATACGTTAAAAGAATAATGTTTTACTTTAATAGATAGTTTTGATGAGATGTATCTGCTGTTTTAGATTATTTTTGATGCCTTTTTTTTTAACTCTCTATATGAATTTAAGCTTTATTTTCTGTTAACACTTTCCCCTTTTTCCTGTTAGCATTGTTAAATGGACTGTCCTCTTTAAAAGCAAGAATAGATTTAGAAATTAAATATTTAGATGCTTTTTAGACATTTAGAGATTATATTAAGTCTGTTGTAACCCTCCAGTCCTAATGTTTAATTCCTGTGTTTAATCCTTATCCTATGTGATCCTTTTCCCGTGTCCCATGTCCTATAATTGAAAATTAATAAATATTTACTCATTAAAAAAAAAAAAAAAAAAAAAAAAAGACGATCTCACTACATTTTCCATCTGTATTTGCTGCAAATATGTTCTGTTCTGCCGCCACAAGATTGAAACTCTCAAGTACAGCAAGTTGGGAAGAGGAGCACAAGCGCCGCCTGTTCATCAAAGTGGTGTGATTTTCCTTTTGTGTCTTTACAAGACTAAAAAGAAATGACAACATCTTGAACTCTTGAGTGATGCTTGGGAACATTGAATGTGATGGGCTTGCGGCAGAGGAACACACTCGGGGAGAAAACAACAACAAAATAACATGACAGTTCTGAACAATTAAAGCAGTTCGCTCCTTGATCAGGTCTAATAGCTCTGGAGCAAGGA
Organism: Lerista edwardsae; assembly: GCA_029204185.1. NCBI lineage: Eukaryota > Metazoa > Chordata > Lepidosauria > Squamata > Scincidae > Lerista > Lerista edwardsae. The sequence goes on along the minus strand of JAJKFI010000002.1, from coordinate 43,585,821 downwards.
CAGGAATGTTGAAGAGGGCTAATTATATCTAACGAGCAAAAGGACTTCGGAGCTGAACTCCTCAGGTTTCATAAGACTGAATATGAAGTATGGGAGTCATCACAACACACAGTCTAGAACAGAAGATGTTCTATTTCATGTGCAATGGGATAGGACAATACAAGACATGACTAAGCCTTGTGCAGATGTTACTGTAGCATAGAATCTTAGAGCTGGACCTCACCCATGAGATAATCTAGTCCAACCGCCTGCCAGTAGCAGAAATCATTTTGGAGCATCTCCAGCAAGTCTCTGGTTCAAGATTTCCAGTTAAGAAGAATCCATCATCTCCCTTGGTAATCTGTTCCAATGCCAAACCACCCTTGCCATCAAGAATTTCTTCCTGATGCCCAACCGGAATCTCTTCTCTTGCAGTTTGTACCAATTTGGTCTAGTTCTCAAGCATATGGACTTGCTAGAAGTTAAACTGTGGGCACTGTCTGCAATTACAGAAGGAACAGGACCACACTGGCAAGGAAGAGGATGCAAGGAACGTGAGCTATGTTGCTTCATCTGTTATGTTCCACCACTGAACCCCAAATTCCAAAAATCACAAGTTTACAGCATAATTTGGTCTGTATACCCGGGATTCAATGAAAAAAATGGAGTGTGATATTTCTATTCCATCAAAAGATATGGCCAAAAAAGTGAAAACGGAAAATAAAACTTCTTTTGAACAAATCACGATTTTCAAAATCACGGTTTTAAGGAATAATACCGTCACACTGTATACCGTTGGATGCAGAATTTCACCAGGAACTCAATAGAAAAAAATGGAGTGTAATGCCTTAATGCTAGCAAAAGTTATGGCCAAAAAAAACAAAAAAAAATTGCTGTGGGGGGATATATATATATGAGTAACCCTGGGTGCAAAATGCCCTAGCTATGCCACTGGTTCAATGCTTTTGGTGCTATATGTTGCAGAAATGAGTGTTTTGGCAGCAGGCAGTGTTTTCCGGCTGTTTTCCAGAGCACACAGTCTGGCCAACACTTCAACCAGGAAGGGGCTGACTCCGTGTGACTCTGGACACCCATTAGCCCCAGCAATTCTCCATAGGGGGGAAGCAAGGTGGGGGTGGGTAGTACGAGGCCATAATGAGGCGGGAAGGAAGGTTGGCTGAGATTGGGAAGGGAGCAGTGCAGAGGCGTTTCTACGGGGAGGGCAGAGCTCTAAGTTTTGCAAGGAGCCTTACCCTGTCATGTAAATCCCTCCTCTCCCTTGCTGCTGTAGCCAGTAAGCAACACCAAGATGTTGCTGTTCCCTGTGAGGATTGGCTAAAATGGTGCAGGAGAGGAGTGATTTCCATTGCAAGGTAAGGCTTCTTGAAAAACTTAGAGCTTTGCCCTCCCTATAGAAACGCCACTGGAGCAGTGTTGCTGGGAAGAAACACCAATTCTACACACTCAATGACTGATGCTATATCAGTCACCCAATGACTGATGACAGTCCCCCACCAAAGGCTGCTGAAGAAACTTCACAGTCAGGGAATAAGAGGGCAGGTCCTCTTATGGATCCAGAATTGGTTGAGGGCCAGGAAGCAGAGAGTGGGGGTCAATGGGCAATTTTCACAATGGAGAGAGGTGAAAAGCGGAGTGCCCCAGGGATCTGTCTTGGGGCCGGTGCTTTTCAACTTGGGGCCGGTGCTTTTCAACTTGTTCATAAATGACCTGGAGACAGGGATAAGCAGCAAGGTGGCCAAGTTTGCGGATGACACAAAACTTTCCTGGGTGGTGAAAAACAGATAAAAGGAAGTACTTTTTTACCCAGTGGGTAGTTAATCTGTGGAACTCTTTGCCACAGGAGGTGGTGATGGCATCTGGTCTAGATGCCTTTAAGAGGGGATTGGACGGATTTCTGGAAGAAAAGTCCATCGTGAGCTATAGGCAATGATGGGTTGTAACCTCCTTACATTAGTAGTAGGCTACTTCAGAGTACTGGGTGCAAGGGAGTGGCAACAGGATGCAAGCATCTTGTTGTCTCATGCCTCCCTGGGGCACCTGGTGGGGCCGCTGTGAAATACAGGAAGCTGGACTAGATGGGCCTTTGGCCTGATCCAGCAGGGCTCTTCTTATGTTCTTATGTTCTTATGATTCTCTCTCTCTCTCTAATAAAGAAAAAAAATGAAATCATACCCTTGGGGGAACTCACCAATATCCAATTGCGCAATTAATTTTTTTTCTAATCTTCTTCAGCCCTGTCAATCTGCACCTAAGGCAAGTGATGAAATGAGACCTTTAAACTTTTTTTCCTTTAGAAGTACAGCCAGATATTAACAACTTTCTCTTCCCCAAAAATAAAGCCTTTATTTTCTCCAAATCCATATCCTCCCACAAGAATATCCTATCGCTTTCATAAAACAAGCTGACGTCTACCTTTCTATCAGCTGTCAGACATTTAGATTTGGAGCTCTACTTACTGTTATTAACTTTTATTAAAGACTTGTCTTTAAAGAAATACTGATGTTCATGAAATAAAGCTTTTCATTTCTATTGTGTCAGTCTTTCACTTCCCATGGGGATCTGCCACACGCCACGACAGCTATTGAAATTGAACTACAGGTGCTGGAAATCATGCCTGCTAAGTCTTTTTCTTGTTTCAGCATGAGGTTCTTTTTCAACACACACACACAGAGAACAAAACAAATCCAACTTTTTCATTTAGAACTTTGTTCTGAGAGACAACAATGTCTCACAAAGTCCATGGTCATTTCACTGTGATATTTCTGGAAATAATTCATAATTCATGATTTTGGATGGTAAAGGTCCAATGGGAAACTGCGATATTGTAATTTATTCTGTATGGTCTGGTATGGGAGGAAGTCCGTCATGGTGGTGCTATGATGGGCTCTCGCACTGGGCAATGCAAACCCTAGTGAGGGCGAAATCCAAACTGCACCCTTGGGCCCATGGTAGCTCCGTGTTGGCACTAGTGCCGGTGGGCCAAAGCTAGCAGCAGCGTGGGCCCAAGGGCACCGGCTGTTAGGCTTGACCATTTCCTGTGAAGCCGGTGGGTACTTTTGCTCTGGAAACTTGCAGGACCTAAGTAAGGTGATGGAATGCACCTGGGCTTGAGGGGTACCTGCAGTTTGGCCTGAAGACCAGCAGCATGACTCAGCACTATGCTGATTGGCTGAAGGCAGGATAAAGGCAGTGAGCAGACGCTCTCTGACCTTGGGTTGTGAGAGGAAGGGGGCAAAGCGCAGCCGGAGAGTTTGAACATCTGTGGCTGTTCTCTGCCTGTCCTGTTGCTGTTTTTCCTGACCGACTGTCATCTGACCTTGGACTGTTATCTGGACTGCTCTAATTGGTTTTTCCCTTGCAACTAAAGTATACAACTCCACTAACGTACTACTATGCATTTCTGTGTCTTCCTTCTCTGTTTGGCTCAGTGACCATTCCACAGTGGAGGTGCTGACTCGGGTGTCCCTGGCTTGGCTTTGAAGTCAGTGGATACGCTAACTCCGGCCCACGGCTGCGCTGCTCTTCTTGTGCCCCACCCAAACTCAGCCGATCCAAGCACAGTTCTGGGTGGAGGGAGGGAGGAACTGGGTGGGGATGGGCGGGCCGGTTGGCGTGCTGGCCCAAGGAGGGGGAAGGGCTTGGATGGGGCTCTTAGTTTGCATCCAAGCCACCTCCCCAGCTACACAGCCCCAATTCAGACTGTGTGGATTCATCAGCTCTACGCCCAGTGGTGTCATCCTACTGGTTCGCTGGGCGGAGTTTTGTCCGTTGCTGGGAGGGTTTCCGTGGTGATCGGCAGCGTGCTCGCTGCCTCCCGTTGCGTTATGGCAAAAGCATGCCCGCTGCAGCGGGCGGGCTTTCACCATTACGCAATGGAATGCAGCGAGCACGCTGCCGATCACCACGGAAACCCTCCCAGCAACGGACAAAACTCCGCCCAGCGAACCGGTGGGATGACACCACTGTCTACGCCTGCTAAACAACAGGCATAGATTTGGGGAACCCATAGGGGAGGCTCCCCGATGCTCTAAAGTGGCACTGGATACAGCGCAAGCTCGCTGGCCTCACTGTTCCCGTGCAGTTTAAGATTGCACTCTGAGAATAGAATTCAGAATCACTATACTGCAGCTCGACACATACTATTTTATTAAAAAAAAAATTCGAACACAATTTGCACAGTGCTTTTAGATAAGCCTTACATCCATAAACCATGCCTTTTTTTTTTTTAAAGAGCAAACTGCATAAGTGTACCTTCGTGCATTCCGATAGCACGAACAGATTATCTCTGGCTCCCAACTTCCAGCAAGTTAAAATGTGAATTCATTTAGCAAGCTGCTCTGTGTTTGTGTGTGTATGCATGCATCTATGTGAGCTCTTGAAAACGATATAGTTTATCCAGCTCCAATCCCCATTATTGAAATCAACTCAGTCAAATACTTGTGTCAGGCAGAGTAAATCTCAAAGTTCACTAGAGCTTCAGGCTCACTTTCAGCTGTCAAAACACAAGGCGCCATTATCACTGTCAGAATTAACATCGGAATCCACAGCAGCATTTGTCTGCTTTCAAAAGGGATTTTATCCTGAGTTCTTCTCACTATGGTGAAAAAGGACAGGAGAAATGGAAGTATGTACCTTAAAAGACTCCACAAAGAAGGCATATGGACAAAAACCAAGAATTGGGACAAATTGCATATGCTCAACTAGCATCACAGAATCACAGAGTTGGAAGAGGCCCACATAGTCCAGCGCACTTACCATATCAAATCAAAAGAATTCAAACAAAAGCCCTCTCAACTGGATTCGACAGTACTAGGTGTGCATATTGCCAGGATGAAACCCCGGGAAACTCCGAGTACCAGAAGTGGGCCATTTACAAGATGCCATTCTGAGAATGGGCCAAAATGCATTGAAAAGTCCTATACGTAAACTGCGCCAGTCCCAAGCTCGGACACAGTCCAACCACAGGTATGACTGCAGTTTTTCTCAGAGCTGGGTGTGCACATTGCAGGAAAGGCAGTCCGGGAACTTTGGAGTACCCGGGGTGGGCCATTTCCACCAGGTTCCAGTCTGAGGTTTTAGGATTTTGCATGCATTTTGGCCCATTTACAGATTGGGACCTGGTGGAAATGGCCCACCCCGGGTACTCCAAAGTTTGGGAACCACTGGCTTACAATATTCCTCTCAGGTATCATACCTTGTTTTGACAAGTTCCAAGGAAGGAGATTTTAATATCCTTCCACTGCAGCATTCATTTGAGATTAAAAGCTACAATCGGTCTGAAAATGGAGCATATCCAGATGTACAAATGATCAGTGGAACCTTTGCTCATACAAAGGCTTGCTTTGTCGGATTGCTGGTGAATGCCATTAGCAGTGTGTCCTCTTCTTATTCATTTGCAGAGAGTCAAAGGCGACCTGCTTTTTCCTTGACCTAAACTGCGCACAGCTTTAATCAAGCTCTTCATCTCCATTAAAGTGGTTAAACGGAATCAATTTATACTAATTAATTGAGGACGATGTTGAATAAAATCCATTATGGATATTAACTTCTTCCACACGATGATAGTCGAGAGTCCCTGCTAATGAAACCTTAGGATACACTTGCATTGCAAATCTTTGAGCAAACGAAAGGCAGACTCCACCTACAACACATGGCATCTCTGTTGCCCCAACGGAAAAGTGAAAGGGGCAGAAAAGAAGTCTTTGTTCTAAATTTCACCTTACCCCAAGTAAAGCCCTATTTGGGCTTCTTGGATCCATGCCAACAATACAGCTACAGGATAAAATCCAGCAACCCCTGTGAAAGGGGGTTAGGATGTGGCATGTGACACTGCCATTGATCCAGCCCCTTCCCAGGCCCAGTCTTCCCAATCTTGTGCCTTATGGTTATGGCCATGCCAGCTCAACTAGGGGGATAGGATTGTCCTGTAAATCAGGGCACAATCCTAACCTAGAGTTAGGCCAGGACAGTTAGGCCAGCAAAGACGATAAGGGCGGTTCAACAGTGGAACAGACTGCTGACGGAGGTGGTAGATTCTCCCTCACTGGATTCTCCCTCACTGGAGACCTTCAAGCAGAGGCTCAACAGGCACTTGCTGGAGATGCTCTAGGAGGATTTCCTGCTACAGGCAGGGGGTTGGACTAGGTGACCTTGTAGGTCCCTTCCAACTCTATGATTTGAAGAGTCTATGATTATAAGTTTGGCCAGCACAAGTGTCACTGTAATGAACGTTTGGACCACTCTTGGAGTCAGTGAGGATGGTGCACATCTGTGTGCTGGTCTCTCTGACTTCGAGAGTGGTCCAAACATACTTTTATGGGGTCCCTTGTGCCAGCCAAACTTTGCTGATTTAACTGTGCCAGCCTAACTCCAGGTTAAGATTGTGCCCTCTGAGGCATCCTAAAAGCCACACCACCAGTCCCATTCTGAATCTTTTCAAATGGCCTTTCAGAAACTGAAGTTTTGAGCCCTGCTTGGAACCTCCATGTAAGCCAAGCAATAAAGAAATGCTTCAGCCCAAGAGGTCCTTTGCTGGTTTTTAAGCACCAAGCCCCCTGTATGATAAATGTACAGCCTACATTGCATGGTCACATGCTTTCTTGAAAATGTCCTGTTCTTGAAACTCTATATCCAAGGTTGTCTTCCCCCTGATTTAATTAAAGGTAGGCTGGTGGCAGCAATTAAGAACGAGTACTTGCCAGCAAGCAAACTAAGCTTCTCCATTGACTTGATTGAGTGTTTTCCTCTCCTGCAAAAGCGGAAGAAAAAAAAAGGCTTAAAAATGCAGAACTAATTTATCTTTCAGGGGCTTTTTCAAAATTCCGCCAATGAACAAACGATCCTAATGACTAAATCCTATATGACGTCTTCCATTTACCTTGTGTTGCCTTTCCAGGAAATTACCAAATATGAAAAACTTCGCTGTGCAAAAATGAAGAGCAGGAGGTGGGAGACGTTGTTCATTTGCTATGTGTGGTTGTTGGAACCGTTCCCAGGTTTGTTGATGGGCCATATAAAAATAAGTCATAAAATATCTGTGCTATTTAAAGACGTTTTTGATGCGCTTGGAAATCAAGCAACTTTTCAAACATTATTTTATTAGTAAATTAGTTTTGGTTCCCAAAAAAGCATGAGTCTCTCTCTCTCTCTCTCTCTCTCTCTCTCTCTCTCTCTCTCTC
>JAJKFI010000002.1:43555296-43570264 GCA_029204185.1 Lerista edwardsae | reverse complement strand
ATCATCATCATCATCATCATCATCATCATCATCATCATCATCATCATAATATGGGCACCCCATGGGCACCCCATGTAAGCCCAAACATGGGCTTACAACATTAAAATACAATAAAATCACAATATTTGATAATTAAAACCATAATTAAGAACAATATTAAAATAATTAAAATTTAAAACAACAAGCCCCGTGGATCCTAAAATATACAAAGAAAGTATAAAAAACCAGCCAGCCAGTCAACAATTAATAATAATAATAATAATAATAATAATAATAATAATAATAATAATAATAATAATAATAATACTTGTATTTATATACCGCCTTTCTTAGGTCACCAGATTTCTCTAATGACTGTAACTCAAGGCGGTTTACATAGGCAGACTTTATTCATAAACCCAAAGGGTTTTTACAATTTACAAAAACGTTCTATCTTACAAGAACTACAACACATACAGATGGATCTTTCTGGATTTAGTCTTCTTTCTGGCCACCCGTTAAAAGCTTGTTGAAATAAGAAGGTCTTCAGCCCCCGCTGAAATATTGCCAAAGAGGGAGCAGTTCTTAACTCTAAGGGGAGGGTATTCCAAAGTCAGGGGGCCACCACCGAAAAGGCCATATTCCTGGCCGCCATCCCTCTCACCTCTCCTGGTGGCGGCACAGGAGGGAACATAAGAAGAGCCCTGCTGGATCAGGCCAAGGGCCCATCTAGTCCAACTTCCTGTATCTCTCAGCGGCCCACCAGGGGCCTCAAGGAGCACACAAGGCCAGTGCTTGTGCGGGCCAAATGCCGCTTAACTCTGAGAAGCAGCTATGCTGTCGGTCTGGCCCCTGCAACCCCCTGGACAACCCGCTAGGCCCACCCCTGCTTCAAAGCCACCAGTTCGTGTCTCAGATATCAGGTGATGGTTAGCATCCAAATCTATGACCTCTGGTTCTACAAATGGTGCACCATGGCCAGATCTGAAAGATTCAGGTATGATTGCAGCTGATGGATCAGCCAAAGCTGAACAAAGGCCCACCATGACACTCCTGGGAATCCAGGAGCAGCTGGGCATCCAGAAGAACCTCTAGGCTGCGGAGTTGTACTGTCATTCCCAACGGAAGGAAGGCATTAAGGCCGGACCAGCCAGCCACCTGGTCCCCAGAAACAAGCCCTTCTGTTGCTTCCAGTTAATCATGCAGAAATGACACAGTCGCTTCACTGACAGATGCATCGGAGTGTTCTCATGCTTTCCTGGTTGCACAGAGTATTTTCCTTCCCGATTAATTATGCATCACCACCTACTGAACTGTCAAGGAAGAGCCTTAAGACTTTTTTCAGGCGAACACAACATATTTCAGTGCTCTTGATACTGTCCCCTTGAGCCATTTTCTTCCCTTTAACTGCCAGAGTGCTGACTTCATAAAGGGCCTGGCCTTTGAGTGGCTACACGTGTCTTAACAGGTTTGCATCTTGTTCCTTCTCAAGAGAGATGAGACGGAATCCGGCTAGTCGTTACCGATTGTCAGCAGTTCAGTTGCTTTATGATTGCAGAGACTATTTTAAGGCCGGCATGCACTGCAGCACCAATGCAGTCCTGTCATTTTCTTTCAAGATGGATTCCATTTCCATGCCTTAACCTTGCAATGGTAGCCTGACACACAGAAACGGGCTGTGAGATTATTATTTTTGCCCATCACTCCATGGCTCTATGAAAAAAAGGCATCTCCGTATCTCTCCTGCTTATCTCTGCATCTCGGAATGCTACAAAAGGCCCAGAGGTGGTGCCTACACCCTAAACTAGTGATGGCGAACCTATGATGCGCATGCCAAAGGTGACACACCATGATGTTTTGGGTGAGTTTCATTTTTGTATCAATTTGATGTTTGTTTACATAATGTATAGCCCCACACATGATTAGACTGTATTTTTTTAAAAATAAATAAATGAATATGTAAAACAATTGCTTCTTTTGACCAGCACAGTTAGGCCAACAAAGTTTGGCTGGCACAAGGACCACTGTAAAGCATGTTTGGACCACTCTCAGCGTCTGGGAGGATGGGGCACGTCTGTGTGCTGACCTCTCTGCCTCTGAGAATGGTCCAAACATCTTTATGGTGTGTCAGCCAAACAGTGCAGGCCTAACTGTGCTGGCCTAACTCCAGGTTAGGATTGCACCCTGAATCAGGTAAATCGGGGTGGAGAGGAATGATGGGTAGGAATGGTGTGCCAGTTGATCGGAGCTAGAAGACCAATTATGAGCAAAGCCTGAATTTGGATTGAGTTTGGGTCTTAACAAAACATGGATTTCTGAACTGAGCAAGTTTGCATTCCAAGCCCCCTATTTCTGATGTTTGCTGCCCTCTCTAGTTCAGAGGGGAAATACTCTATAAATCAACTGTTAATAGTCAAAGGAAAGACAATATAAGTGTTAGGAAGACAAATTCTTCTCTGATGTTATATTCTTAAGTTGTAAATGCAATAAGGTTGCCAGCTTTTATTGCAGACAGTTACTTTATCCCTTGACACTACCAATTTAAGCAGAAAAGGCAGATTCTCCTACCTGTCTGGCTCCCTTCCTCAGCTGTTAGATAGCATGCAGGACTTTACAGACGTATTCTACAGTATGTGAAAGAGGTAATGAGAGAAAAAGACCAGGACAAAATGAACAGCTACACCTGCTACATCTCTTGCTCAATCAGTGCTTATAAAGAGACAGCACAAATCTCCAGTAGCAATCTGGCCACCTTATATCTCCAACATGCCTATACATTGGAAGGGTATTTTATTAAAAAGGATCCTTCTGCATCAAGCAAAATAGATGTCCTATGCAGGGCCTGGTGATTGTGACATGCTGGCTGGCAACCGTTTGCAGGGACATCCCTTGATAAAATGGAAAGTGAATGAGAACCTTGCTATTCAGGGCTTAACTGAGATCACTCACTTGTGCCTGACAGATAACCCTCTGATGCTTTTGCAAACTATTGCATTTCAGCTCTCTGAAACATTTAGTAGCATCTTTGGAGAAACATGTTCATTCACACTACGCTCAACAACAATGGGCTGTTTCGCTTGGGGCTTTTTCTTTTCCAAATAGAGATGTTTGAGAGAAATCAATCAGAGGAGCTTCAAAGACTGAATCTGCCTGGTGGATTTCTTGCATACCGGATCAGGAAGAACTGAGCAAATGTGCACAAGTGATCAAGTTTCTCCAAGCCCAATCATGTGAGGTGCATCCATCACCTTCTACTCTTCCATCCCCAAGGTACCTTGAAATACCTTGGGGCTGTGGAAAGATAGCGGTAGCAGCAGCAGAGGCAGTGTCTGTACAGGCACTAACAAGCTGCGGTAGAGCATCTTTTCCTTCCAAGGCTAAACTGGAAATACAAGACTCAGGAGCCCCTGCAGGGAAATAATGTTCTATGTGCACTTCCTGGCTAGAAAAGGAGTTTGCCCAATTTCATGTTCATTGCTTCAGTGACACTATCTAACCATCTCATCCTCTGCTGCCCCCTTCTCCTTTTGCCTTCAATCTTTCCCAGCATGAGGGTCTTTTCTAAAGAGTCCTCTCTTCTCATGAGGTGGCCAAAGTATTGGAGCTTCAGTTTCAGGATTTGTCCTTCCAGGGAGCAATCAGGCTTGACTTCCTGGAGGATTGACCAATTGGATCTCCTTGCATTCCAGGGGACTCGCAAGAGTCTTCTCCAATACCATAATTCAAAAGCATCTATTCTTTGGCGCTCTGCCTTTCTTATGGTCCAGCTCTCAAAGTCATACATTGCTATTGGGAATACCATAGTTTTGACTATGCAAACCTTTGTTGGCAGGGTGATGTCTCAGCTTTTGATTAAGTTGTCCAGGTTCGCCATAGCTTTCCTCCCAAGAAGTAAATGTCTTTTAATTTCATGGCTGCAGTCACTATCTGCAGTGATCTTAGAGCCCAAGAAAATAAACGCTGTCATTGCTTCCATTTCTTCCCCTTCTATTTGCCAGGAAGTGATGGAGTGGTTGCCATGATCTTAGTTTTGTTAATGTTGAGCTTCAAGCCAATTTTTGAACTTTCCCCTTTCACCCTCATCAGAAGGTTCTTTAGGTTGTCCTCGCCTTCTGCCATTAGAGTGGTATCGTCTGCATATCTGAGATTGTTGATATTTCTCCCAGCAATCTTGATTCCAGCTTGTGAATCATCCAGCCGAGCCTTTCTCATGATGTACTCTGCATATAAGTAAGCAGGGTGACAGTATATAGCCTTGTCGTACTCCTTTCCCAATTTTAACCCAATCCATTGTTCCATGTCCAGTTCTAACTGTTGCTTCCTGGCCCGCATACAGGTTTCTCAGAAGACAGATAAGGTGGTCTCGTACTCCCATCTCTTCAAGAACTTGCCACAGTTTGTTGTGATCCACACAATCAAAGGCTTTAGCATAGTCAATGAAGCAGAAGTAGATGTTTTTCTGGAACTCTCTTGCCTTCTCCATGATCCAGCGAATGTTGGCAATTTGATCTCTAGTTCCTCTGCCTCTTCGGAAACCAGCTTGTACATCTGGTAGTTCTTGATTCACATATTGCTGAAGCCTAGCTTGTAGGATTTTGAGCATCACCTTGCTAGCATGTGAAATGAGTGCAATGATGTGGTAGTTTGAACAATCTTTGGCATTGCCCTTCTTTGGGATTGGAATGTAAACTGATCTTTTCCAGTTTTGTGGCCACTGCTGGGTTTTCCAAATTTGCAGGCATATGGAGTGCAGCACTTTGACAGCGTTGTCTTTTAAGATTTTGAGTAACTCAGCTGGAATGCTATCACCTCCACTAGCTTTGTTGTTAGTGATGCTTTCTAAAGCCCACTTGACTTCACTTGACTTCCAGGATGTCAGGTTCGAGCTCAGTGACTGCACCATTGTGGTTATCAGGAACATTTAGATGGGCCTTATATAGTTCCTCTGTGTATTCTTGCCACCTCTTCTTAATCTCATCTGCTTCTGTTAGGTCCTTGCTGTTCTTGTCCTTTATTGTGCCTACCTTAGCATGAAATTGTCCTTTGACATCTCCAATTTTCTTGAAAAGATCTCTAGTCTTTCCCATTCTATTGTTCTCCTCTATTTCTTGCATTGCTCATTTAGAAAGGCCTTCCTATCTCTCCTTGCTGTTCTCTGGAAATCTGCATTCAGTTGGGTATATCTTTCCCTTTCTCCTTTACTTTTGGCTTCCCTTCTTTCCTCAGCTATTTGTAAAGCCTCATCAGACAGCCACTTTGCCTTCTTGCATTTCTTTCTCTTTGGGATGGTTCTAGTTGCTGCCTCCTGTACAATGTTAGACCTCCATCCAAAGTTCTTCAGGCATTCTGTCTACCAAATCTAAGCCCCTAAATCTACTTGTCACCTCCACTGTATATTCGTATGGGATCTGATTTAGGTCATACGTGGAGGGCCTAGTGCTTTTCCCTACTTTTTTCAGTTTAAGCCTGAATTATGCAATAAGAAGCTTATGATCTGAGCCACAGTCAGCTCCAGGTCTTGTTTTTACTGCCTGTATAGAACTTCTCCACCTTTGCCTGCTAAGAATGTAATCAATCTGATTTCGGTGTAGAGCATCTGGTGAAGTCCATGTGTACAGTCGTCTCTTGGGCTGCTGGAAAAGGGAGTTTGCTATGACTAATGTGTTCTCCTGACAAAACTGTATCAGTCTTTGCCCTGCTTCATTTTGTACTCCAAGACCAAAGTTGCCTGTTATTCCTATTACCTCTTGGCTGCCTACTTTAGCATTCCAATCCCTTATGATGAGAAGGACATCTTTTTTTTGGTGTTAATTCTAGAAGGTGTTGTAGGTCTTCATAGAAACGGTCAACTTCTTCCTCTTCAGTATCAGTGGTTGGGGCGGTAGACTTGGATTACTGTGATGTTGAAAGGTTTGCCTTGGATCTGAATGGAAATCATTCTTCTTTTTAGCATAATATTTTCCTTTATTATTTAAGTCATGGGAAATGGAAAGGGTTTACATTGGGAATTATAGGAACCACAGGGAAAACACACATTAGGTAGTGGAGGGTTACAAACATAGTATGGGTCAGGATTACAAGCATCTACAATCTATGCCTTATATTTCGAATGCATGTCCTTATCGTTTGAATATACTCTCTTGTTTAAAATTTCTAATTAATTAATTAAAATTTCTAGTTAATTAATCAATCAATCACTAGTATTTATATACCGCTTTTCAACACAAAGTTCACAAAGCGGTTTACAGGCAAATAATAACATTACAGTTAACTGGCTCCCTGTCCCAAAAGGGCTCACAATCTAAAAGAATGGAGAACACCCCAAGCAACAGCCACGAGAAAGACACTGCGCTGGGGTGATGAGGGACAATTGCTCTCCCCCTGCTAAATATAAGAGGACACCACTTGAAAAAGTGCCTCTTGATCAACTTATCACTAAATACTCATATTATTATAATACTTATAATTAATAATAATACTTATTATATCAACTTATCACTAAATACTCATATACCAAACGCTAACATTTGCAAGAGGGAATAAACAAAAAAAAAGAAAAAAGAATAAACATAGAGCCATAAGCCCTAAGGTCCAGAATCTTGGGTATTATAAGCTTCTATATATATAACCAAAACGGTCGTATTACTACTGAAGCATAAATCTTCCAATTAATCTATCATTAATTTAAGCCATCTAGCTATTTTAAATTCTAAAAGTTGCCCTAACCTAAGCAAAATTATAAAAATTCAGGATTGCCTTGATATCTCAGTTAAAATTAACTCTCGCTTGCAGCCATTTTTCTAGCAAATACGCTTAAAATCTTATCATCATACAGAATAGTTTAAATCCTTCCAAGTTTCCTTTCCAGCCTTCTGGTGCCCTTTCAATATATCTGCATCATAACAGAGGAGGAAAATACGCCCACTCACCTCTATCCTCCCTTCTTTACGAAAATCTTAATATATTTTTACTTTTCTTTTAACTACAATAAATCGCAAGCTTCAAAAGCCCAACAAGCCTTCACTCTGGCCCAAAAGGAACTATTGCTAAAATCCCATATCTCCCTTGCTCACACCAAGGGAGACTGCTGCCCCACCCATCTGCTCTCACTAGAGGGTGAAAGCAGCAAAAACGCCTCAAAGTTCCAATCGGAGCTTTTTATAATGTTAAATAATGGAAATCATTCTATCATTTTTGAGGTTATACCCCAGTACTGCTGTTCTCACTCTCTTGTTCACGATGAAGGCTACTCCATTTCTTCTAAGGGATTCCTGCCCACAGTAGCAGATATAATGGTCATCTGAATTAAATTCTCCCATTCCTGTCCATTTTAGTTCACTAACTCCCATGATGTTGATGTTCAGTCTTGACATCTCGTGTTTGACCACATCTAGCTTACCTTGATTCATAGATCTGACGTTCCAGGTTCCTATGCAGTATCGTTCTTTGCAGCATCGTACTTTCCTTTCACTTCCTGATTGGGAAGCTGATTGGGAAACATTATGTCTCCTATTTACAAGAAGTGGGATAGAAAATCACTATTGAATTATAGTCCAGCAAGACTTATTGGTGTAGCTGCCAACATTTATGTCTAGTATCTCTTGTTTAAGGTGCTAAGTTGGCCTGGCACCCATCCCACATTCCCCTTCTACTGGAGACTGTATGCAAAGAAGGCAGCCTTTGGACGTTGTTATTGGAGGAGAAAGAGCAAGATGCTCCAGCTTTGCATGAAGTGTGCCTGGTGATGCAGCCATCAGACATGAACTGCTGAGAAGTGATTTCAACCTTTTTGTCCCAGCCTCCACAGCTGTTTTCTTTCCTGAGCTCAGCACCCACCACTCCTCCCTTGCATTATAAAATAGGATGAGCAGTGGGGTTCCTGCAGAGGAGGGGGGATGCTAAGTTTTGTAGGAGCCTGAGCTCCTGTGTAATGCTGTCCCTCCCCCTCACCTCAAGAGCCATTTGCAGCTCAGAGAGCAAAACTTCTCAGTCAGCTGCGAATGGCTCTAGATGCAAGGGATGGGGCCATGCTACATAGGAACTCAGGCTCCTGCAAAACTTAGCATCCCACTTCCTTTGTAGGAATGCCACTGAGGACTAGCAGGGTGCTATTTGGGACACAGTAGGGATTCCTTTTCAACTTGATTGGCCTTTGAAGATTTAGGTTTTTCACCTACTCTACACTGCACATGGGCTTCAGCTCCTTTTGGCCATGGATGAGGTTGCAGGAGAAGAGAGCCAATCCTTACACCCTACTGGCTGCTTTGTGGAAGTGGGTGGGGCTTGGTAGCCATTGAGACTGTCTGCCTGATTCTTTCTTCAGTGTGCCTTGTGTCTTTGCTAAGAGCACAAGTGTGGTTTGGGCCGCTGCTTCAAGCCTTTCAAGGGGAGGGAGCTTTGCTGCTTGTATCCTTTATATTAAAAAAAGAAACATACATATTTATTGGGTTCCTCAGCATTTGCAGGGAGTGGGGTTGCATTTGAGGGGATGCAGGGTATTTGCTCCCTTCCCTTCTCACTCTTTTTATATTTGATGGCTACGAGCAGTGGTGTTATCCTATCGGTACGCTGGGGGGGACATCCGGGTGATTGGCATCCTGCCTGTCGCATACCGCAGTGTTACGCCATTTGCGTAACGTGCGCAAGCGGCGTAATTGGTTACACAAACGGCGTAACGCTGCGGTACGCGATGGGCGGGCTGCCGATCACCCGGATGTCCCGCCCAGCGTACCAGTAGGATAACACCACTGGCTACAAGTGTGTTTTTTTGGTGATATTTTTTCCAAAATTTCTTGATTAAAATAGCAAATTGCGATGTTATGTGCTGTTATCCTCATTCCAAGTTCTCGTTTTTATTAATTTTAAATGCTTTAAAAAGTAGATGATATAGGTGGTATAGTGTCAGCAGGTGCAGCCACAATATTATTTCTAATTGGAAAAGTATTTCAATTTCTAAAAACAATCATTGAATACCAAAATGTGGTGTTTTGTGTTTTTATTTAAAAATTAATATTTTAACACCCCTCCCAAAAGGCGGTGTTTTGTGTTTTTATGCAGTGTTTAACAAAAACACAAACCACCCCTACTGATGGCATTTTCTGGTATTAAAATAACAACAATGTTGCCCGCAACAGTTTTGGGCTATCCCGCTTCAATGTTCCGGAGTATTTTTTTCTTCCATTTCCCAGGGCATTTTTACCTGGATTTTAATTGTGTAGCTTTGGCATAGAAAGGTGCCCTCTATGGAAACAAGCAAAGACTAAACTAATGCAGTCATATCTACCACCAGGGTTGCCATTCTTCAAAAGCTCAGGGATGCTTATGGGAAAACACATTGACCTACTCCCAGTGCAAGGGCATCACAGCGTTCAGAACTCCGCTAAGGAGGTTGCTGCTCAAAAGATGTGTTCTACTCCATCTTCTGGGAGGTTGTCCTCCTGGCCTGGACGGGCCGTGACAGCTGTTCTCACATACTGGGGGAGGTGGTCCTGGAGCCAAGTCATTCATAGACCAAATTTGAGCCGGAAAGTACATCAGGAAAAGATTAGCCAAGGTTTAAATTTTACATCCCATGGTACATTCCATTCATGTTATCATTATGCTTCAGCACAGTGGATATCTGAAATTTACTATGTGCTCAGTTTTGAAACTAAAAGTGAACTGTTGTCTAATCTCCTTTCATCTGCCGTCATAACCGTTTTTATGAGCTGTTGCAGCAAATTAGGATAATGTTAGTTTCTCCATTAAGTTAAATGAGTGTATCTTAGGGAGCTGTAACACAGCTCATGAAATGTTAGGTTACCTAAATATTGTGTCGTATATTAGATATTTCTCTTTTATTTCCTTGGCTGGTAAACAAGTAATATATAATTACTTGTTTATATAACTTATAAACAAGTAATATAGTGTGGTATATTGAACCTTGACTAACCAGGTTCCATACAAGTGCTGGTAACATAATAGGGTTTTATACAGCTCGTGGTAGGGTTCCTTACACAAGCCTGCTGCAGAGTTTCTCCTACTCTTAGGGGGAAAGTGGAAGGGGAAATCTGAGGGTTGCCTGAGGGAAGGCTGCACTATCAATAAACTGTGTCTGGATATGACAAAGTTGCAAAAATTACCATCAGGTGTTTGTTTGTTTTTTCCAGGTAACGAAACAGAAGGAAGGTATGATGCCGAACAGGCCAGTAGCATGGCCAGAGGGGGTGTCAGAAGAGGTGGCACAGGAAGTATTGTAGGCACCGCAATGAATGATGTAAGAAGGCCCTTGCAACATGTGTTGCTGTCGCTGCCTGGAATGGCTCCAATAGCGAGTGGGAGGACCACTTACAGGATGTGTTGTGGCACCTGCAATATGTACCATGCTGCCACCCCCTGGCTGTGCTATTGGAACAGGCCAAAACATTTCAAAGAATGCCACTATTAGTTATCCTCCCCCCCCCCCCACCCAAACACCCCTCTGCTGAGAGTGGGAAGCCAATATTTTACATTAAAAATACAGCCTTGATCCTGAAAATGAGAGCCATCTGGACCAGTTTCTGTAAAGCCAGTACCATACAGTGTTGGCAATACTGCTAATGTCTGAAGTTAAAAAAAAAATCATATAAAAGGGGGGCTAGACCTTTCATTAGTTCACAGCCGTTTTCCATTTTCATCTTGTTTAATAATCCTTCAGAAATTGTTTGGAAACCCTTGATAAAATAATTCAAGCATGCAGAGCAGAACATGCGATGGCCAGATGGCCCAAGGTCTTGTAAATCAGCAGCCATATGTTTCAACCGTAATTGTGGATTGCTGTTAACAGAATAGTGGTTTAAGCTCTCGTGGATCCTGCTTGGCAAGATGTTGCGGTGCTCTCCTGTTGTTGTAGAAGGATGTGTTGAGCTGGAAACCTTTACTTACCTTTATTTGTTCCTGCAAGGCAGCAAACATTTACTAGGATATCTCCTGCACTGTTGATTTAGAGCCAATCTTAACCCAGAGTTAGGCCGGCACAGTTAGGCCAGCAAAGTTTGGCTGGCACAAGGGACACTGTAAAGTATATTTGGACCACTTTCTAAGTCAGAGATGCCAGCACACAAATGTGTGCCATCCTTCCTGACTCCAAGAGTGGTCTGAACGTGCTTTACAGTGGCTGTTGTGCCAGCCAAACCTTGCTGGCCTAACTCCAGGTTAGGATTGCGCTCTGAGTCTAAAACTGGCTCACTTCTCAAGGAGAAAAAAAGTGTGATTTGCAATAGTTCCCTCTAAGACACAGGGAGTGGATTAAACTGCATTTGTTTAAATGAAAACTTTTGTCTTTTTCGAATATCAGTTTATATATTGCTTAAATTTTCCTTCCCTCACAAATGGTAAAGGTCAAGTTCCTTAAGCTCAGTTTCCCCTGGAGAAGAAAATACCAGAGATTTACATTGTCTTCCCTGAAACTGGTTCATTTCCCAAAAGTAAGGCTCTAGCAGGTATCATAGAGCAATAGGCAGTAAAACTGCTGGTAGTCTGGCACTTTGTGTACCATTTTGGACCTGACACTCTGAACTTCTGAAGATCTTCTGAAGATGTGAACTTCAAGGCAGTTGCGTGTGAAGGAAGGCAATCATTTAGGTGTTCTGAGCCCAAACCATATAGATCTTTAAAGGACAGCATGCACATTTTGAACTTTTTCTGGGAATGAGAGTCAATGAAGAGTTCCGTTTTTCTTCAGGATCTCTCCATATTTCAACATCAGAACATTAGTACATTTTGTTCGTAAGGATGAGCAGCCTGTCAGCTCCAGACTTCCTTCTGGCTCTGGGTGTCACAGAACATGCTATAAGGCATTCTGGCACCAAAAGTAAGGACAGTGGGCCGGTGCTGTGGCCAGTGCCAGTTGGCACTGGGCATCAGTGCTGGGAGAATTTGTCGCTGGGGTGCCAAGCAGTGGGTTTTCCACTGGCAGCTGGCAAGGCCTTTCTGGGTAGGGGGAAGGTGGACAGAAGGTGGCGAGGGGGCAGAACGGGCAAGAGGGAGGGTGGCAGGCTTCAGGGTGGACCCTGCCCAGGAGGTGGAGATGGCAGCAGACTCTGCCATTGAATCCGGTATTCCCACCCAAGCCTAAAAACCCAACACTTTGATCTCTTTGGTTCTGCACCGCTAAATATCCTTCCCTTCCCCCTGCCTGAACTGGGGGTAGTGTGTCAGTAACAATTCTCAAATCATGGTGCCAGACAAAGACTTCTGTGCAGGCAGGAGATCAAGGAAGCTTTATTGTTGCCTTTGTCCTGATTTTTAATTTCCTTTTTAAAGTTTTGTCGAGTTCCATGCCTAATGCAAGATATCAGCATGTGAACATTTACTTGTCCTGCTGAGTAATGACAATATGGCCTTGTCAACCAAGATGAAAGCAGAATTAATTACAATTTGTGTTCACCATGTAATTTTGGGTAAGGTAACTTGAGGGCATATGCAATATCAATTCATAATTCAATATTGAAGCAAGTAGGTTAATTAGGGTATTGCATATGCAAATGTAATTAAAGAAGACGTATATGCAAAGAAAGTAGAATTTAATCTTGATAAATATTGCACTAGTACTATAATGAGGATGACATTCCGCAGAAAGCTGTAGCTCAGGTTTATTTTAATTCAGTCAGAGTTGTTCCACTTTCAAATGTTTTGCGGGGGGGGGGGATATGTAGCATGAGCCATTCACGGCACAATCCTATTCTGGACTATCCTTGGCACAGCGCCCAATCCCAGAAGAGGGGTGAGATTGGTGGTACTAGTGCATGCCAAATCTTATTCCCATTCCTGGGCTTGGAAGTCCAACAAAGGGAGTCTTGGACTTGCGCTGGCCATTTGGCACATGCAGAACCAAGTAGCCGCATTGTGTAGGGTTGGGCTATACATGGGATGAGGGGACAAATGTCCCCTTACTCCAATGATTCTTCTCCTTCCCAGCACTGGACTCAACATGGGCCCTCTGGCCTCACTGCACTGTTAGGATTGGGCTGCCCATTTAAGGGAGTATGAGGGCGCAATCCTAATCCAGAGATAGGCCGGCACAGTTAGGCCAGCAAAGTTTGGCTGGGACAAGGGCCACCATAAAGCACATTTGAACCACTCTTGGAGTTTGGGAGGATGGCACATATCTGTGTGCTGGTCTCTCTGACTCCAAGAGTGGTCCAACCATATTTTACGGTGTCCCTTGTGGTGGCCAAACTTTGCTGGCCTAACTGTGCCAGCCTAACCCAGGCTAGATTGCACCCTGAAACAGAGCTTCCCATGTTTTGTATATCCAAATTTATATGTTCCACCACCTTTGTCATCTCTGAACAGCCCTAACTAATTGGTATTCCATTTATCTTTTTGGATTGGGTACAGATTTGTATGGCCACACAGCTGCCAAAAGAGCAGATCCGTTCAGTACACGAATGTAAGGGAAAAAGCAGCATAAAAATTAGGTACACATCCTGTCTTCACAGAGCTGGAGATGTCCTGTTGAAATATAAGAACATAAGAAGAGCCCTGCTGGATTGGACCAAAGGCCCATCTAGTCCAGCTTCCTGAATCTCACAGTGGCCCACCAGATGCCTCAGGGAGCACACAAAAGAACAAGATACTTGCATCTCATTGCCACTCCTCTGCATCTGGCAATTCATGAGGGAAACATGAGCATTTCCAGACTCAAGTTTCTTTTGCAATCTTGTGCTACTAGCC
Organism: Lerista edwardsae; assembly: GCA_029204185.1. Lineage (NCBI taxonomy): Eukaryota > Metazoa > Chordata > Lepidosauria > Squamata > Scincidae > Lerista > Lerista edwardsae. The sequence continues at coordinate 43,556,590 of JAJKFI010000002.1, read as the reverse complement.
AAGGAATGAAACGAGAACTATTGCTATAGAAAAGGCAGTGAGGTGAAGTGATTACTATGTTGGACCGAAGGAGGCCCATGTTCAAATCCCTTGTCATCCATGAAGCCTGTTGGATGATTTTGGGCTGGTCACTATCTCTCAGCCTAAGCTTCCTCACAGGGTTCTTTGGAAGATAAAACTGGACTGGAGGAGGCAAACCATATATTCTGCTCCTCAGAAAATAAACAGAATCAGTAGCATATCTGAGGGAGGGTCACAGGGGTCACAGAACCTTGGGCGGCATTCTGCCTCCAATAGGGCTAATGGGGTTCCACCTCCTTCACTTGTTCCCTCCCCCTCCAAATGCAACTGGCCCAGAGGGTGTTCTGAGGCACTTGGGAGGCCTGAGATCTCACACCCTATAAGCAATTTTTTAAAAGCCATAAATACACTTATCAATGAGTCATCGTCTCCTTCTGCCTTTTATGTCACTGTTGCAAGTGGACTTCCAGTCTTGCTCCTTAGTATCTAATCTAGTCACAGGGGAAGAAGTCAAAGGTTCAAAAAGGAGGCATGGAAGGGAAAATAAATTAATGGCACTTGGAACAATTCCACAGATTTCATGTTACAGAGCAAATGTGGATTTGGGAAGAGAACTATATATTTAACCACATTTGAACTCTATCACTAAATATATATATATCCGTTCTCTGTGGGGATTTGCTATCTTTCTGTGTAAAGTGCTTACAACGATGCTGGGCCACAGTTTAAAAGTTTTATTGGCTGGCGTTTTCAGGTGGCAGCCTAATTCACAGAAGCTGATATAACCTTTACAGCACACTATGAATCCAACAGATGCCACACGTTTTAGACAGCGACTCTTTCAGGTCTTTTAAAGCAAATTTTTATTGATTCAATCTTTCATAACTGTCTGCCTGTAAAATCGGGAACTTTTAGAAACACTGTTCAGTATACTGGACTCACAGGAGGCAAAAAAAAAAGTCCTCTCTCTATAGAAGTTATTTGCCCAAGTGGAAAAACATTCTGTTTTTATTCAAACAGAATAAAATTTTCAAATTTCAAACATATTATTCAAACATTGTATATATAATTCAAAGTGGACTTTGGCCAGAAATGTGATACCCCAAAATGGCCACAAAGGCCTAAATTTTTCCAAGGCTTAAATCTGATCTATTCAACTCTACTTTCCAAAGCCACAATGTAACACTTTGTTAGGCTTCAATAAACATATGGAGCTTCAGGAAAGCTTATTATTATTATTATTATTATTATTATTATTATTATTATTATTATT
>JAJKFI010000002.1:43542150-43555286 GCA_029204185.1 Lerista edwardsae | reverse complement strand
TTATTATTATTATTATTATTATTATTATTATTATTATTATTATTATTATTATATGCAGTGGTGTAATTCAAATGAATTAACAACCAGTTCTATGATGTCATAGCCAGATCAAAAAAAAAACTGAAGCCAGCCGAGGTAAGCAAGTGGGCGGGCCATTTAACAACCGGTTCTATAGAACCTGGGTGAACCCCCTGAATTTCACTACTGATTATATGTAATATTATAATGCTGGGAGCAGGGCCAACCTAAGGGCGATTGGCCCAATTTGGCTAAATTGGGCCCTGTGCCTGGAGGGACTCCACATTGGTATGGCAAGTGGAGAACCGGCAGCCAGCACCTTGCTCTGCAGCTGATGCTCCAACATGGATTCTTCCATGACAGGGTGTCCCAAGGAGAGTGTAGTGAGTGGAGCATTGCTGCTGGATGGCCCTCCCACCTGCTCTTGGGTACGAAATTGGCCCCCTGGAAACAGCCATGATGCCACTGCTGGGTGTCTCACTGCAGCCGCTTATCATGGTGAGTGGGGCCCTCAAGAGGGTGCCCCCCCATGCAAAAATGTCTTGCATTGGGCCTTGCAGCTCCTAAGGCCAGGGCTCGCCTTAAACCAATGTGACCAATGTTGTCACATTGGGCACCACACTTTGGGGCGGCCCGTGCCAGTGCAGTGAGCATATTGCCTGCTGCTACAGCCGAGAGCTATATGAATTGTTAGTGAGTGGGGTGAACAGAGCAGCTTTTGTTGTTGTTGTTCAGTCGCTAAGTCGTGTCCGACTCTTCGCAACCCCATGGACCACAGCACGCCTGGCCTCCCTGGCCTCCACTAGCTTCCGGAGTTCGCCCAATTTCATGTTCATTGCTTCAGTGACATTGTCTAACCATCTCATCCTCTGCCGCCCCCTTCTCCTTTTGCCTTCAATCTTTCCCAGCATGAGGGTCTTTTCTAAAGAGTCCTTTCTTCTCATCAGGTGGCCAAAGTATTGGAGCTTCAGCTTCAGTATTTGTCCTTCCAGGGAGCAATCAGGCTTGACTTCCTGTAGGATTGACCAATTGGATCTCCTTGCAGTCCAGGGGCTTTACCTCAGTCCTTTCCACCTGTCCCTGCCTCTGAACTGCCCAAAATGGGCCTCCTGAAGCAGTTGGTGGTGACATCATCATGTCACCACCAACTATTTCCAGATGCCAGGTATGGCACCACAAGCACTTTTTTTGGGTTAGGGGGGGCACGCAGGGAGTGTGTGGGGCCCCACGGGAATGCCCCACATTGGGCTCCAATGCTCCTGGAGCTGGCCCTGCCTAAGGAAAGCCCTGGCTGGAAACATGATTTATTTTTTTTTGCAAACACTAAATACAGAAATGTCACCTGTAAGCTCATTGGTGTGGGAGGTTAGTCTAGCTAGTGCCCTCCTTCTTGCCGCTCACAAATTTTGGATTTCTGGGGACTTCTCATACCATCTAGAGAGGGCTAAGGCGACATTTGATTATAGTAGAACAGGAGGAGAATCAGATATCAAGTAGAATGGCATTCAAATGCTGCAGATCGGCAAAATGATTGGTGTAAAATAAGGACCGGATATGTCCTAGACCAGGATTTTTGAAGCAAATTTTGTTTTCTTATGAGCAAGTGGTGGGAAAAACAACTGAGAGAGACCCTCGCATAGAGCAATATTTTCAGATATTGCTACAGAAATATTATCTGGCATATTATCTGGCATGTTTCTGGAACTTGCATAACAAGGCACATTTCTGGAACGTGTATTCCGCAGTATAGACCAATGAAAGATCTAACACATGAATGTGTTAACATGGTGGGAAAGACATCATTTGTCAGTGGTATTTACCTTTACACGGGTCTAGCCATAAAGAATCAGGATAAATTAAAAAATGGAAGATAAATGGAATAACGCTCATGATTGAGAATAGCTATTAAATGTCGGATAAAAGTATCATTGCACGTAAATTTTTCCAAAGTTTAGTGTTGGTATCTAACTCCCACACAACTGAAGTATATATACTCTACAGCCTACAGGCAGGCCTGTGTTGGAGATGAGTGGAACAGGCATTTTACATGTTTTCCGGGATGACAAGTAATAATAATCATTGGAAATAGGTTATCATTAAAAAGAATATTATGGGATGTATTCTCCCATAGGCATATTAAAAAAACCTGTTCTTTGAAAGGATCCAGCTGTAACAGGCAATATAGAATCTGGTGATTGCAACAAGGTGATCAGTTGCACAAAAATGGAAATCAATCAATCAATCAATCAATCAATCAAGGTACTTATATACCGCTTTTCAACACGAAGTTCACAAAGCGGTTTACAGGCAAATAGTAATAATAATAAAGTTAAATGGGCTCCCTGTCCCAAAAGGGCTCACAATCTAAAAAAAGGCAGACCGCCAGCAACAGCCACTAGAAAGACTGTGCAGGGGTGAAGAGGGACAGTTACTCTCCCCCTGCTAAATATAAGAGGAGCACCACTTGAAAAAGTGCCTCTTGTCCAGTTAGCAGGGGTCAATCTGAACCCCATCCCCTCCAGTATCTCAGGGCGCAATCCTAACTGAGTTAGGCCGGCATAAACTAAGCAAGCAAAGTTTGGCCAGCACAAGGGACACCGTAAAGTATGTTTGGACCACTCTCGGAGTCAGAGAGGCCAGCACACAGACGTGAGCCATCCTCCCTGATTCCGAGAATAGTCCAAACATGCTTTATGGTGGCCCTTGTGCTGGCCAAACTTTGCTGGCTTAACGTATGCCAGCCCAACTCCAGTTTAGGATTGCACTCTTAGTGTTGCTTGGAAGAGTTTGGCTTATGCTTTTGTGACAAAGCTGATATTTTAAAATGAAGACATGCAAGGAATGCATTGGCAATCATTTTCCAAAAACACACACAAAAAACCCCATGTTTATTCATAGTGGAATGATAGATCTTAAAAGACAGAGCAGCCTTTTGTAAATCTGTCTCTTCTGCAGTAGTGGTTGTATGTGAGTGGTTTCAGGGTGTTCCCCGCCCCCCGGAAAAACTCCAGCAGTGGTTGTTGCCCTCCTCTCCAGAGCAGTGTTATTCGAACTGTGGATGCTAATTTCAGCCAGCTCTATGAAACTATTTTGACACCCTTTACTTGTTCTAGTATGTTTCTACATGTTCTTTTTTTTCATTTTCTTTAAATTTCCCCAAACCCAACAATTAGGAAAGGGATTAGAAAAGGTGGAACTAGGAGTCTATACCTGTTTCCCTCTATGAAAAGACTCGGCAGGCACAGTTGCAGGTCTGTGGCTACAGCTGCTGAAACCCATTCCAATCAGCTGAAAGAGGCCTGCACAGAGTATGCAAGAGCTGCACCTTGGATAGCAAGACTCAGGTAGCAAAGGATGTGAAAAGGCATCCCAAGCTAGCTTCCTAGAAGGAGAAAGACTGGAAAATGGTACTGCTGCAGTGCATCCTGCACAGGCAACCAATCAGCCAGCCTTGGAATAACAGCGGTGTCAGTGCTGTCGGGCCAGAGGCGCCTGCCCTTGCAATAGCCGATATCAGGGCGATGAGAGAGGTAGCAATGGGAGCAGACAGCTGGGCTCCTTCAAGCCTCCCAATCTGTTGAGGCTCAGAGGTAGGTGGCCTCAGAGATAGGCAAGGGGGAGGGGGTTCCTTCACCCACTGGTCGTCGTCCTCCTCCCTTCCTGCAGCCTTGTTCAGTTTCACTGGCTGGCCAGCATCTGGCCTCTTTGCCAGCCTCCTCCAGACTGCCCCCATCACCAGCTTGCCTGTGGTTATATAGAGCTGCCCCGCCCTCTTGCTCTACCTCTTCCTCCCAGCCAGGCTGCACAAGCCCAGGCTGACAACCCTCCAGGACCCTGATCCTGCCAGCACTTACCACCCTGCCTTCTCTGGCCACTGCTGCTAAGGGGGCTTCTCTCACCTGCTCCTGGCTTCCCCAGGCCAGGTGGACTTCTCCCTCATTCGCAACCGGACCAGCCTGACTGCGATCGAGGGGGAAGGGATGGGCTGCCTGTCCTTGCTGCCGTCCGCTGTGGCAGCACCAGGTGCTTCTTATGGCCTGACCTGCCAATGAGGCAGGGAGGCCCTGGGCTGCTGCCGCAGTCCCCATGGGAAAGTATGCTGGCCGGGATCCTGGCTGCCTCATGCCTGCCTGGTGACCGGAGCCCCAGACCAGATCCCGGACAAGTGGTATTAATGATACAGTGGAAAGGAGCCTGCTGTGCATGTATGCTGCTTATAAGGCAAATACCCTGTATGTACCCAGAACAGAGATCTGTAATGAAATATACAGAACAGACAGAAGTGTGGTGCAAAATCCAGTCTTTTTCCAGAATATTGAGTACACCCACAGGGCACAGAAGACTGGGGCTATCCCAGGTGAATTGAGACTGGCTGTCCTATCATTTACTTGAATTGGACCTAATGGAGAAAGCCAGGCTTGGATTCCTTGGCATAAAAAAAAAACCCCAAACCAAATTGGGTATATCTTCTCATCAGACTGCTTTGCAAGTTCCATGTGTGTGTTACGTGTTGTTTTTGCTCTTCTGAAGGTCTACCGACAATTAGATGCCTCAACCTGACAAGCAGAAACATTATGATGAAATGTAAACGAAAAGGTACAGAGATGCATCTTAACACATGGCTGTATGTTATGGCTCATTAAGCTATGTTCATTACCAAGTGAAGTGCAGAGACTCATTTTTTAAATGATTTCGCCATGCACCAGATGCTCAATTTTTCCTCTCCCAGCAGTTATGGACTTTTCTGAGAAGGTTGCAGTCAACCATGGCTGAAATCCGTAGATGTGGTGTGACCAACTGGGCTGGTCTGAGAGGGGTGACCACTGACCAGTGAGAAGCAACCGAAGCAGAAAGGGTCCCAAGCAGTGGTGTCATTCAAATGATTTAGGAACTGGAACTCACTTTTGATTGGCATTTATCGGGAACCTGGAACCAGCCACAGAGCCCGTTAGGATCCGGAACGCCCGTTCTGGTCCGTTCCCCCTGAATAACATCACTGGTCCCCAGTCCTCCTAAAGTAGCAGTTGGAAGATCACATCTGTGGGGAAGTAAAGTCAACACTGTGGAGCGCTACAACTGCTTACCTAGTTCTTCCTTACAGCTGCTTATTGATTCACCCCAACACCAACACCGCCTTTCAACACATGGAGAAGGTATGGGCCTCCTTGGTCAGTCAGTCCAGTGGAAGCAGTGGTTGCTTGGCAACCAAATCCCAGTGGGATTTCTAAGTGGCCCATTTTGCTGCAAAGAACAGGATCTGTGGACTGTTGGGTTATCGGTGGAGCACAATGGTGACATTCAGTGACAGCTAATGTCATTCCCCTTGAATTGTCAATATCTTATGGTAACAAAAAGTGACTTATCAAGTTGGAAGGTTTCATTTTTCCTTCTGTATCACAAATGCCTTTGTGGTTGGGACTTGCTCCTCCATCATAAACAAAAATTGTTACACACACACACACACACACACACACACACACACAGAGAGAGAGAGAGAGAGAGAGAGAGAAGATTACTCATGCACTTGAAAAAACCCATAGTAATTCTACTAACAGCAATCTAAATAACAATAATGAACAAAACACTGCGAATTGTCTTGCATTTCTTCTGGATGCTCTCTAACAGATGCATTGGTATTGCTAAGAGTACCAGGGAAAAAAAAACCATGTTGCAATTAACTGGATAGTTTTCTTTCAATGTCAGGTATAGCAAAACTAACACCCCAATTCTATGCTTTGGAATACTTGGGATGAGAAGGTGTCTGGATTTCGGATTTGTCTGATTTTGGAATAATTGCATAAATATACTGAGAAGTGCTTCCCCTTGCTCTTTTCACTGTGACCCATTTGGGTGTCTTCTGGTCTCTTTGACATTTTTCAGGAAAGCTACATATCACAGGGCAGAGAATAGAACTTCTAGGCTGTACATGGGAATGAACACAAGACCTTCTAGTGTTCCCACTACAGAACACAGAATAGAAGTCTTAGACAAAAGTGTCTGGATTTTGGATGTCCGGATAAGGGATCATCTACCTGTATTTGTTCCCTAACCCAGTAGTAAGCATAGGGTGCTGGGTCTACTCAGAGCTGTGCTGGCAAAATCACTGGTGCAGGTTGTCATTGATCTGGATTGGATCCAGGAGGTGAGGTCGCTGTTGCCACCAAACCAGCCTCTTCCCAAATCAGATCTGCTTCATCACTGCCCCATTCTGCCCTCCCCTATCCCATTCCAAGTTTCATCTTGGAAAGAATAAACACCCAGCAGCCATAACAATACGATCAGCCTTTCAGTACTCCTACGGAGAGCACACTCCTAAACTGGAGTTGTACCGGCGCAGAACTCTTGCACCGGACCAGTATTGTTGTGTATGTGTTGTAAGGCGCTTCTGCACTGCGGAATCGGTCACTGGACTGGTGCAAGCAGTGCGCCACCATGCCCATCAGTTGCAACAGTTCTTGAGTGCCAGTGTCGCTTGACCAGTGCAGGACTGCGCCGAGGGCATGCCGGAACCATGCCAGAGGTATAGCAGGGCGAGGCTGAGGGGGGCGATGGGGGCAGAGATGGGACGCAGCCATTGGGCCATATCCTAACTCTCGTCCTTGGGCTGAGCAGCCCTGATTTGGGCCACTCCTGACCACGTGGACCTGTGCCTGCAAATTTGCAGGTGCAGATCTGAGCAGCCCTATAGGGCTGGCTGGGGCTTACCTGAGCTGCTGTTGCCTCCTCATGTGCTTAGGATGCAGCCCAGCTGCGCCGGCTTGGCTATTCCTGCGCAGTTTAGGATTGGGCTGTGGGGATGTTTAGGGATCTGTACCTATTTGGAATGTATCCAGTGATGTCATGCAGAGGGAACGTGGGGGAACTCAGTTCCACTAGTTAAAATTAGGGCTGACTCCGCCCACTTCATTCTCCCTCCTCCCCCTCCCAATTCCTCTGCAAAGAGCTTTTCTTCTTGGTTGGCTGGCACTCAGAGGGTTAAAGGGAGTGACTCCGGATTCCTAGGGGGGCGAAGGCAGTGATGTCATTCAGGGGGAACAGACCAGAACGGGCGTTCCGGATCCTAACGGGCTCCGTGGCTGGTTCCGGGTTCCCGACAAGTGCCAATCAAAAGTGAGTTCCTGTTCCTAAATCATTTGAATGACACCACTGAATGTATCTCCTAGAGCGTATCTCCTTTAGCTAAGCAGCTTGCTTTCATACTTGGAAACCAGTACTCCCTTGTTGCAGCTTGCAACAATCGCTTGTTGCAGCTTGCAAATCACCCAGCAAACTTCTTCTGAGCGGGTTTCAGTTGGACAGACCAAATTTGTTCCGTGTTCAATAGTTTGCTCACATTCTTTCCCCATCAGCTCCCACCGAACTGCCACATATGCTTAATGAATCCAATAGGCACAGCACCAGTTTCAACATTAGCTTAAATAGCTCATTGAGTCTATCTAAACAAACAATTGATCAGTTGGAGCCTATTCTGTTATTCATGGCAGCTCTAATGATTTTAGACGTTCCCCAGTCTCCACTGGCAAGATTTGTGAAGTGCTCCTGCATATCAATCTTAATAAAAGCAGTGGAGCTGATCACCTAGAACCGAAGCTTCAGAGGTTAGCTGCCAGAGGCCAAGCTGGTTCTGTTTCTCATTATTCAACCATTTTTGGGGAGAGTTGACCAGTCCAACCTTAACAGTTCCCATCTAACAACAACAACAAAAACAACATTTGGAACCACTTTGGCATGAATACATATTAGTTCCTTTGATGCTCCATAACAGCAACCTGATCGTTACAAAAGTCTCTTGAAAAACTTAAAATCAATTCAGTAAATATTCAGATGTGCAGATTCCACCTTTTTTACAAGACTCAGAGAGCAATCCTAACCTCGAATTAGGCCAGCACAGTTAGGCCAGAAAATCCTCAATTAAGAAGAGCTCTCTCTCTAGCGCGGTGCAACGTTATGCCATCAGCGGTCCTAAGAGGTAGATTTAAGAAAATCCCTTTCTCAGACCGCTTATGCTCCTGTGGCATGGAAGAAATTGAGACTCTAGAGCACTCCCTGTTTTACTGTCTTCGCTTTTCGGACCTTCGTAACCAATTTGAGCAGGCTATATGTAGTCTCTCTTCAGCACCTGATTCTGTTAGACTGAGAAGTCTTTTAGACTCTAATGACTTTGATAAAATTGCAAAGGTTGCTGTTTTTTTAAATTATATTGTTGTTGCTAATTCTGACATTACACACTAAGCTAAACGTGATGTTCTGTTTTTATAGTGTTTCTAAATTGTAGCTTTTATGCTATTTGTATATATCTTTTATGCCATTAAAGGTACATGATGATGAGTTAGGCCAGCAAAGTTTGGCTGGCACAAGGGGCACTGTAAAGCATGTTTGGACCACTCGGAGCCAGAGAGGCCAGCACACAGATGGGAGCCATCCTCCCTGACTCCGAGAGTGGTCCAAATATGTTTTGCGGTGGCGGCCAAACTGTGCTGGCCTAACTGTGCTGGCCTAACTCAAGGTTAGGTTTGTGCCCTCAGATTACTGCTATCAAATACAGAATCTGCAATTGGCATTCTATTTACCTCATCATTTACAAAGACTGTTGATGCCAAACTTCAAAAAGGGGGCATTTGGAATGGAAAACTTGCATATTTGCCCTCTTTAAATTGATTTTGATCCAAGCCTAAAAGTCAGGTTCTGTTCCAGACCAGTTTATCATGACATCCAATGTCATTGCAGCCAATGTGGGGGTCTATGGCTTGAAAAGGGAATGTTTAAAAGGGGAACCTCACTGTTTGAGGTTCAGGTCCCACCTCTGACTAGTTTTGGGCATGTCACTTGTCTGTCCCAGCACACTGCTTCTAATAATGGCCAACAAACCGCCTTTCTAAACTTACAAATAGGGCATGATGCAGATAGCAGGTTCTTCTTGTTGCCTTTCCCCTGCATCTGCTAACTAGAACAGACAAAAGACAAAATAGAACAGACAAAAGGAAATATTTATTTACCTAGCATGTAATTAGCCTGTGGAACTCCTTGCCATAGGATGTGGTGATAGCATCTGGCTAGATGCCTTTAAAAGGGATTGAACAGATTTCTAGGAGAAACGTCCATCAGAGTTTACGGGTCATGATGAGTGTGTGAAACCTCTTGGTTTCAGAAGTACACTGCCTCAGAATGCCAGGTGCAAGAGAGTGGCAACAGGAAGCAGGCATCTTGCTGTCTTGTCTGCTCCCTGAGGCATCTGGTGGGCCATTGTGAGACACAGGAAGCTGGACTACATGGACCTTTAGCCTGATCCAACAGGGCTTATGTTCTAACTAGAAGTATACTGTCTTGGAACATGGAAAAATTTAGATATCATAGGAGGAGCGTCCATGGGTGGAGGAAACAGAAGGAGCTGTAGGTGGGACTTATGTCACCTTCATTTTGGGTAGCCATCAGGCACTCCTAAATTTCAGTTACACTTAAATATTTTATCTCAAGCATGACTAAACAGGGTACTATAATTAATGTTTGCCAAAGATGTTATTTGAAGCAAACAAGAAACATTTCTAAAAATACCAGAAATGTGGAGCAATTAAAGCAAGAGACATAAACTGAGTAAATATTTAAATGGATGTTGTTAAAGTCTTCAACTGAGTGCAAGCCCACTTGAATTTAAATATCATTTCCAGTCATATACTCTGCACACAATGCTATTTACATAATGCTGTGCTGCCCAACTGCAGATGCCTCTAGCATCCTTCTGAAAACAGAGGAATTTAGGTTCAATTATTTCTCAAAAGGTTGTATCTCTGATAGAACGTATTGTTGTAAACATTGCACCCTCTGACAATTCCCTATCACAAAAAAATTACCTTTTCTTCCACATCCACCCTAAGTAGCAATGTAACTCATTGCTATAGGATGTTTCAATAGCCGTTATTTTTAATGACTTTAAAATTTAAAAGACTTAAAATATGGAGATTAGCTGCATCTATGCATACTAAAATGCTACTTTCATGTAGATCTCTTCAGTATCCTGATCCTGAATGGTTTTACTTGGAAAGAAGTTTATTTGATTTCACTGCAATTAGGTCTGGTCTCTGAGCTACAAGCCAGCAATCTGTGTAATAAAAGAAATGGTAAATGCAGTTGAGGTCACAATCCTAACCTGGAGTTAGGCCGGCATAAATTAAACCAGCAAAGTTTAGCTGGCACAAGGGCCACTGTAAAGTGAGTTTGAACCACTCTCGGAGGATGGTGCACATCTGTGTGCTGGCCCTTCTGACTCTGAGAGTGGTCCAAACATACTTTACATTGGCCCTTGTGCTGGCCAAACTTTGCTGGCCTAACCTGTGCCAGCCTAACTCCAGATTAGGATCACACTGTCAGTGGGAGAATCCTTTAACAAAACAAGTATTAAAACTAAGCTTTCCAGAGTTCAGAGGTATAACATACCAACCTGGTACCTGGTGCAGTGACATCACAATGCCATGTGACATTAAGGCACAGTGATGTCCAAATGTCACATAGTGTCATGACATCATTTCCAGGTTCTCCCCAGAGAGCAGGGGGCGTGAAGATGGTGACTGGGCGGAGCCTGGGGTAGTGATCCACCCACTGGCATACCCAGCGATGGGATCTACAAATGAACAAGGGGAACGCTGGGCGGGACGTAGGCGGGACTTCCGCTTGAGTGGCAGCCCGTCCATAGCGTTCTGCGGCTGCCCTGGCCTCGGGGGGGCTCCTGCTCACCGCGGGGGACAGGTGAGGGTTGCGCCGGGTGCCTGGGCGAGCAGCGGGGGGGGCGTGCTAACCGGGGGCAGCCCCCCGAGGCCAGGACAGCTGCGGAACGCTACGGACGGGCAGCCAATCACGCAGAAGCCCCGCGTAAGTCCCGCCCAGCGTTCCCCTTGTTCATTTGTAGATCCCATCGCTGGGCATACCACTCTGGACATGTGCTCCTTGGGCTCTGCCAGAACTACTTTATAAATTATAAAATACTTTACAATAACTATACAAGAAAGATCAGTACTATTCCAGCTACCCCAAGATGAAACTAAGGGTAAAAAGGTAAAGGTTTTCCTATGACCAAATGGTCTAGTCGTGACCGACTGTAGGGGGCGGTGGTCAACTCCATTTCTAAGCCAAAGAGCCGGCGTTTGTCCGAGGACAAGCTTCTATGGTCATGTGGCCGGCATGACTATGAGCCATAGCACACGGAACGCCGTAACCTTCCCACCAAAGTGGTCCCTATTTATCTATTTTCATTTTGACGTGCTTTCGAACTGCTAGGTTGGCAGGAGCTGGGACAAGCGATGGGAGCTCACTCCATCATGCAGTTTCGGACTCCCAACCTTCTGGTTGGAAGCTCAGCAGCAGCAGTTTCACCCACTGCGCCACCACATCGCAATTATTCCAGTTACCCCAAGATGAAACTAAGGGTAGTAGAGAGTAAGAGGAAAGTAGGAGGAGAGTAGGAGGAAATCCAGAACTCCCACATGAATCCTTACAGTACTGAGGACGCTTTGGGACAGCCAAGTTTGGCTGGCATTGGAATACTGTAAAGTATGTTTTGACCACTCTTTGAGCCAGAGAGGCCAGCACAGAGTCATTCGCCATCCTCCCTGACTCCAAGAGTGGTCCAAACACAGCTTCACAGAAGCCCTGGTGCCGGTCAAACTGTGCTGGCCTAACTCCAGGTTAGGATTGCGCCCTGAAACATAGCATTGAATTTGCCTCCAAGTTCCTTGTCTTGTCCTACAGGTTTGCTTTGCTCTATATATGAGATGCTGATTTTTTTTCTTTTTACAATTTCTTGTACAAAGATACTGTATTGCCATGGCAACAAATGCAATATGTTAGCCTTAGCAGCACTTTGGCACTCAATTAAGAAAGCATTTTTGACTAACTCCCTCTTGTCTAACAAACCACAATATGTTCCATAAATAGTGCCAGTCTATGCAAATTAACCTCCATGCTTATTGCTCAGTAAATGTTTCTTATCCTCTGTTCAAAAAGAAATATTCTTACCAGAGTCATTGTAGCTCTAGTATGCATTAAAACTCCTTCAGTAGCATCATAACAACATAAAAACATAACACTGCATTAGGACTGGCCAAAGACCTCTTGGATCCAGACGTAGTATACCAAATTTTCTTACCTGGTGATGTGCCAATTTCTTTCCTCCTTTCTGTCCCCCTTCATCCAAGCTGCCATTGCAATTACACAGCATTGTTATAGTGGTGATGGCAGTAGACCAGTGGTATTCAAACTTTTTAGACCAGAACCCACTTTTTAGAATGGCACTTGAGTTGGGACCCACTGGAAATTATGTCATTAACTTGGAAGTGATGTTGTGCCAGGAAGTGATACAATCAAGCAGGAAGTGCTGTTGTAACATAATAAAATGACACTCCTGAAATACAAGTTGGCATTCTTCGACTGCAGCAATTAAAACATCCCTGACAGAAAGCAAGATTAGGACAAAATATTATGCAAAAGTGTTAAACTAAAAACAATTTAAAGAAAAACAACCTCACTTGAAAATTCAAACTGTTAACACTCACAAAAGGAATATAAAAAGAGCAAGGTCTGCAGGTTCCAAGATGGCTGCTCCCAGCTTTCCATGACCCACCTGACATCAGGTCGCGACCCACCAAGTGGGGCCCAACCCACAGTTTGAATAAAACTTCCACTCCATCTACAATCAGAGTTTCTGTGTTGTCTCTTTATCTTGACTGACTGGACAAAGCTTGTGTGTGTGTGTGTGTGTGTGTTTGTGTGTGTGTGTGTGTGTGTGTGTGTGTGTGTGTGTGTGTGTGTGTGTTCCACAACTTTCAGTCTGTCAACACAGATGGGTGTCATTGTCTGGGCTTCTCTAGAGAGAGCACAGAGATGAATTTCCAGACAGCAGACCTGACTCAGACATTGATGATCCACCCAAGCTCATCTGCTATCTGAAACCCATGCAAATCCTCCCAGCCTACCTGGCATCAGCATGTACACCATCCCATGGGCCAGTATCCCATCAGCACTCCACACCAGAGTAAATGCTCACACAACACACACACACACACACACACACACACACACACACACAGAGAGAGAGAGAGAGAGAGAGAGAGAGAGAGAGAGAGAGAGAG
>JAJKFI010000002.1:43503707-43535938 GCA_029204185.1 Lerista edwardsae | reverse complement strand
AAGAAAGAAAGAAAGAAAGAAAGAAAGAAAGAAAGAAAGAAAGAAAGCAGTCCAAAAGAAAAAGCCCAGTAGAAGGAGATTCAGTTTCCGGAAACCAATCTATGACATATTGAAGAGGACCAAAGTCATAATGCATGGAAGCTGGGTAGTTTAGGTTGAATGTAGTTTGGGTTTTCCAGTTTGCCCTTGATTGTGCTGCCGCACTTCGTTCCCATCCTGACTAGAGTGCTCCTATCTTCTGTGTCAGTGGCCCCACATGGAGGCCATCAGCTCTGCACCAACAAAAGAGCCGACACAGACTTGAGGAGGCCCATTGGTGGCCCAGCACCCTTACCTGGGGGAAGGGGATGAATGTCCTCCTGAGGCACCTCCTACCGCTGTGGGGGTGCCCATAGGATGCAGCAGTAGCCATTTTGGCACCGCTGCTCCTACAAGGCCCAGTAGCGTAGGACTTAGCTGTGATTCTTCCCAAAACAAATGCATACCTCTGACATCACATATCAAATCAAGAACATTAGCTGTGTTGCACTGGTTATATTAGGACCTGAATAGGACCGGCTGACCTATCCTGCAATTTATTGGCGAGTCTGTATTCAATGCTTTCATAACTTTTTTGTTTTGTTTTGAGACGCTGTATCATCAGAAACTGGTCCACTGAAGAAGTCAACAGGCCGATCTGCAAAATGATTTTTCAGTCATTTTTCACGGGTTTTTCAGTCTTGGAACAGTGACATGCGGTGCGGGTGTGGCAGGTGAGGCAGAATTGACCTACCGGACTTCTTGGAAAAGTGATTACGCAAACACTTGCAAACCACAGGCTTTGAGCCGTCAGAGCCTATGGATTATAAGTGTTCGCAAGATCACAACTATAGCCACAGCAATGGAGGCACTTTTCCAAGAACTGCAGTAGGGCAATTCAGCCATACTGGCCACTCCCGCACTGCACGTCATTGTCTTGGAGTATTATTATTTTTTTAAATAACTTTATTAATTTTCAAACTTTATGGTATTGGGTAAGAAAAAAACAAGGGGGTTTACATAGGGTAGGTACAGACAATGAACACACATAAGGTAATTGCCCTGGGTTACAGCCAGTGATGGGATCAGCTAACGACTCGGAGGAATGCTGGGCGGGCAGCAGGAAGGCTGGGCAGGACTTCCGGGTGATTGACAGCCCATCCGTCCGGGTCCGCCACCTGCCCACCCACTGCACGGGCTGCCCTGGCCTCGGAGTGGGTGCCCGCTCGCCAGGGGGATGGGTGGGGGCCCCCAGGTGCCAGGGCACGCAGCGGTGGGGCGCGCCACCCGGGGGCAGCCCGTGCGGTGTGCGGGTGGGCGGCGGACCTGAACGGACAGGCTGTCAATCACCTGGAAGTCCCTCCCAGCCTTCCTGCTGCCCGCCCAGCGTTCCCCCAAGTCGTTAGCTGATCCCATCACTGGTTACAGCATTCTAACTTTCTTCTTCTTAACCATAATAATCTATTTTTTATTTCTTAAAACTTCTCTTATTTATCCATCTATTAATGTCTAAAATCTATTATCAACCCAATTGTAAAAAGGTTTCCAAAAGGTTTCTATTTTTCAATATTACCTCCTCTCAGTCTTTCCGTTACCATATCCATTTCTGCTGTTTCATATATATTTTTTCAATTACGTTATCTAAATTGGGCACACCTACACATTTCTACACTTGAGCAAAAACTAACCTAGCTGCTGTATTAATATGCATGATTATATATTTCTTACTATTATCTATTGTCTTGGAGTATTATTGATAAACAAAGTTCAACATATTGTTATCTAGGCTTTGGTTAACATTTTGCTCCTGCACTCTTAAGTGCAGTACAAGGAAGCAAGAGTGAAATGTTTGTTGCAGAGAGTATTTTAAGATCAAACAAGCACAGGGAACTTTAACAGATACCCGCTTGAGCGAATAGGGAAGTATAAAAAGTCAGTGACCCCTGATCAGAAAGCCAAGTGTCAATGATATGAAAAGTATTTCAGAGATGGGTGGGTCAAAGATCATGAATGTGACCATCTGGGATAGTATCAGCATTTAGTATACATGTGAACACAAGGAAGAGGACAGTGAAAATAGCATCCTCTCAGTATGGTGGTGAGTTCTCTTTCTTCATCTCCTGAGAGGCTAAAGGGGGGCACATCACAAAGCTTAGATTGGCAGAGATCTTATTAAATGAGCGATCAATCATTGTTGAATCCAAGTTATGGAACAGCTCTGACAAAGAAGATTGATGCTGACTGATGAGAATCTCAAGATGGCATAGGAGCTTTGAGTATGAGTTCTGAAAATAAAGTATTTTTTTTTCCAGAAACCATCCACCCCTCTCATAGCCCTAACCACATGATGGGCCTCCATAAATTCCTGCATGGGCTTTCTTCTTCTCCTGGGTGCTGCATAAGAACATAAGAAGAGCCCTGTTGGATCAGGCCAAAGGCCCATCTAGTCCAGCTTCCTGTATCTCATAGCGGCCCACCAGGTGCCCCAGGAAGGCATGAGACTACAAGATGCTTGCATCCTGTTGCCACTCCCTTGCACCCGGTACCAGTAGCCCACCACCTTTGTAAGGAGGTTGCACAATCCATCATTGCCTATAGCCCACGATGGACCTTTCTTCCAGAAATCTGTCCAATCCCCTCTTGAAGGCATCAAGACCAGATGCCATCACCACCTCCTGTGGCAAGGAGTTCCACAGATTAACTACCCGATGGGTAAAAAAAGTACTTCCTTTTATCTGTTTTAACTCTCCCAACCCTCAGCTTTAGTGGATGCCCCCTGGTTCTGGTGTTTTGAGAGAGGGAAAAGAACATCCCTCTATCGACTCTATCCCTTCCATGCATAATTTTGTATGTCTCAATCATGTCCCCCCTCAGGCGCCTTTTTTCTAGACTGAAGAGCCCCAAACGCTGCAGTCTTTCTTCATAAGGAGGTGCCCCAGCCCCGTAATCATTTTTGTCGCTCTCTTCTGCACCTTTTCCAACTCCACTATGTCCTTTTTAATGCGGCGACCAGAACTGCACACAATATTCCAGGTGTGGCCTTACCATCGATTTGTACAATGGCATGATAATATTGGCTGTTTTATTCTCAACCCCTTTTGTAATTACCCCAAGCATGGAATTGGCCTTCTTAATTGCTGACGCACACTGGGTCGATACCTTCATTGAATTGTCCACCAGCACCCCAAGATCTCTCTCCTGAGCTGTCACAGACAGCTCAGAACCCATTAGCCTATAGGTAAAGTTTTGGTTTTTTGCCCCAACGTGCATCACTTTACATTTGTCTATGTTGAAACGCATCTGCCATTTGGCTGCCCATTCCCCCAACTTGGAGAGATCCTACTGGAGCTCTTCACAATCCTTTCTGGTTTTTACCACCCGGAAAAGTTTTGTGTCATCTGCAAACTTAGCCACCTCGCTGCTTATCCCTGTCTCCAGGTCATTTATGAATAAGTTGAAAAGCACGGGCCCCAAGACAGATGCCTGGGGCACTCCACTTTTCACCTCTCTCCATTCTGAAAATTGCCCATTGACCCCCACTCTCTGTTTCCTGGCCCTCAACCAATTCTGGATCCATAAGAGCACCTGCCCTCTTATTCCCTGACTGTGAAGTTTCTTCAGCAGTCTTTGGTGGGGGACCTTGTCAAATGCCTTCTGAAAATCTAGGTATATGATATCCACAGGTTCACCCACATCCACGTGCCTGTTGACCTTTTCAAAGAATTCCAAAAGGTTTGTGAGGCAAGACCTACCCTTACAGAAGCCATGCTGACTTTCCTTTAACAGTACTTGTTCCTCTACGTGTTTTAGGATTTTATCTTTGATGAGGCTTTCCACCATCTTACCCGGAACAGACGTTAGGCTGACTGGCCTGTAGTTTCCAGGGTCCCCCCTTCTCCCTTTTTTAAAGATTGGCGTGACATTGGCTATCCTCCAATCCTCTGGCACCGTGGCCGTTTGAAGGGACAAGTTGCATACTCTAGTTAAGAGGTCAGCAACTTCGTTCTTTAGTTCCTTAATTACTCTTGGGTGTATACCATCTGGGCCTGGTGACTTATTTATATGTAGTTTATCAATTTGATCTAAAACATCTTCTTTATTAACCAGTATCTGATTTAATTCCTTCGTTAGGAAGGGCTGTTCGGGCTGTGGTATCTGCCCAAGTTCTTCTGCTGTGAAGACAGATGCAAAGAATTCATTCAATTTCTCTGCAATCTCCAAGTCCCCTTTTATCTCCTCTTTCCCTCCCTCACCATCCAGCGGGCCAACCGCCTCTCTGGCAGGTTTCCTGCTTCTAACATATTTGAAGAAGCTTTTATTATTCCCTTTTATGTTGCTAGCCATGCGTTCCTCAAACGCTTTCTTGGCCTCCCGTATCACCTTCTTACTTGTCTTTTGCCAGAGTTTATGTTCCTTTTTATTCTCCTCACTGGGGCTTCCCATGTCCTTACCTTGCAAGTGTTTCATGGATAGTCCTCTCCATTCAGCTCTTCACTCCCACATCAATACACATCCCTGCCTGAGACTTTCACCCATTTGCACCCATTTGGCCAGCAGAAGCTTACCCCCAGGCAAGCAGTTGGGGACCCAGCCAAGGGGCCACCCCAGGGCAAAGAATGAGGAGAGCCGCCCCCTCTGCTGTCTCCCTGCCCCTTGCATAGCTCTGCCACGCCCCCATGACATGCCAGGTTCCATTTTGGAGCCATACAGAGGCAAGGATGGGCAGGCGGGCTGAAAACCGCTCACCCAGCTCAACTCTGCGAGAGGTGAGCCACCTCATTGCTGACCCTCCCATCCCACCAGCATGATGGCGGGCATTCCCCCCCCCTTCATAATGGTAGAACAGCCACTGCAGGCACGGGAAGAAATGTTACTCAGTAGGAGACATCCAGGGCTGCCTCCCCACACACAGGATGCAGTGAGTGCTCTGGGGGCATCGCTGCATCGATGGGAGGATTTAGTTAGGATTGAGTTGTAAGTCTGGTTAGTTTCTGTAGCTTGAGAACCCCATATACTGCCTTGATTTCCATGACTGAATACAAGTAGAATATAAATAAATGTATTATACACGAGACAACCTTAAACCCTGTGCAGACCTTATGGGCATAAGTGGAATGAGTGGAATGCTGGGTGGGGGGGGGGTTGCTATGAAAGCATGCTGGCAAGCCCCACGTCTGAACAGATGAGCTCCCAAGGAACATAAGAACATAAGAAGAGCCCTGCTGGATTAGGCCAAAATCCCATCTAGTCCAGCTTCCTGTATCTCACAGCGGCCCCACCAGGTGCTTCAGGGAGCAAACAAGATGCCTGCATCCTGTTGCCACTCCCTCGTATCTGGCATTCTGACGTAAATTTTTGAGGTAAACTTCTGAGATAAATATAAGGTGAATAAAACAGAATTTGTTATCCTAAGAACATAAGAAGAGCCCCATTGGATCAGGCCAAAGGCCCATCTAGTCCAGCTTCCTGTATCTCACAGAGGCCCACCAGATGCCTCAGAGAGTACACAAGACAACAAGATGCCTGCAAGTATGTTCCCAAAACTCTACTCCACAGCTAAGTGCTCCCTGTGTCCCTAATTATATGATCTTTCCCCACATACATTTGCCGTTGTGGATAAACCCTGACACCATGACGGCTGGGGGCGGAGGAGAGCTCATCAAGGTGGACCTTACCAGCATCCTCCCACAGCCCACTCCCCCATTCTTCGACAGGGTTGGAATAATGCCTGCACAGATATTCAGAAAGAAGGGATGGCGAAAACTCTAATCAGAAGGAAGGTTTCTGCTTTGAAGTACAAAGCCCGGGTGTCCATTCCTCATAAGAAGAAAAGTGCCGCACTGATGGCCCTGCAATATTGCGGGATACTGGTCAATCAGGACACAATCAGTGTTTCTTTCCAGGTTGTAACCACCATAATAGTTCCAACGCTAATGTAACTGTTTTGAGAAATCATGCTCCCCACCTCTGCTGCCCTTCCTTCTTCGCTTGTACCCTTGATTCTTTGTTGCTGTGTGTGCTCTCAGCTCTTTACTGTCACATGCAGCGTCTGAAGGAAGACGATCGCAAATGCTACTTGCTGAAGGTACCCCTAGATAACCCCGTGAAGGATGCAAACGGTTTTGCTGCCGTGATGATTAGTTTGTGCGGTTTTTTTTCTTGACAATCTGAGGCTCACAGAGAGAGGCTTCATCATATTGCCGTGTAGGATTAACCCTCAAGTTCAGGGGCAGGACAAGATAAAGACAAGGAGGAACATGAATCATAAGGCTGAATGTGTCTTCGAAAAAAAAAGGTAGCCTAGATGTTTGTGCCAACGGAAACATTCCACTAGATCTTGACATGTAGCCATTTCTCATGACCAGGCAAGCTCACACTGTCTAGTGTTAAAGACTTTAGAATGGAAAATGAGTTATTAGTGGGCTGTTTAGGAGATGCTGAAATATATTGATGTTACATTATTATCAGAGCATATCCAGCCCATTTGCTACCATGGGTATTTTTGCGCAAAAGTCTTTTGCCTTTTGAAACATGTACAGCCACTGCCCTTCTCAGGGCAATTATGTTTTTGGAACCATGTCAAAGTGTTCCCATATACCTGAACTGAAACTGGTGTTTTTGCCCGCCAATGGTACTGAAAGTTTAATGTTTACTGTCCAAAAATGGTGTGCTATCCAAGGTACTGCGTATCAATTTCTATGGACGTGTTGAAAAAAAGCTACCTTTATCCCTGAAAAACTCATTGTTCACTGAGCATACAGCTTGCTTACTTCAGGAATTTCCAGAAGGGGGCCCTAGAGTACAAATCCTGAAGTAAGAAGTTCATTCTTGCAAAACTGAATTTTTTGCAGAGGCTTGAGTGCTACAATTTGGCTAATTAGGTCTTTTGCAGACTTCTGGTACTTGTTTTACACCCCCCTAATGAGATGGAGACAGAAGTCTTCTAAACTTTCCTTGACCCTTCTCTGCCTTATAAACATGTTGGGAAAAACCCTATTTTTTCAGAGCTGGCTTCTGCAGCTTGCAGCTTCAGAACTGATATACTGATATAAGGTCAACCTTTCACCCACCCCAGCCCTAGAACAAGCTGTGGAGAAAAAAAAAATCTTTCTCATTACATTGATTTGTCCTCTAGCAGCTACAGAGGCAAGAAATAACCCTTTAGTTGCTACAAGGATGATTCCTGTGTGAAACAAAGCAAAATCATCAGTCCCATCTCCCAGCATTGGACTGTGTCCAGATGCTGATTTGGAGGAAGCGTATTTGAATCTTCTTCTGTGTTCTTGCACCATTGACAAGACTGATTGTACAACTAATATAATTTATTACCAGTATGTGTCACTGAGTGTCACTAGCCTGAGGAACTCTGAGGCCTCCTGAGGAACTCTGAGGCAGTGAAGCAACTAAGTGCCCAATCCTGTTCAATTTTTCAGTGCTGAGGCAGCCACAATGAAACCCCAAGGTAAGAGAATAGTTGTACCCTTACCTTGGGGAGACTTCTGTGACTGTCCCCACACTGCAGGATGCAGCACATGCCTCACTGGTACAGCTGGATCACCACTGGAAGGATTGGGCCCTAGGTACTCATGCCAGTGCCTGCAACCTGGGTCATGAGTGCACAGAAGCACCATCATGGTTTTTTTTTCCCTTCAGCCAGTAGGTAAATGGTAAAGCTACAGTTTATGACTGAAAGCAAAGATGCATCACAGATTGTGGGGAAGTATGGCACAGTAAAGCTATGGCACAGTAAAGTTTCCTGCCATGGTGCAAGAACAGGATGACCCTCACATTGAATAGTGATTACATTGAAAAGCAGATTTTTCTAAATGTCAATTGTCAATGGCAATTCTCAGTCATTACAAAATGAATGGAAAGCTAGTGTTTTTCTAGGAAGAGCATTTGCAGCTTTCTGGCCTATTGTCTTCAACTAGATATCTCATCACAAGCCTGTCTTTCACAATAAATGATGTGAATCCTTGTGGAGTATAAAAAAAACATTTTCTCTGTTGCCACATGCAATAA
Organism: Lerista edwardsae; assembly: GCA_029204185.1. Lineage (NCBI taxonomy): Eukaryota > Metazoa > Chordata > Lepidosauria > Squamata > Scincidae > Lerista > Lerista edwardsae. Next base: position 43,527,898 of record JAJKFI010000002.1, on the reverse strand, counting down.
TTTATTCTGTCTCTGAAGACATCAGAACAGTAGAAATAACACAGGAAAATTAGGAGATATGTGTCTCCTCTATATTTTCACCTAACTTGTCCCCCAAAATAAAAAGATAGTTAGCCTCTATAAAGAAACCCCACGTTAGCCCAGAGTTTGAATGGAAGTACCCGCGTTCCCTACCATCGGCGGATTTGCGCGCCAATTATTTAAAAAATTATTACAGGTGCTAATTGTACCTGAAAGCTTTAAAGTAGACTCAGTGAGAAAGGTTAGCCCCTGCCCTAACACAGGAAGCTAAAATGGCAACTTTCATTTCAGATTTGGGGGGGGGGCCCAATCAGATTCAGAAACGGCACCCCATAAAACAAAAAAACCCAAATTCTGCCCCTGTTTTTTAAATGATGACATGGGTGGACAGTCAAAACAACTGTACCTCTAAAAAGGTCTATCCTTACACTGTTTACAGAGCAAGTTTCAGGTAATTTGGTGCAGCCACTTTTTGAAAATCTCTAAAACATTAATTGAAATTAATTGGCGGGTGAATTCACCAATGGTAGTAAATGGCTTTAATTAAGGCAACTGGTTATGCTTCAACTGGGAAATAGTGTTCCAGATGGAAGCTCCTGCAACAGGGGGAACCATTATACCTGGAAAAACATATTCTGTGTAGTTTTGCATCCCTTGAATGCAAAATCCCTTTCAGAACCAGAGTATATTTTATTCCCAAAGAATAAAAGCCAAACTGCATACGATGTGCAGACTACTTTCCTTTAAAAATATATATTATTTTACAAAAAGTAGCTACAATCTGGTGGATGGAGAAGAGGTGCTAAGGCCCCATTCCTATGGGCCTTGTTACAGGTGGTAAATTCGTACTGCCAGCTCTGGGTGTCACAAACGTGCCGTAAAGCACACTTACCAACACTGGGATCGTGCCCATTGGCACTGTGCCTCAGTGCAGGTGAGCCAGCTGGTTGGCACTCCAGTAGCACAAGCCAGCAGCAGAGACTATTAGGGCAGCAGGGAGGAAGGAAGGGGTGGAAGTGGGTGGAGGAGGGGAGGAGCTGGCCCGGCTAAGGGTGGGGCCGGCAGTGGCTTCCATGGCTGGATCTTGAACCTTGACCTTGGCAGCCCCATTGGGACTTCAGTAGCCCCATTGCGGGGGGCAGGGCTTTCTCTGGGGGAAGGGGACGAACGTCCCCTTCCCCCAAGGAGACTAACGTGGCTGTCACAGATCCAATATGGTACAGCAGGAGCCATTTTGGTACTGCTCTTCCTGTGGGCAGCTCAAGTTTGGTCTGCCCTTCCTTTCCCTTCAGTTGTTTTGTGATTAGAAATTCCCAACCTTGGTTTCTCCTCTTTCAGGGAATATACATCATCCTTGAGAAGGGATCTCGGAGAGTCCCTTGGAGGGGACTCTATTCCCTCTCCCTGCATTACTTAGTGAGCTGCCTCTCAGAAACCCCTCCCCCTTTTGTCTCCTATGCAGTGGCATAGCAAACAGGGCAGAAGGGTGGTCAACCCTGGGTGGCAGGCAAGAAGGGGGTGCTGCAAAATGTGCACACACTCCAGTCAACAAGGGCTGGAGAGTATCACTCTCAAGGTGGTAGCTTCTTGGTCTGGCTGTCACACCCTTTCCTCCTCTTTTGGAAGCTTTCAAAGAGGAAGAAAGGACATGGCAACCCGATTGAGAAATAGAGGTGGACCTGGAGGGGGATTACAATGCTATGTTTTGCAGGAACTCTAGTGTAAAGCGTCCCCTCCCCCTACCGGTCATTCAGAGCAGGGAGAGGGAAGTGGAGGAGATGCCTCCAACTCCGCCTCCTCCAAATGTCTGTGAGGGTAAAGGGATGCTTGACACCAGAGTTCGGTACCTACAGAACTCAGTGTTGTGTACCTCCAGGTACACTTCTGTTACGAAGCAAACAGTTCTTCAACAAGTCTGTTCTTTGACAAACAAGAAGCTGAAGAGGCCAACCCCTCCTCTGGGAGAACCTGGAAGTGACATCATAATGCCGCATGACATCACGATGTTGCTGCCCCAGTTGCTGCATGCCCTTTGATGTTGCTGCCCATATGTAATATGGGCCCTAAAGAGGAGGAGGAGTTCGGGAACCATTATGGTATTTTTATATCATCTTTTTCCAGATTTCTCAAGACACAAAGCAGCGCTTTACATTGGCAGGCTGTTTTGCAATTATTATCCTATGTACAATTCACAGAATCCATTTCTCCAGATGTTTCTTTGTCAGTGTATCATCATCAACCTGGCTACACTCTTGCATCATCTTCACAGGCAGCCACAGATCACACCTTGGCCAGATCTCATGATTTTATCTGTCTCTTATCAGCTGACCTCCTCCATACTCCACATGCCTCCCATTCCACTGCAAGCATTCCACTGCAAGTGACTTCTCAGTGACTTCTGGTCTCCCATCCAAGGCGGATCAAGGCGGATCCTGCTTAGCATCTTCAGGGAGGGCAACAGCTCAACCTCCAGACCACACCTCCTGCTTGGTTTTAAATCCGAGTCAGAAAAGAGCACCAGAGGAGGGTGATGGTAGTGGAAAAATTGCGTATGTGTGTGTATGAACCCAGCTCAGGAGAATTTTGCAAGCGTCTCTAGTTGTTATGTAAATTGTTTGTGAATTTTACTTGCTTCTTCTTTCTGATTCAAACACTGTAATGAAACCTCTCAGAAGCAGGGGGTCAAAAGTAAACATCAGATGCCTGTCATTTGAAAAGATTACAATGTGGACACAATTCGAAAAAGCTGCTTGGTTACCCATGTTTTCAGGCTGTGAATTAAATTTCACAAAGGAGCTTTTTCACAAAGTAATTTTCGTTTCATGGTTGAGCTCTGAATAAAATATAGCATTGGTCATGTTTTTTAAGTCCTGAACTACAATAAAGGGTGTCCTGTGAGCTGCTTTTATCTTTTTGAGATCACTGAATCAAGCAGCTTGCAAATGATGGTGATGGGGTTTTGATGTGTTTTGCATCAATTGCATCAAAAGTACACTTGGACAAATGTGAAAATGAATATCCAAAAGTGAAAATGAAAACAAACAGAGAAAACACCATGTGAATCCCACAAGATCCAGAACTAGGCAATAGTTAATGAAGAGCTCTTGTCTTGCAATTTGACTTTATTTTCAACTTTTTACAAAATCTCAGATCATATTTTTTATTCTTTTAAAAAACAATTACTTCAGTATACTAGAAACTCCAACAGGAATTGCTGCGAACACCTACGTCTAAAATTCATTACATCAATTTCACTATAAAATTAAAGTCATTTAGCAAATTCACAAAGGGTTATTTCTTTATAGAATATGTATATCATCAAATTCAATCTTACAAATACTCTTAAGGCAGCTTCCATTAGTGATAAAAACATAATATCATCAAAGTTTAGATTAATACCTCGTTCCTATTATTTCAACCCTTGCTGATACAGCAGCACCTAAACAGCTACTGCTGCATCCTGCAAAGGGGGTGGTGGTAGATGTGGAGATTATTCCCCTGCTAACTGGGCAAGAGGCACTTTTCCAAGTGGTGTTCTCTTTTGTTTAGCAGGGGGAGAGTAATTGTCCCTCTTCATCCCTGCGCAGTCTTTCTAGCGGCTGTTGCTGGTGGTTTGCCTTTTTTTTTTTTTTTAAAGATTGTGAGCCCTTTTGGGACAGGGAGCCATTTAACTTTATTATTATTACTATTTGCCTGTAAACCGCTTTGTGAACTTCATGTTGAAAAGCGGTATATAAGTACCTGTTGATTGATTGATTGATTGATTCCATTACCCAAGGGTAAGACTCTGCAGTGTGGAGGAGAGCTTCTCAGAACTGCACTAGCTAAATCTCAGGTACATGTTTGCATGGACCTGGGTTACAGGACTGGATCTGGAATGGGGGTTAGGATTTGGTGCCCACCACTGCCATCAAGCCTGTTCTCTTCCCAGCCCTGATACTCTCATCCCCAGCTCCTATCACTGCATGATTCTGCCCCATTCCATCCTTGCCCCACCCCTCCCACTCTCCCCACCATCTCACCATGATCAGAGGGCAGCTGCGGATCCACTGGTGGCTAGCATCCTGGCAGAATGCTACTCAGCCTGTCTCCAGAGTGCCTTTTACCACTGGTGCTGTCAGTGCCAATGGGCACTCTGACGACAGCCGGCGCCTTCAGGATTGGGCTGTAGCATAAAAAAAAACGCAAGAAAGCAGAATACATTTGCAGACTAAAAATAAGCAGCTGCACTTATATAAGGGCTGCGATCCTATACACCAGCAGCTCATAAACCTTTTAGCACCAGGACCAACATGGCACTCTCAGGGCCCAGTTAGCTTTGCAATACTGTTTTTTTAGAAGGTTCACTTTAACAGCTGCTCAAGACTCAAGTTTTTATCCTTTTTTTACGGGGAGGGGAGGAAGAGGGGTGGCTTCAAGGGTGTTGGTTGAGCTCCATGTTCATTGGATTGGGACCATTCTGGTGGGACCATTGGGACTTGTCCCTTAAAGAGGACCGAGGCATGTTTGTCTCCTTGTGAGGAAGTGCATACATGGGTCTCCATTTCAGTTTTCACAGAGCTCAATACATTTTCCTTGTCAACTAGCAGCTTATCAGTTTTGCAGTCCAGTAAAAAATGGGTCGCAACACATGGCAGCAACTCTCATGCCCTGACGCCCAGTTTGGGAACCACTGCTGTACCCAAATGGGACTCAATGGAACTTTTTTTTTCTCTAAGTAGGCACTCTAAGGATATGGCTGAAGAGCTGTCTTTTCCCAGGAGGCCTTAGTCCTCTTTGGATGTTCTTTTTCCCATCTTCTTTGAATGTAGGATGAGAGGGGCATGCCAGTGTACTCTCAAGCCACAACCTTGAGCATTCCTGTATCACATGCTTGTCTGCAGGAGCAAACGAGAAATGTAGAGTCATGTGAGGTATGGCTTGTGAGTGTGATACGTGGCTAGATGGTGTGCTGCCATCCTCCCCTTTTCAGTGTTTAGTGCATTCAGGGGTTATAATATAATAATAAACTTGGTGAGTCTAGCAGGTGTTTGTTTAGGGCACAATCCTAACCTGGCATTACAGTTAAAGTTACAGGCGTTACAGGTACAGTTAAACCAGCAAAGTTTGGCCAGCTCCAGGGCCACTGTAAAGCACATTTGGACCACTCTTGGAGTCAGGGAGGATGGTGCACGTCTGTGTGCTGGCTTCTCTGACTCTGAGAGTGGTCCAAACATACTTTATGATGGCCCTTGTGCTGGTCAAACTTTGCTGGCCTAACTGTGCCAGCCTAACTCCAGGCTAGGAATGTGCTCTTAATGTGATCATTTTTCATTTTTTTGCTTTTTAAAAAAAAATATTTATAAGTGATGGGGAAGGGGAGAAGGATATACATTGGGTAGTGAAAAACACAGGTTACATACATAAAAGGAAATAAACAGTTGGTTTGCAGCATTATATATCTCTTACTATACCTCTCTTCTCTTCAACTAAATTTTTCATGTTATGTTTTCTTAAGTCATATTATAGTCCCTTCTTAATTACTCTGGCATTAATTAATTTAGTAATTAATTACTAAAGTAATAAAGTAATTAATTACTAAATTTATCTTTACATATTTCTGAATTTTCTAGTTATCTATCTAATCATAAAATGGTTTCCAAATTTCTTTAATCTTTTCTAAATTCCTTTCTTTCAATCTTTCTGACAAGGTATCCATTTCAACAATTTCCAAAATTTTATCTTTTAGTTTATCCTTTGTAGGTATTTCAGAGTGCAATCCTAAACTGGAGTTGGGCCGGCATAAGCCAAACTAACTCAGTTTAGGATTGTGCCCTTAGTCTTTTTCCACATTTGCGCATACAATAGTCTCACTGCAGTATTGATATGTAGGATCACGTGTTTCTTTGCATTATCTTGAATTGTTGACACTATATTCAGGACGTAAAGTTCAGGTTTGAATGGATCAACTCACTTCAATATTTTTTGTAACATGTCATGAATCATTTTCCAGTATTTTTTCACCTTGTCGGACGTCCACCACATATGATAATATATTCCTTCCAATTTGTTACATTTCCAACACATGTTTGAGACCCCTGTATGCATCTTAGCTAATTTTTCTGGTGTTAAATGCCATCTATAAAACATTTTATATACATTTTCTTTAAAAGATACTGATTTTGTTATCTTAATATTAACTTTCCATATTTGTTCCCATTCTTCTAATGGTATATTATAGCCAAGATTTTTTTGCCCAAATTACCATTTTATCTTTAACTGTTTTGAAATTCATACATTTATATATTTTCCTTTGTCTTCTAATAACAATTTGTCAAAGGTAGTTTCATTTTTATAAAATCCTATTTTCTTATCTTCTTCAAATCTTAATGTGATTGTATTGGAAAAGGCAGGAGCTACCCCGAGGGGAGAGGGAATAGTATCAGCAATGGCCCCTTGTCCCAGATAAGCCAGGGATTATAGGGTTAACCCCCAAGGCCTTTGCAAGCCTGGGGACACAGCTGCAAGGCTGATGAGCTCTCTGGCTAAGAAGGGAGGCCAGCACAGGTGCAGATGGGTGTGGCTGATGAATTAAAGCCTGCCCACTGATTGGCTGGCCTCAGTATAAAGCTGGAGGCAGGAGCTGGAGAAAAAGGGGCTGGCTAGGTACTGGAGGATGGTACCTGGGAAGGTGATGGTACCTGGGAAGGGCAGAAGATTTAGTCGAGAGGGTTAATGCCTCCGTTTGCCTGAAGATAGCTGAAGATCTGAAGGTCGCCAGTTCGGGACAGCCGGAAGTCTCTGTGAGCGGCAGACCTCGTTAATTGTAACTGATTAACAGCTGAGCTTCAGCTGCCTTGTGTGAGGGGGAGTTGTGCCAAAGTCCAGCCACTTCTCTGGTGGGAGCAGGGAAGCCGTTTATCAGCCAGCAAGAAGACAAACAGGTGGCCAGAAAGAAGGACTAAATCCAGAAAGATCCTTCTGTATGTGTGTAGTTCTTGAAAGATAGAACATTTCTGTATAAATTGTAAAAACCTCCAGGTTTCTGAATAAAGTCTGCCCGTGTAAACCGCCTTGAGTTACAGTCATTAGAGAAATGTGGTGACCTAAGAAAGGCGGTATATAAATCCAAGTATTATTATTATTGGATGTGGAACCTGGGAAGGTGCTGGAGGAGGGCACCAGGTAGATGCTGGATGGATGGAATGCTGGCTGGACTGCCTGCCTGAAGGACTGCTGGACAGACTGTGCCTGAAGGACTGGATGGATGGACTGACTGGCTAAAGGAAGGTAAGCTCATTGTGGGAAATTATTGGGAGTGGTTGTATGGCTGCCACGCCCCCGGAGCCACCAAGTGGAGGAGGCAGTTGTGGCTTAGGCAAGTTTGTTGGTGGGGTTTGTTGGTGCAAGACTTGGTTTGGAGCTAAACCAGTGATGAGGGCAGTCTGGAGGAGGCTGATCAGCCAATCGAAGCTTCTGGAAGAGAGGAGGCCCAGTGGGTGGCTGAACCCCCTCCCTCTTGCCTATCTCTGAGGCCGCTCTGTGGGGAAACTAGTTAGCCTAGTGTGGGCATTGGGGCCCTTGGGGAGGCCTGGCAGGGAATTTGGCGGAACAGTGATCATTTTTATTCATTCCATAATGAAAAGCTGTACAGAGTTGGGGGGGGGGAACTAGTTGATTTGGTAAAAATCCTTGTCTATTAACAGTATCGGCAAATAATACCATTTTGATCAGGCACTTAAAGCATAGTATATACATTTATAGCTCTGCAATTCCTTGCTTCTTGTTCTTTGTCCTCCTTGCTTGTCATGGCCTTTTCCAGTCCTTACGTTCTGTATTTGGCTCTTGGACTTACACCCATCTTATGTACTTAACATTCCTTTGAAGTTCTTTTTCGCTCATCCAGATCTTGCTGTTTCTTTTGCTTCCTTTCAAGTTGGCTCTTTTACCATTTAGTTGGTAGAAACAAAGCCCATCAAAGCCAGAAGAAAGGCAAAAAATGGAGGATACAAAGGAAAGGAACATGTGAATAGTTCAATGTAGAGTTTAATACTTCTAGTCAAATCAAAAGAAACCGAGTCAGAATTAAGCTGGCCCTTTAAGAGCTGCAGTTGCAAACATAGTACTATTCTTTCAGACACCTTTGTCTTTCCAGACTTCCTCCCTGCATGCCATTTCTCACTTTCAAGCACACAACCACCAATCAATTCTCCCTTTCCCTCTGTTAGAAAAAATGAAAGAAAAAGAAAAGAGTTTTGCAGAGCTGAAAGAGATCCCAGGAAATGGAAAATTCTTTAAGCAGCAAACACTCCACTGGGTCAAGTCCACTGCCAAAGTCAATTCACTTCATGATTACTGGCCAAAAGCTTTTGTTCACACATCAAAAGGAGTTTTGGCAATGACTTCAGTGAGACAGTACTAATTACAAGCCCTAAGCTGAGGAATTCCTATTAAACAGCTAACCTCTCCTGTAGGGCTGGAAGGAGCTGAAAACCTACCTATGCTAAAAGAGGATATTGGCCAAATCAGCTTATTTCCAAACCCCACACAGAGCCAGGGGTGTAACTAAAGAAGTGCCGGGGGGGTGCAATTGCACTGGGCAACAAGCTTTAGGGAGGCAACAAGCTGAGTTTGACACTAGTGGCCAAAATTGTGAAAACCTTGGTATGTATAAATAAGACCATCATGATGTATACCAGTGGCTCCCAAACTGTGGGTTGGGACCCACCAGTGGGTTCCAAGCCAATTTCAGGTGGATTGTGATGCGCCTAGAGTAGCCATATTGAAAATATGGGAAAATGGGATGTTGGAAAGGGGAAGGACTGTGTAGTTATTTTGCTTTTCTGGAGGAAAAGTCAATCGTGGGCTATAGGCCATGATGGGTTGGGCAACCTCCTTACATTAATAGTAGGCTACTACAGAATGCCAGGTGCAAGGGAGTGGCAACAGGATGCAAGCATCTTGTTGTCTACTGAACTCCCTTAGGCACCTGGTGGGCCACTGTGAGATACAGGAAGCTGGACTAGATGGGCCTTTGGCCTGATTCAGTGGGGCTCTTCTTATGTTCTTATGCTTGTGTCAAGGTTGTAAATAGGGGTTTTTTTCTTTCTATTGAAAAATAGCTGCGAAATAACCAACTTATGGCTGGATTTTCAGGAAAGCAGCAAGTTCTGACATCACAATGACAGCACTTCTGGCCATGACATCACTTCCAGTGGGTCCTGGTCACATTGCCATTCTAAAACATGGGTCCTAGTGCTAAAACATTTGAGAACCACTGTTATATGCCATTTGATGCAGAATTTTATGCAGAATGAAATAAAACAAATCAGAGTGCATGTGTACTCTTTACTCTAACAAAAATTATGGCCAAAAAAACCAGAAAACAAAAATATAACTGTCATGTAAAAATCATGGTTTGCTAAAATTGCAGTTTTTGAGACTAATATGGACATGTTACATATCATTTGATGTGGAATTTCATGCAGAATAAAATAAAACAAATTGGAGTGTAATATCTTCATTTGATCAAACCTTATTGCCAGAAAAAAAAAACATAAGAAAATGAAAATATAACTGTGATGTCACGTCCTGTTGTGACGTCACTTCTAGGGCATCATTTTGCCCTCTGCACTGGGCTACATTTTCATTAGCTGCGCCAGTGCATGTAGCCATGTACAAAATATGTTCATATGTATATGACAAGGAAAGTGCCACACATGAAGTTAAACTTTTCATATAACAGCATTTGAAAACTAGAAATGCTGTGGTGGTAGATCAGAGGATCGACTGGATCACTCAACAAAACAAAGCAGACCGCACACCAAATACTACTGCAGTTCCTGAATTTCTGTCGCAAAGATGTAAAAGCAGACTATTCTGTTCACTTGCAAGAAGGCTATTACCCAGTTCTTCAATTTCTTCTCCATTCTTCTTCCTTCAGAAAACAGTTTGCTCAGCTTTAATTCAGGCTCAAAAGAATGAATGGCTGATCAGAAAGTACCTAAAATGGACCGCATCTATAAAACATCATCACCTATTATTTTCCTGGTGTAAGTTGAATTATCATCCCTGACCTTGATAGTATCAAATGGATTTTTTTCCTCTGAGATATAAGGAGTCTCCAAACCTGCATATTAGTTGCGTGCATTCTTCAAAGGAATTAGCCCTATTTAAATTCTGTAGCTTCCTGCAGCTCTACAGCAAAAATAGAAGTCATTCAGTCAATAGTGGGGTATTGATGCTGAGAAAACAATTCTTAATTTGTCTCTACAGTAGAGTAGAGGGATTAAAGGTCGCACTCCTGACACTTGCGCATTGCCCTTGACTTCCAAGGAATTGACAATTTTGACTATCTTACAACCCAATCCAAAGTGTTTCCATCACCCAGTGGTACAGCAGGGCCGAAATGCTCATCACAGCAACCTGTGGGGCCATGGAAGCAGCCGAAGGTCCCCTCATGTCCAGCCTTGGTGGCCCTGATGGGTCTACTTGGATCTGCACCCACTATTTAGAACCAAGGAGACCTGTGTCATTCTCTGCTGCCCAGGAGAGGGTATAGGATTTGGCTGCAGCATCCCCTGCCATCCCCACCCCCTCACTGAGCCACTCTTCTCCTCATTCCACACTCCCTCCATCTTGTTCCACCCCTCCCTGCCTTCCCCCATCCAGCAAAGCTTCTCCGCCACCCTGGGGGGGATACTCACCACTAGGATCTCTTCTCTGGCTTCCAATGGACACTGAGGCCCAGCACTGATTGTCGCTGGCCTCTCTGCTGGTGCTGAGGGTCTCCCACAGACACTTTTGTGACACCCAATGCCAACAGTGCATGCACATGGCTGGCATTGGAGAGAGCTCAGGATTGGGTTCTCAATTAAAAACAAAAAAAAACCACCCCATTTCTTCCTTCATACACCTACTTCTCTCTTTTAATCAGGGTTATAGAACCACTTTTAAAAGACATGATTGCTTTATATATCATAGCTAGGGGTGGGTTTTGTTGTTGTTGTTGTTGAAAACCGCTGTTTGGGAGTTAACAACCACCTTTTGGTAGTGAATCACAGAATACTGTATGTTTAAAAAAAAAAAACCATTGAAAAATGGTGGTTTAGACTAGCCTGCCCATGTAAGCTGCCTTGGGCATTTGTTTTGGCATGGGAAAGGCAGAAAGTATAAATTCTTCCAAAAAATACAAAATAAAAAAAATTGCCGATTTTTCCTTTTGTCTTAATCTACAATACTACTTACACTCTATTTATGGACATAACATCATTTATGGTTTGTCCACTGCTGCTTTGAAGTGAGAACAAATGTTCCTTTCCCCTGAGGAGGCCTCAACATGCCAAAACTCCCCCGCGGTGCCATGTTGGGAGTTATGATGGATTGGGCTGTTTGTGTCTCTCCTCCATCACTCTGATCATATCGGAGGATTTCGGCTACTGAAATAAGACTACAATGTGGTTTTATGGTATGTCAACTTCCCCTCTCCAAAGCATTGAGCAAAACTGAGGTGGGACTGAACCACACTGTGGCTAGGCTATGTGCCCTAGATCTTCTAGTGTTACTGAGGATACAATCCCAACCTGGAGTTATGCCAGCACAGTTAGGCCAGCAAAGTTTGGCCGGCACAAGGGACACCATAAAGTATAGGCCAGCACACAGTTGTGCACCATCCTCCCTGACTCTGAGAGTGGTCCAAACATGTTTTACGGGGAGGAAACGTGTTTTTTCCTGCCGGGGCGGGCGGGAAAGCAGCGGAACGCGGCGTGACGCAACGGGCGGACTGCCGCTCAAAGGTAAGTCCCGCCCAGCATACCGGGTGAATGACGCCACTGTCCGTACTACATGAGTTCACAGGTATTCTGTTAAGGCAGCATCCACACAATTGCCATCTACGTACGTTGTTTGCCAAATGGTAAAGGTCAAGGGGACAGGACAACCTGGTGCTTTTTAAATGAAGATGCCTATTTTTCAAATGGGTTTCAAATGAGAGGTGTCCCTGCCTCTGATAGAAACCTTGACCCCCCCCCCCAGCACTCCATCATTGTGGTTTGGGGTTTCAGAAGAAATTCACTCTGCTTGTAGGCTACCATTTAATGAAGCCTTTGTTGACCCTGACCTGGCATGTTCTCCAATAAACTGCGACGGTTTTCTAATAGGTCCTGCTTTCCGCTAGGGATTGTGCTGTGACCACCAACTTACTTTATTGAAGAATTCAAGACAGAACTGACAGGCTGTGAAAGGCAAATCCTTTCTCCATTTCCGCTCCATTGTGCTAGCCTCTAACTATGAGATGTCAATTACAGCCACACAAAAGGCAATTCTAATTCAAATGCCATGAAATGTGTTAAATTGCCAGAAATAAGGTTGTATTTTTTTATGCATTCTACAGAATAAAAAGAAGGCAATGGAACACAGTTTATCTTTCCGAATATTGCCTACAAGCGAAGTGATCACAAAAGAACATTAGAGTAATCAATACAGACTATAAATTTATCAAAGGAAGAAAGAAGAAAAGAATCAGGCTTGTAATTATTACTGCCAGTGTGCTGTGTTAATATATCAACGACAGCTGGAGGGGAAAAAAGACGGGTTGATTGACATACATTTCTGGTGGTTGTAGCCTTGGAAACATGAAATTCGTTAATATTGTCTTCTATGTTCAATAATTGTTGAGTTGATATCATCTGAAGAAGGCATATTATATAGTCACAAAGAAGTCATTGGCTGTGAAATTAAGGGTGCAATCCAAACCTGGAGTTAGTCTGGCATAGTTAGGCCAGCAAAGTTTGGCCGGCAAAAGGGACAATGTAAAGTATGTTTGGACCACTTTGAGAGGGACCAGCATACAGATATGCACCATCCTCCCTGACTCCAAGAGTAGCCCAAACACGCTTTACGTGCCTTGTGCCGGCCAAACTTTGCTGGCCTGTCTGCGACAGCCTAGCTCCAGGTTAGGATTGCGCTCTAAAACAAAACCCAAATGAGATTACTTCTGTTTCCTTGGCAAACCTGTGCTTCTTCAGGAAATGACAACAGAAAAAACAATGCACACTATTCACACTTACTACAAGGTTCAAATTAATGTACACTGACCAAATACCTTTGCCCTTTACAGCTTATTAACTGTAACCAGCTCTCAGCTTAATTTATGACATCATTACACAGCTCTTGTGACTAAATTTTTCATCGAAGACCTGGAAGAAATCTCTATGCTAAAGGGACGCTGCGGGAAGGCGATCGGTTGATGGCATTTAAAACATGCTATTTGCATGCTTTATCACCTGAATCTAATGAAAATATATGCAATCCTTCCTAATGAATGAGATTACAGAGCAAGGGTATAGACTATGTGCCCACCACAGCACACATGGTGTTGATAACGGTTGCACAGCAAATGCACTCTCAGGGTGACAAGTTCCACAGCAGTTGGTATGCAGAGCTGTGTGTCCCATTTAAGCAGTAAACTCATTTTTTGATGTATTTTGTACAAATCTTACTCCTCAGATTCTTCTTATTTCAGGAACTATATTGAAACAGCAGGGTGATTAATAAGGCAATGGCCTCCCACTTCCTAATATATTCCTTACTTCTCCCCCTCTCCCCAAACCACTATTACCAGCCTGGAGATGTGTAAACTTCTAAAGCTGGGATAACGTCTGAATTTTTGTGATAACAGGAACATATTTCTACTTTGTCAAGAAAGAGAACATGCAAGGTTTTCAACCAATTTCCCCCACCACATGCTCCTTCCCAAATCTGAGTTGAAGAATTTGGTTTCCTTCTGAACGGGTGTGGACTTCAGAGCAGTATTGGATTGGATAACCACATGACCTTTGGCTCTTACATTTTGGATTAAATTGCTACAATTTGATCTAGAGCTGATACCATTAGCCTTGAGAATGGGTGTCTAAGGCTTATAGGCTGGATGAAGCTCCCGGAAGTTCTTCATTTGGCCCCTGTGATAATTGGGCTTCCCAGAGCCACCCTTTCAGCAGCGCTGCTTCTGCTGTGGGAGGGAGAGGTGGCAGGAGGCCTCCAAAGGCAAGGAACACTATGGGGGAAGACCAAGAGGGGTAGCACAGCCAAGGTGCTGGGAAAGCCCAATTGTAATGCAGGCCATCCTTTCAGCAGCACCACTTCTGCTGAAGCATCACAGAAGACATTTAGGGCTCAGCTCTATGGTCATCCAGTGCTGCCAGAACTTAAGCTCTGACAGTGCGGGGTGTTTTCTGGTGACATGAAAGCTGGGCCACTGCCATGTGCTTCTGGCCTGTTGCTGCTAATGGGCAGTGGCTCAGCTGGAGAAGCAGTGGTTCCAGAGGCCTCCAACAGCTGAGATAAGTCGGAGGCAGAAGCATGTTGTGGGCAGGGCGGGAGAGGGCAGGAGGAGTTTTGGAGAGAATCATGGGAAGGAAGTTGGGGAGGAGAGGGAAACAGTGGATCTCAGGGCACAATTCTAACCTGGAGTTAGGCCAGCAAAGTTTGGCTGGCACAAGGGCCACCGTAAAGTGTGTTTGGCCCATTCTCAAAGGCAGGGAGGATGGTGGACGCTTGTGTGTTGGTCTCTCTGACTCCGAGAATGGTCCAAGCATACTTTACAGTGTCCCTTGTAACGGCCAAACTTTGCTGGCCTAACTGCGCTGGCCTAACTCCAGGTTAGGATTGCACCCTCAGTGACAAAGGCATGTGCCAAATCTTATCCCCTCTTTCCTAAGCTGCCCCTCCCCTTTTATCTCCTCAGACATGCACCAGTAAAATGGCTGGCAAACAGCCACAGGCAATTGGGCGGCCTATCAAGAGGCAAGTAAAAAACACCTCCTGCAGGCTGTGTGATCACACACATACCCATCACATGCAGCACAGCCTCCATTGGTGTGGCTGTGTGCTATACCACAGTGGAGGATTTGACTGGGCAGTGGGAGATAAAGTGACAAACCTCCAATATCACATCTACTTTGGTTCGAAGATACACCGTTACCTTACTCACACAGGAGTCTACTGCTATGTCTGCTTTGATCCTGAGGAATTTCACTTACATGAAGCTTCTACTTTCAGAAATATAATAACAGGACAGAAAAGTTGCCTTCAACCATTTTCACATTTATTGTATGCATTTCTTTGAAGAATTTATATCCCACCTTTCCCATGCCAAAGCAAATGCCCAAGGCAGCTTACAGAGCTACTTAATAAAAGTACAATATAGCACAAGTAAAAACATAAAAAACAAAAGCATTAAAAATTAATTTTAACATTTCACACACACACACACACACACACACACACACACACACACACACACACCAAAAAAACAAATAAACATTTAAAACAGGGCAAAACCCAACATAGGCCATTGGGTGGGGGGGAACATTGTCCAGGGCAGCATTCAAGCTACAGCACCATGCCAGAGGCACAGAGAGCCAACACCCACCCACCTGCCAAATGACAGATGAAACAGGTATGTTTTGAGTCCTCTTCGAAAAGCCATGAGGGAGGGGGTTGTCCTTAATTACTCTGGAAGGGAATTCCATATTTGTGGAGCAACTACAGAGAAGGCTTGCCCCGAAGCCACCATCCCTCTAACGCGATAAAGCTGGCACTTGGAGGAGAGCCCCTTCAGATGACATAAGAGGGTGGGCTGGAATGTATGGGAGAACGTAGTCTTTCAGGTAGCTTGGAAGCAAGTCATGAAGGGCCTTAAAGGTCAATACTATCATCTTGAATTGAGACCAGAAATGAATGGGCAGCCAGTGTAGCTGCTGAAGCAGTGGTCCCAACAGTCTAGCCCCTGTAACCACCCAGGCCACTGCATTTTGCACGAATTGTAGCTTCTGAACCATCCTAGAGGGTAATACAGCGAGCTACATTTGTCCAGTCTTGGAGTCACTAAAGCATGGACCACTGTGGCTAGGTCTGAATGGCTCAGGTATGGTCACAGTCAGTAGAGAAATTCAGGGGGTTCGCCCAGGTTCTATAGAACCGGTTCTTAAATGGCCAGGCCCCGCCCACTTGCTTACCTCTGCTGGCTTTGGGTTTTTTTTTTTTTTTGGCTTTGGCTATGACATCATAGAACCGGTTGTTAATTCATTTGAATTGCACCACTGGTCACATTTGGTGCACCAGTCAAAGCTGGGCAGATGCACTCCTAGCCATTGCTGCTACCTGGTTCTCCAGAGAAAGCTGAAAATCCAGGCGCGCTTCCAGACTGCACACCTCTTCTTGCAGGGGGAGTGCCACCTCATTCAGAGTGGGTAGAGGACTCAGGGCACAATCCTAATCTGGAGTTAGGCCAGCACAGTTAGGCCAACAAAGTTTGGCCAGTAAAAGGGACACTGTAAAGCATGTTTGAACCCCTCTCAGAGTCAAAGAGGTCAGCACACAGACACATGCCATCCTCCCTGACTCTGAGCATGGTCCAAATGTGCTTTACAGTACCCCTGATGCCGGCCAAACTTTGCTGGCCTAACTGTGCCGGCCTAACTCCAGGTTAGGATTGTGCTCTTAGTGCCTGTATCGAGGATTTCCTGACCAGGAGGTGTTCTGCCTTTCCTGGATTCAGCCACAATGTATTGATTTTCATCCAAACCCCAACTGCCTCCAGGCAGCACTCCAGGACTTCCACAGCTCAGCTTCCACAGGACCTCGGCTCAAGATGGCAAAGAGAGATAGCATTGCTTCACTGGCTGAAGCTGGAACCAGACAAGAATTTAACAGTGTCTGTAGCAAATCTGAATTCCTTCCAAGCGTTTACATGCACACCATGAAAAGCTGCCATTTGGTAAACGTCCTCCTCTGTACGCCTTAGTTCCCCTCGCACACATTACATTTGCCCATAGCATTGTTGGTAGGGATAGCCTGAACTGCTTGCATGTACCAAAATTGGATTGTGAGCTGACCTCACAATGAGATCCAAGTACAACTACCAATTTCTCCAGCTTATATTTGCCAAGAGCAGCAATACACAGAGAGATTCAGGAAAACAGATTTGCTGGTGATGCGGCCAGTTATAAAACGTTGACTGTACAGACTGTTTATGTTCTATAGTCTCGGAAAATGATCCCCCTGTTAACTCTAAATCAGTCTTGGAACAGGTACTGGTGCTTCTTCATTTGCAGCCTTGCTCAAAGGGAAATGTCATTTGTGAAGCTTGCTGCAACATTTCTGCCATGACAAATGCGCTGGTTGACTAGTGACGTTCTATAAAGATGCACTTTGCTCGGGTTTATTTGGTACAAATGAATTTCTCCTGTGCATCGTTGTTTTTGTGCAAGATCCTTTTTTTTTTTCAAGCCAAGGAACAAATCAAAAAGTGTGAACTTCCAATTTGATTAATATGCAGCGTCACCCACACCCTGCAGTTCCACCAGCTGCATGCTGCTCGCTGATCACATTGTGAAACAAAGCAGTGTCAAGGACTGACAGAACGTTGCACGGAGACTGGCTAGAAACACCTACATGGAGTAGAGGGATAATGATTCACAGCGAGATCCACAGCCCAGTGCCAGCCCTTGTGCCAGCCCAGTGTCATCGCCAGGGCCGGCTTTAAGCCAATGTGACCAATGTCGTCACATCCGGCCCCACACTTCAGGGGGCACTGCACTAGCAGGGTGAGCATATTGCCTGTGGCTGCAGCTGAGATCTCAATGGGCTGGAAGTCAGTGGGGTGAGCAGAGCAGCTTGACCTTGGTCTCTCCCACCTGCCTCTGAACAGCCCAAAACGGGCCACTTGGAAGCAGTTGGTGGTGATGTTATGATATCACCAACAACTTCCACATGCCATGCTTTGCACATGGCACAAACAGCGCTCTTCCTGGTGAGTGGGGGGCCCCGCAGGGAGGGTTGGAGGCCCTGCAGGAATGCCCCACATTAGGCCCGCCGCTGCTAGAGCTGGCCCTGGTCAACGCAAATGCTCCATAAAGAACATTTGCAATTACTTAAGAAGAGAGGAGACTAGCATATGGATGTGCCCTGGCCTCCCAGTGCCAACTACCTGGCCTGGCAGCACCCAGGTAAGGCCAACTGAGTGTTGCCAGCCTGGGTGGTTGGGGAGGGCGGGTAAGAGGCAGAACGGGCAGTGGAAGTCAGAACAGGACGGGGGAAGATGGGGGAGGGAAGGTCCCTGAACAGACGTACTGAGAGAGGGAGTGGTGCCAGGATCCAGTACTTGGGCTCTGATCGAAATCTCACACTTTAACACAGTGGTTCCCAAACTATGGGTCGGGACCCACCAGTGGGTCACAAGCCAAGTTCAGGTGGGTCGCAAAGCACCTAGGGCAGCCATATTGAAAATATAGGAAGATGGGATGCTGGAAAGCGGGAGGGCTGTGTGGTTGTTTTGCTTGTGTCAGCATTGTAAATAGGGGTTTTTTTTTCCTTTCTGATTCACTTTGCTGTTGGAAAGCAGCTGTGAAATAACCCAACTGATTGCTGCATTCTCAGGAAAGCAGCAGGCTCTGGCATTACAATGATGGCACTTCCAGCCATGACATCACTTCCGGTTTAATGGCATCACTTCCGCTGGGTCCTGGACAGCTTGTCATTCTAAAAAGTGGGGTCCCGGTACTCAAAAGGTTTGAGAACCGCTGCTTTAACCAATACGCCACACTATATCATAGAGGTACAAATACAATTCAAATTCCTGCATTATCAGACTGTTTTTCTGTTTCTTCTAAATAAGAAGGCATTATGCAAATCAGAGGCAAAAACATGAATATACTTCTTCTTCATCATCATCATCATCATCATCATCATCATCATCATCATCATCAACATCATCATCATCATCATCCTCCATACAAACAGTTGAAGCAGCAGCTTTGTGACCGGAGTGAAGCGACAAACAGCACCTCTGGGACCGGAATAGCCACAGGTTTGGACATTAGCCCAATACTATCTAAGCCTTTTGTGTGGTTTTGATCCCCACAAGGAGCCATAGGCTGTTTGGCTTGCCTGCAGCAGTGCAAGCAATAATATCTAACTCACCGTTGCCAAGAAAACAAAAGACCACCGGAGATTTGCCACCATCTCGATGTGAAACTAAAACGACTCTTTTAAATATTAATGCTGTTTTACCAGGAAGCATTAAAATGCTAAATGTGATGTCGACAAACCAATTTTTATACTTGATATTAATTTAAAACGTTTTATAGTGCCCGGGTGAGGGTGGCAGGATGAGTTTTGGCTTTAGTTTTTCTGTTTTGTCCTTGCTCAATAGTGCAGTAACTAAGCAATTTGTCTCAAATGCAGGAATGGAAACCCAGAGTCTGAAAAAGGCATAAAAATAACAGCAGGATCCTCCACAGAGCCCGGTGGGTCCAAGCACATAGATTTCAAGAAACTTGAGCATGGGGATTCATACAATCGGTCTGTGCCGAACAATAGTAATCATTGTAATCAATAATAACAATAGAGTTCTCTGAGATAAGTATAAATTAAAGATGCTTTGTTTGAATGCAGCATAGTAAAGGAGTCAACAATCTACACCAGTGGTATTCAAACCTTTTAAACCGGAACCCACGTTTTAGAATGGCACTCATGTTGGGACCCACCGGAATTGATGTCATTAACCTGGAAGTGATGTTGTGGCAGGAAGTGACATCATCAAGCAGTGCTGTCATTGTAATGTCATAAAATGACACTCCTGAAATGCAAATTGGCATTCTTGGACTGCAGCAATTGTACAGGCATGAAACATCCCTGACAGAAAGCAAGATTAGGACAAAACATTATATAAAAGCACTGAACTAAAAACATTAAAAAAAAAAAAACCTCACTTGAAAATTTAAACTGTTAACACTCACAAAAGGAACATAATAAGAGTAAGTTCTGCAGTTTCCAAGATGGCTGCTCCCAGGTTTCTGCAACCCACCTGACAACAGGTTGCGACCCACCAAGTAGGTCCCCACAGTTTGAATAACACTGATCTATGCTACAGTTCACAAGAAACCTATTTATATGACCATGGACATTCTAATGATAGACATCTTGGGACTAGACTGCAGTCATAAACCACTTGGTTTGCATACGTAAGGTCCAGGGTTCAGTTCCTCCTGCCTTCAGCTAGGGCAGAGAAACATTCTCACCTGAAACCTTGGAGAACTGTTGTCATTGCTGAGCCAATGGGCTGTCAGCCATGTGTCATGAACAATATACATAAGTAATCACTTTAGGAGTAGCAAGTAAGATGTCGCAAATTAGAGAGAGCAATCTTTTGAATTCTCAAGAACTCTTCTTCAGGTTAGATATTGAGTCAGAAAAGTGGAGGGGGAGGCACAATGTACCCTTACCCAGAGGCACTATGGGACTGCCCCCACATTTAACTTTATTATCATTATTGTAATTATTTTTACTTGCCTGTAAACTGTGTTGTGAACTTTGTGTTGAAAAGCAGTATATCAAAATTGATTGATTGATTGATTGATTGATTATGCAGCACACAGTCCAGTAACATTGGCTGCATTTGCACTGGTGGTGGTGGTGGTGGTGGGCTAATTATAATTGGGCTGCTAATGAGATTAGCCCCTCTTAAGGCACAAGATAAATTTCAGTGTGTACTGTTGGGACAAAAGATTTTAATAAAAGCTATTGTTTTCCCTTTTTTTCATTTTTGTGTACGCTTGGGCGTGCACGTGTGCACTTGCTCACACACACACACACACAGAGAGAGAGAGAGAGAGAGAGACAGCACACTCCTAACCTGGAGTTATGCTGGCATAGCTAAACCAGCAAAGTTTGGCTGGCACAAGGGGCCCTGCAAAGTATGTTTGGACCACTCTTGGAGTCAGAGAGGCCAGCACACAGACGTGCACCATCTTCCCTGACTCCAAGAGTGGTCCAAATGCGCTTCATGGTGGCCCTGTTGCCAGCCAAATTTTGCTGGCCTAATTGTGCCGGCCTAACTACAGGTTAGATCCCTTTCATGGATCACTGCCTTGTCGTGGCGAAGGGGCTTGAGTAGCTCAATGAAGCTGTGAGCTATGCCATGTAGGGCTACCCAAGATGGACAGGTCACAGCAGAGAGTTCTGACTAAACGTGGTCCGCTGGAGAAGGAAGTGGCAACCCACTCCAGTACTCTTGCCAAGAAAACCCTATGGATTACAGAACAAAAAGGCTAAACGATATGACACTGGAAGATGAGACCCTCAGGTCGGAAGGTGTCCATTATGCTACTGGGGAAGAGCAGAACACGAGTACTAGTAGCTCCAGAAAGAGTGAAGTAGCTGGGCCAAAACTGAAAGGAAGCTCAGCTGTGGATGTGTCTGGAAGTGAAAGGAAAGTGCGATGCTGCAAAGAACAATACTACATAGGAACCTGGAACGTCAGATCTATGAATCAAGGCAAGCTAGATGTGGTCAAACGTGAGATGTCAAGGCTGAACATCGACATCCTGGGAGTTAGTGAACTAAAGTGGACAGGAATGGGAGAATTTAATTCAGATGACCATTATATTTGCTACTGTGGGCAGGAATCCCTTAGAAGAAATGGAGTAGCCTTCATCGTGAACAAGAGAGTGAGAACAGCAGTACTGGGGTATAACCTCAAAAATGATAGAATGATTTCCATTAGGATCCAAGGCAAACCTTTCAACATCACAGTAATCCAAGTCTACGCTCCAACCACTGGTGCTGATGAGGAAGAAGTTGACCGCTTCTATGAAGACCTAGAACAGCTTCTAGAATTAACACCCAAAAAAGATGTCCTTCTCATCATAGGGGATTGGAATGCTAAAGTAGGCAGTCAAGAGGTAAGAGGAATAACAGGCAAGTTTGGTCTTGGAGTACAAAATGAAGCAGGGCAAAGACTGATAGAGTTCTGTCAGGAGAACACATTAGTCATAGCAAACACCCTTTTCCAGCAACACAAACGGCGACTGTACACATGGACTTCACCAGATGGTCTACATCGAAATCAGATTGATTACATTCTTTGCAGCCAAAGATGGAAAAGTTCCATACAGGCAGTCAAAACAAGACCTGGAGCTGACTGTGGCTCAGATCATCAGCTTCTTCTTGCCAAATTCAGGCTTAAACTGAAAAAAGTAGGGAAAACCGCTAGGCCCTCCACGTATGACCTAAATCAGATCCCCTACGAATATACAGTGGAGGTGACAAATAGATTTAGGGGCTTAGATTTGGTAGACAGAGTGCCTGAAGAACTTTGGACGGAGGTCTGTAACATTGTACAGGAGGCAGCAACTAAAACCATCCCAAAGAGGAAGAAATGCAAGAAGGCAAAGTGGCTGTCTGACGAGGCTTTACAAATAGCTGAGGAAAGGAGAGAAGCCAAAAGCAAGGGAGAAAGGGAAAGATATACCCAACTGAATGCAGATTTCCAGAGAACAGCAAGGAGAGATAGGAAGGCCTTTCTAAATGAGCAATGCAAAGAAATAGAGGAAAACAACAGAATGGGGAGGACTAGAGATCTTTTCAAGAAAATTGGAGATGTCAAAGGACAATTTCATGCTAAGGTAGGCACAATAAAGGACAAAAATGGCAAGGACCTAACAGAAGCAGATGAGATTCAGAAGAGGTGGCAAGAATACACAGAGGAACTCTATAAGGCCGATCTCAATGTTCCTGATAACCACAGTGGTACAGTCACTGAGCTCGAACCTGACATCCTGGAGAGTGAAGTCAAGTGGGCTTTAGAAAGCCTCACTAACAACAAAGCTAGTGGAGGTGACAGCATTCCAGCGGAATTACTCCAAATCTTAAAAGATGATGCTGTCCAAGTGCTGCTCTCCATATGCCAGCAAATTTGGAAAACCCAACAGTGGCCACAAGACTGGAAAAGATCAGTTTACATTCCAATCCCAAAGAAGGGCAATGCCAAAGATTGCTCGAACTACCGCACCATTGCACTCATTTCACATGCTAGCAAGGTCATGCTCAAAATCCTACAAGCTCGGCTTCAGCAGTATGTGAATCGAGAACTACCAGATGTACAAGCTGGTTTCCGAAGAGGCAGAGGAACTAGAGATCAAATTGCCAACCTTCGCTGGATCATGGAGAAAGCAAGAGAGTTCCAGAAAAACATCTACCTCTGCTTCATTGATTATGCTAAAGCCTTTGATTGTGTGGATCACAACAAACTGTGGCAAGTTCTTGAAGAGATGGGAGTTCCAGACCACCTGATCTGCCTTCTGAGAAACCTTTATGCGGGTCAGGAAGCAACAGTTAGAACTGGACATGGAACAACCGACTGGTTTAAAATTGGGAAAGGAGTACGACAAGGCTGTATATTGTCACCCTGCTTATTTAACTTATACGCAGAGTACATCATGAGGAAGGCAGGGCTGGAAGACTCACAAGCTGGAATCAAGATTGCTGGGAGAAACATCAACAACCTCAGATATGCAGACGATACCACTCTACTGGCAGAAAGTGAGGAAGACCTAAAGAACCTTTTGATGAGGGTGAAAGAGGAAAGTGCCAAAATTGGTTTGAAGCTCAACATTAAAAAGACTAAGATCATGGCAACCACTCCCATCACTTCCTGGCAAATAGGAGGGGAAGAAATGGAAGCAGTGACAGACTTTATTTTCCTGGGCTCCAAGATCACCGCAGATGGTGACTGCAGCCATGAAATTAAAAGACGTTTACTTCTTGGGAAGAAAGCTATGGTGAACCTAGATAGCTTAATCAAAAGCCGAGACATCACCCTGCCAACAAAGGTTCGCATAGTCAAAGCGATGGTTTTCCCTGTAGCCATGTATGGCTGTGAGAGCTGGACCATAAGAAAGGCAGAGCGTCGAAGAATCGATGCTTTTGAATTATGGTGTTGGAGAAGACTCTTGAGAGTCCCCTGGACTGCAAAGAGATCCAATCGGTCAATTCTCCAGGAAGTCAAGCCTGATTGCTCCCTGGAAGGACAAATGCTGAAGCTGAAGCTCCAATACTTTGGCCACCTGATGAGAAGAGAGGACTCTTTAGAAAAGACCCTCATGCTGGGAAAGATTGAAGGCAAAAGGAGAAGGGGGCGACAGAGGATGAGATGGTTAGATAGTGTCACCGAAGCAATGAATATGAAATTGGGCGAACTCAGGAAGCTAGTGGAGGACAGGGAGGCCTGGCGTGCTGTGGTCCATGGGGTCGCGAAGAGTCGGACACGACTTAGCGACTGAACAACAACAAACTACAGGTTAGGAGAGAGAGAGAGAGAGAGAGAGAGAGAGAGAGAGAGAGAGAGAGAG
>JAJKFI010000002.1:43462923-43499803 GCA_029204185.1 Lerista edwardsae | reverse complement strand
GGGGGGGCCCACAGGAATGCCCCATATTGGGCCCCGCTCTTGCTAGAGCCAGCCCTGGTGCCAAGTGTCATGGTGGCCAGCCACTTCCGGGTTTGGTCACCCCAGCAAGCTAAGCACGCGGCATTCTGGGCAGGCACAGCTGGCTGCAGCAACACTTGAGACACGTAGGAGCGGCTGTTTCTGTGCCCTGCAGTGGAACGGTAAGTGTGGGGCACTGGGCGGACGGAAATCTGGCCCATGGCCCAGAGTTTGGAGACCACTGCTCTAAACAGCCACTTGGGTCCTGCTCCAACCCATCAACAGTGTCTGATCTATTCTTCTCAGCCTTCTGAACTCATTCAGAAATGATAACATAATGGCTCTCTGGAACCACCTCTGGGTACTCCTTTCAGAGTAGCTCGGTTATGTCCAACCAGCTTCCCCTGGATACTTTGAGAAACAGGAGGGGAGGCATGCAGTAGAAGAACATCACAAATAATTTTAGACTTTTCCCTTTCTTTTCCCTTAGCACTCCCACCACACTACAGCAGACATTAAAATAACAGGCTTAGGCTGTGTGGAGGACGGGAGCCAGTTCTTTCAGCCTGAGTCAGGTTACACACTATTGTACTGTAATTACTGGTTCACGTAATCGCAAATTCACTATGGTGACAGCATCTTCACATACACTGTTCTGTTGATGTATAAATTGGGGCTGCCCCCTCATCGGATCCAGTTTGGAAACATTTTTGCCTCCTTGTCAGAAGCATCTCCTCTCCTTTTTCACTTTGTTTCCAGAGCTGCTCCTGTATCTACTCGCATTTCTTTCCCTGTATAATACAAGCAAAATTTTGCCAGTGGAAGCTTCATATTTTGCTGCAAAGCACTGCATTACATTCCAGTCCTAATGAGCTGTGATTCATTAATTCCCATTCAAAGTGATTAATCACATTATTGCAACACCCTCCCTCCTTCGTTCAACCTAACCCAGATTCATTAGACTTATTTTACCAGTTGTGCTCAAGTGCCTACAAGAAATCTTGCTTCTTTTTATTCCCAAGATGTATACCCTGCTGTTCCTGGGTCAGCCACATATCACTCTAGTCCAGTGGTTCCCAAACTGTGAGCTGTGGCTCCCTGGGGAGTCATAACACCAGCCAGGGTTGCTGTGGAATCCTCACAAAACACCTGTTGCCCTATACCATGTATAGCATCTGTTCCCACCAGTGGGGCACAACCAGCGATGGGATCTACAAATGAACAAGGGGAACGCTGGGCAGGATGTAGGCGGAACTTCCGCTTGAGTGGCAGCCCGTCCGTAGCGTTCCGCGGCTGCCCTGGCCTTGGGGGGCTCCTGCTTGCCGCGGGGAACAGGTGAGGGTCGTGCCGGGTGCCTGGGAAAGCAGTGGGGGGCACGCTAACCGGGGGCAGCACCCCCCCCCGAGGCCAGGACAGCTGCGGAACGCTACGGACGGGCAGCCAATCACGCGGAAGCCCCGCGTAAGTCCCACCCAGCGTTCCCCTTGTTCATTTGTAGATCCCATCGCTGGTCAAAACCCAATTTTCAATGGTTCATAAAGCTGGCCGGGTAGATTAGACTATGGGCATCAAAAGTTAAACATCCTGCTTCTTGGGGCGGGGGAGCACTGCTGCCCAATCGCCATTATAGCCAATCACATTATAGACCAATCACCACAGAGACTTGTGCAGCTGGTAAAAAGAAACTTTTTTATGTGGGTCCCTGTGCTGAGAAGTTTGGGAACCACTGAGGTAGAATTGTAGTCCTAGTGGGGAGCTGTGCCCAGTGGCCCAGTAGGTCAAGAAACATTTGGGAACAACTGCTCTACTCATTTCATTGCTCTAGTAGGCATTGACTGCTCTAGTCCAGTGGTTCCCAAACTGTAGGTCGGGACCCACCAGTGGGTTGCGAGCCAATTTCAGGTGGGTCACAAAGCACCTAGAGCAGCCATATTGAAAATATGGGAAGATGAGATGCTGGAAAGAGGGAGAGCGGTGTGGTTGTTTTGCTTGTGTCAAGGTTGTAAATAGGCTTTTTTTTAAAAAAAAATTCTGATTCACTTTGCTATTGGAAAATGGCTGAGAAATAACCCAACTTATTGCTGCATTCTCAGGAAAGCAGCAGATTCTGGCATCATATTGATGGCACTTCCAGCCATGACATCACTTCTGGTGGGTCCCGGATAGTTTGTCATTCTAAAAAGTGGGTCCCTGTGTGAAAAGGTTTGAGAATGACTGCTCTAGTCAATTTCCTTTCCAGTTTGTGTATGGGCTTCTTGTCAAGTTCTTGCAGAAATAGCTTCTTGTTCTGGCTGCTGGCAAGAGCAGGAGGCTCCAGGAATAATAGAACATCCTTATATGGCTGGCTAATGCGGTCCATGAGAAATGAAAACTACTCATGGGATGCTTTGAACGCCTAGCATAGTCTATCAACTCAAGCTCTTTTCGCCATCGATAAGGCTTAAGGATCCCCCTAATTCTATCCCACTGAATGTAATCAGTGACATATTGGATCCGTTTAATTCAATGGCAACATTCCCAACATTTTCCATTGAGCTGGGCTCACATATGCTGCTAGCCTGAAAGGGAGAGATTAATTTATCAATCACTTATACTTTTTTTAATTGTGAAGAAAACAGCGTGCAATTTTTACTGGCGATTTTTTGATTAATGCTCCACATGCCCGAGTGAGAAAGCAGCATGCATTTAGAATTGCTGGCACAAACAAGAATGTTTTCCATTGAATTGCATTTCTCACTAACATCCTGCATGTTGCCAAATTTGACACTGTATAATATATCATTCTAATTTAACAGCTTTCAGGCCGATGTTTGGTTACAACTTCATTTAACTTAGTGGGTTCTAAACCAGATCTGGACTCTGCTGAAGGTTCAGAAACATGAAAAGAGGCAAGAACATTTAAAAAAAAACCACTTTTATTTCTACACAAACTAGATTGTCTCCCTGGTTGTCTGTTGCGACTGGTGGCGGTCATGGAGACCTGCCATGTGGGAGCTTGGATGGCCACAGCGGGAGACTTGGGGTTAAGAGTGGCTCACTGGAGCACGCCTAGAGGAGGGGCTATGAGGTCTCTGTCATGTCCCCAGAGCGGGCTCGGTCCTGGGGTGGCAGGTGGCAGTCTTGAGGGGTCCAAAGGAGTTCATACCCCACCAGGTGCGTTGGTACCTGTCGACCATCGACGCACTTGGGGGCCACTGCAGGCCACTGTGAGATACAGGAAACTGGACTAGATGGGTCCTTGGCCTGATCTAGTGGGTCTCTTCTTATATTCTTACTTCCACACAAAGGGAACAGCTGCAGGGTTCTCTGTTCCACAGTAGCCGGAGCCTCTCAGAAGATGTATGTAAGCAACTGGGAAGTATGAGCAAAGCAATTCTTATGAAACTTTTACCAAGGCTCTGCTCCTGCCTACATTTTATTGATAGCAACTAGCCCAGGTGGTGGGATATTTTGCCATGGGAAAGGGGGGCCTTCACTGATTGCTTCCCTCCCTTCCAACAGCATGAACCAGTAGAACTGTCAAAATCTAGCTGAAGTCCTATGGAGATGGCTGTAAAGGCAGGGGGCAGAGCCTACATTACATCGCTATCTGAATCTGCAACATTCTCCTACTGGTAATAGAGACTTCTATTTCCCTTGCCTTGCTTCCCGGGAAGGAACAAAAAATGCTTTATACTGCATCCTATATTCTCAGGAAATAACCAACGCTTGGATATGATTAGATCTTTATTAGACGGTGGCTATAAAAGTGGAATGTGGCGCCTTTTCTTATCAGATAGCTGCACACTGCCTCATTTAAAGCAGACCTGTATTATAGGAGACATAGAGGATTTAAAGCTCCCAAATAAAGGCATGTGGTTTTGCTGTGGTGTTCTATTGGGAAAGTGGTAAAGGGCAGAACTAGTCACCGGTATAAGAAAATCCACTGTCTATTCCTATAGATGAGTGCACAGAGCCAAATAGTGCACATTTGATGGTCATTCCTTGGAAATCCACTGCTTTCAAAATGGCTTCTAAAATATGTATTCTTCTTATGTTCTTATTAGGGGATGGACAGATTTCTAGAAGAAAAATCCATCCCAGGTTACAAGCCATGATGCGTATGTGCAACCTTCTGCTTGTAGAAGCAGGCTATCTCAAAAAGGATAGGTGCAAGGCAGTGGCAACAATATGCAAATATCTTGTTGTCTTGTGTACTCACTGAGGCATCTGGTGGGCCACTGTGTGATAGCTTCACATCCTGGTAACAGGCACTGGATATTTCAAGCATGACAATCCTACAAGATCCCAAATTTCTGTTCCCAAATTGCTGACAATCCCATGGGGCATCAAATAAGAGCACAATCCTAACTTGGAGTTAGGCCAGCACAGTTAGGCCAGCAAGGTTTGGCTGGCGCAAGGGACACCATAAGGTATGTTTGGACAACTCTGGGAGTCAGAGGTCCAGCACACAGATGTGCACCATCCTCCCTGACTCCAAGAGTGGTCCAATCGCACTTTATGGTGGCCCTTGTGCCACCTTGTACCCTCCAGTTGTGTTCTATACTGCAGTTTGCACATACTGTCCCAGATGATACACAATGGGAGAATTTAAGAATTGGGTTTACTCCTTCATGCATTGAAGATATGCAACCCTGAATTTTATTTCTTGAGCCATCTTCACACAACATGAGGAGGGAGACAGCCCCTCATTTCCACACATATTTTATATACATTATACAAGTGGGTCCTCAACCTCATTTTTTCAAGCATTCAGGAGGTAACCTGTGCGTTGCTATAAGCTTGTATGCTTATAGTTACCTGTAAAGCAAGAACCCCTGTTTGCAACACAAAAATATATAAAAGGGGAATGAAAAATTATTTACTGGGTATACACTGAGGGTGCAATCCTAAATTGAGCTAGGCCTGCATAAACTAAGCCAGCAAAGTTTGGCCAGCACAAGGGACACCATAAAGTATGTTTGGACCACTCTGAGTCAGAGAGGCCAGCACACACATGTGAGCCATCCTCCCTGAATCCGAGAGTCCAAACATGCTTTATGGTGTCCCTTGTGCTGGCCAAACTTTGCTGGCTTAGTTTATGCAAGCCTAACTCCAGTTTAGGATTGCGCTCTGAGAGTCCACTGGATTAAAACATGCATGTAATGCTCATGGTAAGTAAATACATTTAAGAATTTAAATGCTTCTTAAATATTTCAGCTCTTCAACATCTCTCTTGCAGCTCTCAAATATCTGAAGTTTATAATATGTGGCTTTCACATCAAGCAAGTTTGGTCACCCCTGTCGTATGAAATAAGGTATATTACAAATATATACAAGGAAATAGTCCAGGATTCTTCTTTGCTTTCCAATCTGTAGATCATTTTACCAAGTCTCCAGTGTGGCAGCACACATCAAAAGATAACTTCAGAAAAATGATTGCCCCTAATGATGTAGGTGCTGTCTAAAACAAGGACACTGATACAAAACAATGAAGCAAAAAGGTATAAACATGTGCAACAATATTCCATTTAAGAACTTATTATAATCATTTACCCACGCACACTCAAATAAAGACAGCAAACTGCAGCTTGGATGTTACTTGGGCCACTTTTATTCAATATTACACATCAGGATTTGCAAACCAGGAACTAAGTACTTGAAAGGAGGTCTTCCCCCTTTCAAGGTGCGGGGTACTAAACTGGGGGTGAAAGCAGCGGCAGCATTCAGCCGGTACGCTGGGCGGGACTTACCTTTGACCGGCAGTCCGCCCGTTGTGTAACGGCGCGTTCTGCCGCTTTCCCGCACCGTAACGCAACGGGCGAACTGCCGGTCAAAGGTAAGTCCCGCCCAGCGTACCAGCTGAATGCCACCACTGGGTGAAAGGCCTAGCCGCCTCCACCCCTAATGATCTCATTGGGCGAGCCATTCAACTCGAGTCCCGGCTCTGCCATTAACTGACCTGGACTGTCTTAGTTGCCCCCTCAGCGACCGGTCAGCTGGCCTGTGCTTGGCCAGTCGAGTGGCTCTTCACAGCAACTCATCGAGCCGGGTAAGCATCATCAGAGCCCCACAACGTTGCTGCCCCAGCATGGACACCGTGAGCTGTCTATGTCTTCCCTTACCTCGCACCTCTCATGCCACCAGGGAGGACAACCTAGCATTTGTCCTCCCGCATCCCCACTCCAAGGAGCAGCCTTAGTCCCTGTGGCAAATCCTGTAGAAAAATGTTGCTTCCAGACGGCAAAAGTGAACTCCTTCGGCAAGACCACTGCAGACTTGTCAAGATAGGAAAACAAGGTAAGCGTGCAACAGCACACATTACTGGAACAAGAACACCTAACCGAGGGACCCCAGCAGGAACCCCAAATGCAAACAAGGGTACACTGACCCTCCAGGAGGCCTCAACCTACAGGCAACCCTTACAAGGGAAGCCAACTGCAACCAGGGCACACTGACCCTCCGAAAGCCCTCAGCCTACAGGCAACCCCAACAAGGGAAAACAAACTGCAGGAACAGCCCACTATACCCGAAGGCTAGCTCCAAGGCACACTGTCCTTCCGCCCACACAGCACCTCGAGCCATCTCTGAAAGCTCCTGATCACCATCGGCCAATCCTCATGATGGCTGCGTCGGGGAGGTTCGCTGCCGTGGAAGCCGCACCAATACGAATGGAGTGGTAGCCAAACTCACCTGATGGCCACCCTGGCTCACCTCCCACTCTCTTGAAAACTGTTGAAAATTGATGCTGCGTAAGCAGAGCAGAATCCACGTGCCGGAACAGCGGACCATCACCTGTTGGTGCCAGTCAGTGGTATGTCTCCATGGCCCATACTGGGCAGATGGAAGCATTGGGTGCCCGCTGAAGGTATATCCGCTGAGCAACTTCCCTCTGGGCAGTTTTGCCTTATGTTCAATAGATAGAGGAGTTAGTTCTGTCTGCAGTCTCACCAATAAAGCGCCTTGTCAGAAGGGCGCCTGGATCTCGCCAGGATCCTGAGAGTTTGAACGCCCCAAAAAGGAACACCAAACAAGCAGCACTGCATCATATAACTTCGTACTGTGATGATCAGAGCCCATGAATAACATGTCCTGACCAAACAAAATCTTCACTGTCATGGGCCTATGCTTATCCTGAATTGCAGGGGACTCCCTCTGAAATCCTTCCAGGAGGCATCTAATCCTGACATCTCACATCCTGTCCGTGTATCCCAATACTTTAGACTGGAAAGAAAGCAGCCAGAAAAACAGGCGTGAATTCACTGATAGGCCCCAACTTTTGCTCAAGCAAGAACTGCATAACATGCTCTGTTGGAATGGGCCAAACCTCCCATAATTGGGCAGCCTGATGAAATATGAAACCTCCCAAATCTTACGCGAATAACTGGCCCTTGTTGCAGGTGCTAAAGGTGCCCCCTTGGCCTCGGAGTTCTGTCAAGCCTGGGCTCAGTGTGGCCCGGCCTCTGGATCCTGACATACCTCAGGAGTCAGCAGCCGAAAAAAGCTCCTTCTGGAAACGAGAGAGAGTGTCGGCCATGTTTTTTTGGACCCCGGGGACATGCCTGGCCACAAACTGGGTGTTATTCCGATGGCTCTGCGGTTCAAGTGCCTGGACTAAGGTCATGACCCTGTTTGATCTGATGTTTGATTATTAAAGATGTGCACAACTGTCTGATTATAGTACCAAATACCACACCGAAACATTGACAAAGTCCCGGGCCCAGCTATAAACTGCCACTCCTATGGGAAAGAGCTCGAGGATCGTCCGGTCCCGGGTGATGCCAGCTGCTTTTTAACGTTCTTGCCACAGGGCTGCGTACTGACAACCCTCAACATAGAGACCGACCCCAGGCCCCCAACAGCATCAGAGCCTGCCTGCATGTCGGCCTCTACAAGCTTCATGTCCTGTCAGAAAGATACGCCATTGCAGCTTTCAAGGAAACTGAGCCACCATTCCCGGATCTCACGTATAGAAGCCGTAATTCTGATTCTGTGTGTGGGCCAACTAACACCAGACAGAGCATCACAGAGGCATCTCCAAATGCCCTGCCAGGTGCCTTCACCCAGCGTGTAAAATCTAAGTGCCCCAAAGCCTGCCGGTTATGTAGTGTAATATTGCAGGCAGCAACCGTAGCCTTGAGCAGTGATACTGCCTTTGAGCTTAACCTGTGGAAGTCTGCTCTGCTATGCCTGAGAATTGAGTTCAACCCCCATAAAAGTCAATCAGGAATCAGTGATCGGGCCGTCTGCTTTCTTGTGGGTCAGGGGCACCCCTAGGTTCTTGCACAGGGGAGTAAAGGCCAATAAAAGGCATCCATACATGCCCTTGCCCAGAGGATCTGCACCATTATTGTTTTGGAGGGTTTTTACCCCTGATAACTAGGCAAGAGGCACTTTTCAAGTGGTGTTCCTCCTATACCCATCAGGGGGGAGAGGAATTGTCCCTATCCACCCTTGCGCAGTGTCCTCTCTAGTGGCTGTTGCCGGTGGCGTTCTGCATGTTCTAGACCGTGAGCCGTCTGGAGACATCCAACTCCTCTACCACCACCCTTTGCCTGTAAACCGCTCCATGAACTTCGTGTTGAAAATCAAACACCATTGATTTTCTTTTCTCTGTGTTGGGGGGGGGGCTGCAGGCCTGGTCCCGTGGTGGTTAGCTGCCTTGCCTCAGCCACACAGGCCAGCCTTGCACTCCCCCACCTCGCCCTGCGGCCTGCTCCTGCCACCAACAAGGCCGCAAATTGAGGGGTGGCCTCCAGCAAGCACCCTCCACCAACTCCCCTGGGGGGGGTCGGCCATCCCGCATGCCTCCCCACTGAGGCAGAGTCCCTGAGGGCAACCAGCAGGCAGGCGAGCAAGCAGAGCTGCCTGAGTGCGCAGCCGGGGAGTGCAATTGGCTGGGGGGGGGCCTTCTGTGCCCAGGGCAGTCCGGGAGTTCTCCTCATCAGTTCCCACAGCAACAAAACAAGGCAGTCCGCAGCGCCCGTGCACCCGCCCCGCTGGGGAGAGGGAGGCACAGACAGGGCTAGTGGGAGCTCCAGGGTGCGCTAGAGCCTCGTCGTCGTGTAGGCTTCCCCACGCTCCCCCATTGCGTCTTTCCCCCACCTCTGGGATAGCACTCCTGAGCTGCCCTCCTGCTCCGTGGCAGGAAGAGAGAGCAAGGGAGCTGATCACAGCCGCGACCCATGTCGTCGCCAGCTGCTAAGGCCTCATGCGCTCTCCTCCGCATGCGTGTCTCCCTCCGTCGCCATCCAGGACCGCAATGTGTTTGCACAGGCAACGTGCCTGTTCCGGGAGCAGCGGACCCGCCCCCCAGACGGCCCAGCAGCCAATCAGATGTCAAGCCCCAGACTGCTTGTCCATGAGCGGTGGGGCAATTGGTCCGTTAGCGCGCAAAAGCACTAACGGCTTTTCTTCCTATAAGCCAGTCACAAAGGAA
Organism: Lerista edwardsae; assembly: GCA_029204185.1. Taxonomy (NCBI): domain Eukaryota; kingdom Metazoa; phylum Chordata; class Lepidosauria; order Squamata; family Scincidae; genus Lerista; species Lerista edwardsae. The sequence goes on along the minus strand of JAJKFI010000002.1, from coordinate 43,490,367 downwards.
GGAAAGCAACAAAATTGGAAAGAGACCTCATTGTCACTGTTAGATGCAACAGTCAAAACCCTTGATTAGTGTAGGAGGAATGAATTATTAAATCTTCCCACATCCTCTGTTTTCAAATCTCCAGTATTCAATTATGCATCAGCAAATGTTATCCTGCAATCACGGGAAAAGAACTAATTGGTTTTTATGAACTGATGCATTTTATATCTGACCTTTAGATAATTTCTGTTTGTTGAGTGGGTCTTGAAGTTGGCTCAAGATGAAATAAAAATAAAAAAAAAACTCAAACACTATTTTCCTTCAATTTTGATTTTTTTTGTTTAGCTCTTATTGATGAAACTGTTTTCTTCTAACTGAATATCAAAATTTTGCCTTCATCATTAGAAGGATGCAATTAAAAGAGACTGCCCTGCACAGAGACACAATTCTTACAGAAGGAGGGAAAAAAGAAACAGGCTTATCCCTACATACTGGAAAAATTATAGACCTGTTATTTGGCCATTGACTGGAATACCCCAGGCTGGAACTGGCAGGCCGAAATGCCCGCCCCATATTCAACCCAGGGCCCGGAGATGCTGCCGTTCTACCTGGGAATGGGGAAAAAATTCCCCTTCTGCCAGGTAGCGCACAGCAGACCCAATGGGGCTACTCGGAGCTGTGCTGCCAAAATTGGCAGCACAACTCTGAGTGCTTGAATCAGGGCCACAAGTGCTGGGGATGAGAGTTAGGATCCGGCCCAATTGCTAGATCATGCCTCCACCCCCTCCCCGGGCAAGCCCACCCTCCACCCTGTTCTGCCTTTTCCCTGCCCTGTTCTGCCTCCTGCTGCCCTCCCCAAGCCCCTGTGCTGGCCTTTCCCCTTTTGGTGTGGGCTGAGTCCAGGTGCAGGGAGGCCAGCACAAGCTGCCTGCACCATCCTTCAGGTTCTCCAAAATGGCGCCCACACATTTTATGGGATGTTTGCAACACCTGGAGTTCAGTACAAGCAACTTGTGCCGGCCTAGAGAGCATGTTGGATTGCGCTCTACTCCTCTTATGGCTCAATCCTATAGAGCCAGTTGCAATGTTGCAAAAGCCACGTCGCACCCATCACAAAGAGTAGGCCTCCAGTGGCCACTTTGGATCCACCATCCAAAATGGCGGCAGCCCACCGCTACACCTGACTTTGCAGGTGAGTCCAGGTCAGCTGGCAGCAGGGAGTCAGCAGAACAAAGCGTGTAGGGGGTAGAAGGAGGGGTGTCCTGGTGTGCGCAACTTGTCCAGAATGCTATCCCTTTCCTTCAAACATACCCATCTCCAAACATGCCCCACATGCCCCCTTTCTCAGACCATACCCAAGGGCCTAGCAAAGGTCTAAGGAAACCCATTGGTGATCAGAGGCTTGTGAGGAGGTAAGGAATTATATTTTCCTACCTCTCCCCCACCGCATAGCATGGGGTGCACAGCACATTTTGCAATGTGGATTGGGCTGTTCATATGATGTGTCAGAGGATTTTACAATGGGGACCTTGGTATGCACAGATCTCCAGTAGGGTCTTAAACTTGCCCTCTGTTGACCTGTATAGGAGAAAGAGGAGAATTCACCTGCTCATCATCTTTGTGTTATAAAATGTCCAGACATCTCAGTTTTGATCCTTTAAGGACACCCCTAACTGCTCTAGAGCAGCATCTTTGGGGAGATCCTTCCTCTGAAGTCTTGAAAGACATCAAAATGATCCAAGTTTCCTTGGTCGGTTTTCCATCCTCCTTCCTTTTGTGACAGAGAATCTTGCCACTCTTCTTCTTATCTATATGTGCTGCCAGGGTGCATCACCTACCTGCTGCTTGTTGAGTGTGATACAGCAGCAAAGAAGGCTAACGCAATTTTAGCCTGCATTAATAGAACCATAGCATCCAAGCTGCAAGAAGTTGGTGCGACCTCACCTGGAGTAGTGTCCAATTCTGGGCACCTCAGTTCAAGAAAGATGCAGTCAAATTGGAGCAGGTTCAGAGAAGAGCAACAAAGATGATGAGGGGGCTGGAAAACAAGTCCTATGAGGAAAGGTTGAGGGAACTGCGTATGTTTAGCTTAGAGAAGAGACAATTAAGAGGAGATATGATAGCACTCTTCAAATATCTGAAGGGCTGTCATAAGGAAGAAGGGACAAATCTGTTCTCATCTGCCTTTGACAGTAGAACTAGATCCAATGGGCAGGGGCGTAACTAGGGGGTGGCAGGGGGTGGCATGAGCCATGGGCGCCATCTTGCAGGGGGCGCCATTTGCATGGCGCCCGCCCCCCCCAAAATGGCGTCCACGGCCCTCCCGCTCCCTGCGCCTCATTCTCCTCGCTCCGGCTGGCCTTAAAGAGCCAGCCGGAGCGAGGAGAACGTGCTGCCACCCGGCGCCCCCTCCTGCTTCTCAAGGGGGGTGGGGCGCTGGGCACCGCCGCATTCTGTTTGCTCCTGCCGGCCCTTTAAGGCCGGCACGAGCGAACAGAAAGAACACAGCACCCCAGCCACGTTCTATTCGCTCGTGCCGGCTCTTTAAGGCCGGCAGCACGAGTGAACAGAAAGAACGTGGCCAGGGCGCCGTGTTCTGTTCGCTCGTGCCAGCCTTAAAGAGCCGTCACGAGCAAACAGAAAGAACGCGGCGCCCTGGCCGCATTCTTTCTGTTCGCTCGTGCAGGCCTTAAAGAGCCGGCACGAGCAAATAGAACGCGGCTGGGGCGCCGCGTTCTGTTCACTGCCTCCAGCCCTTTAAGGCCAACGGCGGTGAACAAAACACGGCGCCCCCGCCGTGTTCTGTTCTCTGCCGCTGGCCTTAAAGGGCCAGCGGCAGCGAACAAAACGTGCCTCTTAGAAGGGGCGGGGTGCTATGTCATGACGTCACGATATGACGTCATGACGTTGCGTGCCCCTAGGGGCGCATTTTCATTGGGCGCCATGGGCGCCCTTTCAAATAGATTCGCCCCTGCCAATGGGTACAAACTGCAAGAGAGGAGATTCCGGCTGAACATCAGGAAGAATTTCTTGACGATTAGGTAGGGCGGATCTACACTCTGCTCACTTTTAGCAGGGAGAAAGTGGATCAGTGTGCGCAGGGCCAGCCTTAAGCCAATGTGGCCAATGTCATCACATTGGGCATCATTGTGGGGCCCCCTGCACTAGCACAGCGAGCATATTGCCTGCTGCTGCAGCTGGGATCTCTATGGGCGAGAACAGCAGCTTTACCTTGGGTCTTCCCACCTACCCTGCTTCTGCACAGCCCAAAATAGACCTCCTGGAAGCAGGTAGTGGTGACAACATCATGCCGCCACCAATTATTTCCAGGCGCTGCACTGCGTGTGGCACCACAAGCACTCTTCTTGGTGAGTGGGGGCCCTGTGGGGAGGGTGGGGGCCCTGTGGGAATGCCCTGCATTGGGCCCCTCTGCCCCTAGAGCCAGCCTTGAGTGTGGGTTGCATTTGTGGCAGGATGGAGAGAGGTGGTGGTGGTGGCAGACTCAGGGTGAAGGGCACCCTGAGTCCACCTCCCGTTACCCCTCCTCAATCTGCAGAGAATGCAACTTGCTTGGTGAGTGGACAGGGGTCACGTCGGCAGCCCCGTGCACCTCCCTCAAGTCATCGGTGAGTGGTGCAGCAACAGGGTCTACCAGGCACATGGGCATGGTTTGCAAGGAGGCAAGGGAGACGGGCGGTCCAATTGAACAGTGTTTTATTGGGGCTCACCGACACTCCTGGATATTGCCCCTGAACCCCCTGTTACCTCACAGAGGTGTCGCCCTGAACCCCCGACCCCACTCACCCCAAAGTCCAATGCAAAGAGTCTTCAGCCCCCTGGGCTCCAACACAAATGTCCAGCTGCCTGGCCAATAACTAAAGTCCTGGGCGTCCGCCCACTCACGGCTCCCCGCCAGTCGCTCGGGGTCGTCTCGGGTTGTCTTCCGGGATCCTCTCAGATCCAAGGAATGGATCGCCTGCAATCCCGGGCCAGGCGCCCATCCCTCAGGGGGCGCCAATCCTCTTCGTCGCTGGGGTCCCAGCCACCACGGGGGTTCCAGGTCTCACGCCCACAGGGGGTGCTTAAGCCACTGCGGTCCCCGGCCCGCACCCCTCGTGGGAACACCGTTGCCACCTCTCCCCAGGATGCCTCCTCCTACCCTGACAGCCCGCCTCCTTTTACCTCCGGGGCCGCTGCCCCATCGGCCACAGGTGCACCTCGTCCAGCTCGACCAGTCGGGGCTACTCCCCCGGAGACCTTTCCCTGGCTGGGCCCTGCTCCTGCCAGCAACCAACAACGGGCCATCCCTGTTTCCACAATGCAGGCAAGAAATGAAAAAGATGGCATCTAAATGAACCAGATATTCCCACTACAAAAGCTTGCTCTACATTTGGAGTCTGATTACTTTTCTGTTTGAACAGGCCTTGTCGCTGTCTGTAATGCTGCTCGAGTATTTTAATGAAGTTCTTAGTTGACTGATTTATAATACAGCTTTTTAAACAGACTGACCTGGGTAAAAGAGATTTCCGAGCTTGACAAACGATACGATGGCGGCACCAGACTAAACCCCCCCCCCATCTCTTCTACAAAATGAGAGAGGTGCTTAGCAGGACAAAACACTGACTCGAGATTTCAGTAGGTAAATATGCGATAATCCAGTCTGTCCTCCAAGCCAAACTGAGTGGAGATGGATTCTCTTGATAAAGTTTTGGGTCTGAATCCAGGGGATTTGTGCTTGCTTTTAAAGTACTGAAAGAGCTGCAGCTTCTCAACTTTTGTGCAACTACAGACAGTCCTTTGCCAACACCTTGAATTCCCCTGAAATGGTAGGAATGTGAAATGCTTCCTACAATGTCACATTTCTATGTAAATATTGATGATTTGTTATCCCCCTGCCACCGCATGCACATATTTTCATGATCAGCATTCATTCATAAAGTATGGTCTGCGGTTTTATTGACTTGATTGAAATAAACATGCGACATACAATCCATCCATCAAACTCCAGTTTACTAAGAATAGAAAGAAGAGGCCTGCATTTGCCATTTCCAGTGCACTCTTTTCATTAGCAAGGTGCAATGTCCTGCTGTCCGCCCTATTGCATGGCAGATTTAATGGGGTGCCATGTGTTGAAAGGCACTGTCAGTGTGGGTGTGACATATAAACTACATCACATTTGCTTCTTGACTGTCCTCTTCTTGAAGAGCTGTGTTTGACGTTCTTAGGATCGATTCTGGCCAACGTGCGATGCTGGCTGGCCCAGGATAAGATCCGGCTCATTCTATCTACGGAGCTGGTTGACATAGTGGAGGGAACGACAACTTTTTATGCTTAATTGTTAAGAGTCAGACTAGTGAATGCCAGTGACACTGTGTTTAATATGGAATATAAACACTGTATGGAATATATGCAGGGATGTGTTGGTGCTGTGGGTTAAACTACTGAGCTGCTGACTGGAAGGTTGGCAGTTCAAGACCACGTGATGGAGTGAGCTCCTGTTGCTTGTCCCAGTTTCTGCCAACCTAGCAGTTCGAAAGCATGTAAAAATGCAAGTAGATAAATAGGTACCACTTCGTTGGGGAGGTAACGCCATTCCGTGCACCTTGATGTATAGTCATGCTGGCCACATGACCCCGGAAGCTTGTCCTTGGACAAACACCGGCTCTTCAGTTTAGAAATGGAGATGAGCACCTCCCCCTAGAGTTGGTCACGACTAGCCCATTCGGTCGTGGGAAAACTTTTACCTTTATGGAATATATGCAGTACTGCATTGATGATGCCTATCTGTTCCAGTGCAATCTTTGTTCTTCCCTTGGCTAGCTCCTTAGTAGTTCCTAGCAATTTCGTCCAAGTAGCAATAATTAAGCTCAAATGTTTATTAAGACGACAGATTGTTTTCACCCTTGGTTCCCTGACTTGTGTTGCCAACAACAACCAGCCTAGCTGGCTTGAACATGTTGGTGTCACCACTTGGGAAAGAGCAAGGAGAAAAGGGTTGTCGTTTTCGGGGGATGTCTTGAGAAGCATTTGTGTGTGGTTTTTTAAGCCACTGCATTTGTTGTGCACTGGAATGCGCACTAAGGGCACAATCATAACCTGGCATTGCTCCAGACCAGTGCCGCCGCAAATGTGCTGTAAGGCATATCTGCCCTGCGGATTCCATTGCTGGGCCAGTGCAAGCAGCAGCGCCAACTCTTGGGTGCTGCCGCGCCTCTCAGCTGCACTGGTTGAGTGCCGGCTTAGCCCTGCTGGTGCATGGCCGCACCAAGGGCAGGCCAGAGGCGGGCAGAAGGAGTAACGCTGTGCTGCCATGGGCAGAGATGGGCCGGAGATGGGACACAGCCATTAGGACATATCCAACCTCCCCGTCTCTGGGCTAGGCAGTCCTGATTTGGGCCACCCCTGGCCACGTGGACCTGCACCTGCAAATCTGCAAGCGAGCCCCATAAGGCTGGTTGAGGCTTACCTCGGGGCAAGGACAGAGGCGTCATCCTACCGGAACAGGGCGGTACCCCGTTCCAGTAGTTCCGGGGAGAGCGGGAACGGAGAAGCAGCGCGCGGCAGACTCCACGCGCTGTTTTTGCCTGCCCTCCCACCCCTGATCCTGGATCGCTCTGTAAGAGAGCTCTTCCAGGTGCAGGGAGGCGTTGCCGGGCGCCACAAGGGGGCGGGGAGCTACAGCTCACCCATCCGTCCCCGCGGCGTTCCGGATCCTGGCGCCAGCAGCGTTCCGGTTGCTGGCGCCAGTGAATGACTTCACTGGGCAAGGGGAAAACATCCTGTTGGCCGTCGCTGAACCGCTCCTGACTCCTAACACGCTAAGGATGCAGCCCAGCTGAACTGGCCTGGCTATTCCAGCACAGGTTAGGATTGGGCTGCCCATGAGCTGGACTAGCCAGGCCAGTTCAGCTGGGCTGCATCCTCTGCTTTTTGTCCCAGACAATCTCAAACTTTGGCTAAAGTTAGCCAAAGCTTGAGATTGTCTGGGGCAAAAGGCGGAGCCCAGCCTTGTCGATTCCATTCTCCTTCATTTTAGTTAAAGTATTGAAATGGCCTTTGCAGCCGTCCATAATACGTCCATGACACTTCTCTGTCTGCCAGCCTCGGCACAGTGCTTGCCTTCATTACATTACACCCAGCAGCGATCCATCTTCTTCAGATGAACAAAGATAGGATGACTGATTTCATATGTTCGGTACTCATATTAAGGAGGTGTGTGTGTGCTGTTGAGTGAAGGAGATTACTTGAATCAAATTTGACCTCTGCAGGAAATGAGCTGTGAAAATCCTTGAAACTTCCAAGGTCTGAAAACATAAATTTTCCTAATATGGACACCTTCAACACTTGTATTTATTTTGTCACACTGGTGAGGGCAAAAGACCTCTCGCGCCAGGACCACTCCATCTTTGCTTTCATTGTTCCTTAATCGTTTAAGGTGAACCAAAGCATATTACTCACATTAGTTCTAGCTGGGCTCTCTCTGTGTTTGATTATAGTGGGAAGAGATGGACAAAGCAGACAGAACTTGTGGTCAATGAGCAGGTGGGCTACACAGAAGTATACCCCAGGTGAGTTAATTATGGAAAGGCTAATGTTAATGAATCATCAGTTATTACAGTCAAGTAACATGGGACGTGGTGGCACAGTGGGTTAAACCGCTGCTGCTGGGCTTTCTGACTGGAAGGTTGGGAGTTCAAGACTGCGCGACGGAGTGAGCTCCCGTCGCTTGTCCCAGCTCCTGCCAAACTAGCAGTTTGAAAGCACCTAAATGCAAGTAGATAAATAGGGACCACTTCGGTGGAAGGTAACGGCGTTCCATGCGCTACAGCGTAGAGTCATGCCGGCCACATGACCATGGAAGCTTGTCCTTGGACAAACGCCGGCTCTACAGGCTTTGAAACGGAGATGAGCATCATCCCCTACAGTCGGTCACAACTAGACCATTCGGTCGTGGGGAAACCTTTACCTTTAATGTATACAATGTTACTACAGCTGGAAAGGCACTTCAGATGCATGGAGATGTTGAGTGTGCAAACACCTGCATACCCTGGGATGCCTGCATGTGCATATACCTGCACACCCAAAAAATCTCATTGGTCTTATAAAAACTCAAAATTCTCAGGAAATTTTTGCTGGAGTCAGAACCCCAAGTTCTCTTCTAATGTCCCTCTAGGTGACGTGCCAACAGCAACTGTCACTCTCAACTTATTCTTACAGTGCAATCCAAGCACGCCAGCTTGCATCAGCCCAACGCTGTCGAGCACATGCCATAAAGCCCATGCGCAACAGCACATGGTGCACAGTGTCAACGCAAGCACTTGTGTCGATGCTGCTGTGCTGGAGCCGCTGCGCTGGCCGTGGGTGGGAGGTGGGCCAGCCCAGGGAGGGGTGGTGGTGCTTAGATGCATCCACACAGCCGTCCCCAGCCTGCGCGGCCCCGATTCAGGTCATGCAGCTTGCTCAGAGCTAGCCCATCAGGGTGGCTGGCACCTACCCTGGGGCAAGGGCACGAACATGCCTTTGCCCATGGAGGCTCCAGCGCAGTCCCAACCTGTGTTGGATATAGCTCAGGATTGCCAGGCTGTGCTGTTCCAGCATAGGCTAGGATTGCGCCATTAATCTAATCCTGTCCATTGCAGTGATTACAACCTGTAACCAGTGGTGTCATCTAAATGATTTAAGAACAGGAACTCACTTTTGATTGGCATATGTCAGGACCCACCCACCGGAAGTGACGTCATAAGCTGGAGGCTGGCGGAGCCCAGGTCTACCCGCGGCTGGTTCCTAGCCACCGACGACATCAGTGATGAGTGGGCGGAGCCAGCCAGTTCTGTACAGCGCCTGGCGCCTACAGAACAGAAAGCGAAGAATTCCCCCCTCCCCAATTGCAGCTCCAATAGTGATGGGGACAGTCTCCCAAAGAAACCTCACACCCAGCGTGCCAGTGAAACGCTCTGGACTGGAGAGACAGTGGCGAAAGCCTTTCCTTGGTCTTCGCAGCTAGGCGAGGTGGAGTTATTCAAAATTGCCAGGGAAGTTGAAAATTGGCACAGGGGCAGCAGCCTCGAAGCCGAGGCTGGCTGAGCAGAATGAGGCAGGAACCTGTGGAAGGGGCTGAGGGGCGGCACCACTCCAGACGGCACCCTTGGGCGCTTCCCCACACCAAAGCCTGCTTATGCCGGGCAGGTCAGGAGGGCAGCTTCAAAAAGTCCCGGCTCCCCTCCGTCCCCTCCAGGGCCCCCCTCGATTCACCACCACACCCCCAGGACGCCCCTTCTCCCCAGTGGGCTGCAGACTCACCAGAGTGGCTGCTGACTCCACGTGTGTGGCTGGAGGGAGCGAGGAAGGAGGCTGTGCAGGACGGGACTTCCCAACTGCAGCCCTTCCCCCTTCACCCCCCTAGGAATCCAGAGTCGCTCCCTTTAACCCTCTGAGTGCCGGCCAACCAAGAAGAAAAGCTCTTTCCAGAGGAATTGGGAGGGGGGAGGGGGAGAGTGAAGTGGGCGGAGTCAGCCCTAATTTTAACTAGTGGAACTGAGTTCCCCCGCGTTCCCCCTGCATGACATCACTGCCTGTAACATTTGTTTCTTTAAAAACAAACAAACAAAAACATGGTGCAGGTGAAATTATGAGATTCCTCTCCCACACTCTGGCTGCAATCTGAATTTAATTACCCCTTGAGGCTGATAGCTGCTTTAAAAGAAAAAAAAGGAAGAAAAGATACTGGGAGCCTAATCCTATGCATGCCTACTCAGCAGTAAGCCCCATTATGTCAATGGGCCTGCTCCCAGGTGAGTCTCGCCCCAGAGTTCCAATCACAGAACTCCCAAATTATATCTAATTCAGCCCTGAGCAAATCAGAGCTGTTGTGTACTGGATGAATGTAGCAGTTTTAACATGAGTTAAAACATGAGTTTAGCAGTACAACACTGACAATCAGAAACTAGGTCTTGTAGGCACTACACATTAGCACTTCAGAACAGTGCCTTCATCTTCCTTCCTATATCATTCCTGCCCAATTTCTATGCATGATTCCAAGAAGGATTCTTGGTTTTCCCTCCTGTATCTAAGCTTACGTACAGGGAAAGGAGACAACTGCATATTTTACCCTGGCCTCCCTGCATTTACCCCGCATTATTTGAAAATGTTATCTATAGAGATGGAGGGAAAGACGGATGGATGGATGGAAAGATGGATGAATGATGATGATGATGAGTTTGATAAAACTGCCTTTCTTTCTTACAGCACAATCCTAACCTGGAGTTAGGCTGGCACAGTTAGGCCAGCAAAGTTTGGCCAGCCCAAGGGCCATCGTAAAGCACATTTGGACTACTCTTGGAGTCAGGGAGGATGGTGCACCTCTGTTTGTTGGCCTCTCTGACTCCAAGAGTGGTCCAAACATACTTTACGGTGTCACTTGTGCTCGCCAAACCTTGCTGGCCTAACTGTGCCGGCCTAACTCCAGGTTAGGATTGCACACTCAGTGTTGCAGGAGCAGGAGCTCCTGTGTAACGTGGCCCGTCCCTCTCACCTTCAGAGCTATTTGCTACCCAGGGTTCCCCACACTACCTGGACACCAACACTGCTAGCCTAGCTGTGCCGGCCTAACTACAGGTTAGGATTGCACCCTTAATCAGGATGGAAGGGGTGTTGTCAGAAAAGAAATAAAAAACATTTAACCAATGTATCTAGGAAATTCTATGTGCTCCCTGTGAGAGTTTCACAAAGGAAGACACCATTTCCTATAGATATTTACATACAAACAAAAGCCCTTACTGTTGCTATCTAAGCAGCTGAACACTGAAAGATTTAGTTCCCTGCAGAAATTTAAATTGCTAATGGGTTATTAGGCTTCACTAACAAGCTCCCTAATTTGACTCTCCATGATTGAACAAAAGTGTTTTCAGTGTGGGAGATAGTTCCACTAAATAACAGTCTTTGGTAACAAATTATTTATTTGGGTGTTCTTCCCCTTCTTTGCTTGTGGGTATGCTATAATGGAGCCCTACAGGGGAGTCATTACTAGCCCATTGTTTACTGAAAATACTGGCACTTTTATCAATTGTTTTAGTTCCCAAATAACGTACATAAATAATAGGCAGCACAAATTTGGAATATTTATTTATGGTCTACATATAGGCAATGGAAAAGGCATATCAAGGACCAAGTAGGCAGGCATTCAGAATCATCTATGATGGACAGAGACTGGGGATGAAGCTCAACATGGGTCTGCCCAGGAAAATGGCACCCCCACTGAATTTTCCCCATATATATTGGTCAAGACATTGTCATTTCCCCATCCCTGTTGTACATTGTTGACTGCTGCGAGCAGGGACATAACAATGACACAGGTCAGTCTAATTACACATTCTTTTTTTAAAAAAACATTTCTGTCCCACCTTTCCAATCCCTCCACCAATTCTAGTGGCAGAACTTGACAGAAGACAGCCCAGTGTCAAGGGTTACAGCTAGTTCAACCTTCAGATCACTACCCAGTGTGTTTTTCTTTGTTTGTGGATGCAGGTGTACCTGCGAGCTACAAACCAGGTGAGGACTGCTGTTGGATCAAATGCAGATCTTTACCACTGTACAGTAAATGGACTATCAGAATGAGGGTAAGTGGTGGAACCAAAAATGGAGGGTATCAGAGTGATACCCTACTTGGGATATCATTTTCCAGATAGCAATTGAACATGTTCATCTGTTTTATATTCAGTGCACAATCCTAACCAACTTTCCAGCACTTGGGTGAGGACAATGCAGCTCTTGCGTAAGAGAACAAACATTCCCTTACCTTCAGGATGCCTCTGTGAGTGCCCCCCCCAACTGTAGAATGCAGCACATGTCTCATTGGCACGGCTATGTCAGTGCTGGAAAATTGGTTGGAACTGGTTACAAAGTCAGACCAATTGGCTCTTAGCAGCAGTAGTACCAGTATTATTAAGAGCGCAATCCAAACCTGGAGTAGGTCAGCACGAGGAACTTATGCCGGCCCAGAAGTGTCTCAAATGCACTGTGAAGCACATTTGGGCCACTCTCGGAGTCAGGGAGGATGGCTCACGTCCAGTGGTGGGATTCAAATAAATTAACAACCGGTTCTATGTCCTTCAGGGCGGCCTTCAGGGCGGCCACTGCCTTTCCTCCCTCTCCCAACCTAAAATTAACAACCGGATCTGCAGAACTGGTGAGAACTGGCTGAATTTCACCACTGCTCACGTTCATGTGCAAGCTTCCCTACTCCGAGAGTGTCCAAACACACTTTACGGTTCGTTTGCAACACTTCTGGGTCAGGATTGTGCCGTAAGAATATTTGCATACTGCCTTTCAACAAAAAGTAGTTCAGAAAGTGGTTAACACAGCAAAAATAAATCAATAAGGCCAATATACAAACTGAGGTGACGCTCCAGACAGAAAAGAATATGGGTATGACCTGTGGGGAGACACCAAAGACCAAATATAGGACTTCGTACATGCAAGGTTTGCAAGCTACCACTCAGCTATGGCCTCAACCTTCCTTCTAGTTTAGTGTTGTAGTGTGGGTTCAGCCATGGGAAAGTTGCTACCTGAACACCATCTAATGTAGTGGTTCTCAAACCTTTTAGCACTGGAACCCACTTCTTAGAATATAAGATCATAAGAAGACGAGCCCTGCTGGTTCAGGCCAAAGGCCCATCTAGTCCAGGTCCCTGTATCTCACAATAGCCCTCCAGATGCCTCAGGGAGCACACGAGACAAGAGGCTGCCTGCATCCTGTTGCTCCTCCCTTGAATAACCATCTGTTATTCCAGAACCTACCGGAAGTGGTGTCATGGCTGGAAGTGCCGTCATTGTGATGACAGAGCCTGCTGCTTTCCTAAGAATGCAGCAATAAGCTGGTTATTTCTCAGCCATTTTCCAACAGCAAAGTGAATCAGAAAGGGGAAAAAGCCTATTCAAAACAACCTTGACATAAGCAAAATAACCACACAGCCCTCCCCCTTTCCAGTGTCCCATCGTCCCATATTTTCAGTGATGGCTGCACTATGTGCTACACAAGCCATCTGAAATTGGCTCATGATCCACCTAGTGGGTCCCATCCATGGAGTTATTATTTACTGGAGAAGCCCTGGAAGCCCATTCTTGAAGCCCTGGACTGACCAATATGGCTGACTCAGATCAGCGCCACGAACTATGAGGGGCTCTCTCGCTCGCACGTCGCTCGCACGGCGCACGTGTAAAAGTTAATTTCAACGTCTTTAAGCATGCCTGCGTGTTCTGCATACGGGTGTGCGAATCGCTGAACGAAAAATGGGATTTAATTTCTGCGGAAAGATTCATGTATTCACATTACATCGGTTCAATAAAACGACCGTGAGTACTGAACGTTAACAGAATTTGTTGTTTTTTTCTTTTTTGGGGGGGGTGAGTATAGAAGTTAAAAAAATACTCTTCGTAGTCTAGAAGTAAAAAAAAAATTCCTCTCATATTGACAACTACTTGTGTCATGAAGAGATTTTAATGTAATTTTCCTACGGTAATATTTTCGAAATTCTGAACATTAACAGACATTTTTTTAATGGGGCATGGCCATTTTATTTCTGCTTGTGTAGATTTCAAAAAATAAGCCTGTCAAAACAGTGCAATCCAAGTTTAAATAGACAGCAAGTGGTATTTCATCCGGTATGTTCAGTAATATAATTACGTGGAATTAAACCTTGGAATTGCATATTAACTCATAATATGGTTACCACTGATGTTTCTCCACGATCACACGTTGTTATTTTCGTGAGTTTTTACTTCAGGAGTAAACGATTCAGCCCTAAACATCATGCGAAAACCCATTTGAAATGCTTGGAATGAGCAATGTTTTGCACTCACCAACATGGCCGCTAAGCCCGCCCCCTAGGCTTCAACCTTCTCGTATTAATTGTTAAAGGAGGGCCGGGCCCTGGTCCCATCCCAGTTTGAGAAACACTGATCTAATAAATTCTCTGACATCACTTTAGTCCTAGTAGGCATGGTGGATTAGGGCAATTGTTCCCAAATTGTATGTGGTGACCCCTGACAGTGCTGCAACAAACTCATAGGGGCCCTGCACGATTTCCCTGGTAGCCTCTTCTTCCCAGTTCTCTTGGGCACTGCCATCTTGGTTCCCACAATCCAAGATGGTGGCACCAGGGAGAGGAAGGAAGGCCACTGAGAAAGAAGGGATGTGTGATTACAGCACGTTTTGGAACTCTTAGATTAAAGGGGAGAGAAATGGATGGAGAAAATCTCAGGTTGGAGGCTGCCAAAATACACCCATTTTTAGTGTACACAAGTCTAGGTGACAGTTGTATTGAAAAAAGAAACCCAGGAGAAAAAACCTGATTATTTGACTAACAAATGCATTTAAATAATGCAAATCAGATGAAAAAAGCCCTCTGCGCTTAAAAAAAAGAGAGAGAGAGAGAGAGAGAATCTGATTAGCAGTAAATTGCTGTCATCTTAAAATCAGTCAGTCAGCCGTCACAATCCAGAAGGTAACAGCTTTTGTCAGCCATAACAAGCTGCTTAGTACTGAACCGCTTATCACGAAAACAAGATCCTTCTTTCGGACAGAGAGAAGGTTTTCATCTGGGATGTGCCACATTGCTTTAGTGTACCGTGCATTGTTTCCATTATGTAAGCAAAGTATAGTTAGGGGGGGAACCAGATGCTGGAGCGACATTCAAGAGGCTTACCACTTCAAATGTCATTAATGCAAGGAACGAAAGTGAAGGACTAACACTGTAGGAGAAAATCACCCAAGGCTGAGTGGAGTAGCAGTGGAGGGAAATGTATTGTTTTCTTTTCGACTAATACGAATGAACACAGGACAGCAAGAATTCCAGAGACTGATCAGTGGGGTGAAGAGAGAGCAAACAATGGAAACTGTAATTGCTTCCAGAGTGATTTGTGTTTGGCACTTGGGGGCCCAAGAATGCTGTCACCCTTAAGATCCATGAACAATAGCTGCTATTGCTGGAATACGCTCAGACTTAAGCAAGGCTCTCCTCCAGAGTATTTGCAAGTGAAGCTAAGCTCTTCAATAGCGCAGGCACTGTGTTAAGGCTTAGCAGGGTCCCTAATGAGCAGCTGCGCTAAAACTGTATCAACTGTATGTGCTCAAACAGCATCTGTATCAGGCGGCAGGTGTTTCCTCGCGTCTCACCTCAAGCTGCAATTATTTATGTAACCAGAAAGCAGGAGAGAGACAAGAGTCGGCCGAGGCTGAATGTGTCTTAGGCTCCGTGAAATACATATCCTGTTAGGGAGTGGAATAGTTGGCTCTCCAAAGAAGCGAGAGAACGGATTTCTGGAGGCACACTGGGTGCAAATGAAAGTATACATGGTAAAATATACAAAGAAACTATGAATCGGAACATTCTGGTTCTTGGTATTGTATACATAAGAGCAGCAGTATACAGTATAGTTCTAATAACTCAGTTGTATTTGCTTACAACTACCTGGAAATTTCCAGTGCAAAAACAACGTAGCTGAAGAATATCTCTGGATACTAGTTCATCAAGGCCTAAGGCAGTGGATTCCAAACCTACCTGGGCCATGACACCCGCGTAACCTCTTCTTCCTGGCTTAGCCGGGCACCCCCATCTTGGATCTTGCAAAATCTAGCATGATCCAATATGGCAGGGCTGGCCCAGGAGAGGGGTGGGCCTTGCATTCGGCCATAAGGCCAAATCCAAGGCCTCATCCCGAGGCCGTGTGGCCCTGATTCAGGCTGTGCAGTCTCTTCGGATCTGCACTTGCTGTTTAGCAGGCACAGATCCAAGGAGTCCATAGTGGAGGCTAGCGCCTCCCCTACGGCAAGGACACAAATATGCCCTTGCGCCAGGTAGGCTCCAGCCTCCCCAAAGCAGCTCTGGGTATGGTGCTGGTCTGCTGGCCTTGCCATTCCAGGGCTGCTAGGATTGTGCTGTCATTCAGAGCACAATCCTACACCTGTGTTGCACTGGCGCTGTGACTCAGCACTGTCGGAAGCTGGACCAGCGCTCGGTCAGCGCAGGACATCACGGAGGGCATTCCAGAGGTGTGCTGGAGGCATAATGGGGCAGTGCAGTGAATGGCGATGGATGACAGCTGTAGCCCCGAGTCCCAAGCTCCGTTTCCGGCCGAGATGGCCCCGATTCGGGCCGCTGCTGTGCAGATCCAAGCAGCCCCATAGGACTGGCTAGGGCTTACCTGGGTGCAAGGGGAAAACCCTTGCCTGGTGCTGTACGCTGCTGCCTCCTACTGGGCTTAGGATACGGCCCTGCTGCGCCGGCCTTGCTAAGTCGGCACTGCTTAGGATTGGGCTATGAGTCACATAGAATTCTGATAAAAACATAAAATCACTTCCTCCAGTTCTTCACATGTTCCGTCGCATCTTGAGGGCTTCCAGACATGCCCCTTAAAGAAACAAGTATGCAATACCCCAGTCTTCTTACATGTCACATTCCGTATTCTGAAAACTAAGCCAAAGATCATTTCATCCCTATCATAATTGCATCTATTTGGAAATCAATCATCCCTGGACTCAGTAGAATGTAGTTTTAGGTAAGTGGATTAAATCAGGCTGCAAAACAGCAAAGCCAGCCTATCATATTATATTGCTTGATAGTTTGGTTTGTAGAATGGCTGTCATAAATGGGCTGTCATGGACAGAATCTTTGTTATCACTTGCATGCAGCAACCATAAACAACCACAAACATAGATGAGTAGTACAACTCTCATGACTGGATAAGACATCACTAGATCACTTCCATTTATGTTGGTGATCAACTTATTCAGACATTGCCATCAATATGAATAGCATTTAACACCATTTCATAACCAAAAAGAGAAAATAAAGCCTGCTTATGAAATTTAACATCTGAACTGTTTCCAGGATAGCTGTATTTAGAAAATACAATGGTTTGGGAACATAAAGAGCTGAGGGCGCAATTGTAACCTGGACTTAGGCCAGCAAAGTTAGGCCAGCAAAGTTTGGCCAGCACAAGGAACAATGTAAAGTATGTGTGATGAAACAGTTATGTTTCCTCTATCTTTTTCTGTTTTATACTTTCTGTTTACTTTTCAAGAGCCTGTTGTTGTCAGAGGTGTCCTGGCTGGCGGGAGGAGGAGTGGCTGCCAGCCAATCTCCAGCTTGAGATCAGGGGATGGGCGGAGTCTCTCTCTTTGTTGCCTGCTGGCTTCGCTACAAGATGGCTGCAGGGAGAGCTGCTCTGTGAGCAGACAGAGGGGTTGCTGCTGGGAGAGGCCTAGCAGCAGTGATGTCATGCAGGGGGTACGCGGGGGTACGCGAGTACTGGTTTCTAGGATTACAGCTGGCCCCGCCCATTCGCCCGCCCACTCGTCGACTCCGCCCTCTACAATGTTTGAATTTCCTGCATGTTTGAGTTGCCTGCATGTTCTCAGAGCCAGGCAGGCAAGCAGGCAGCGAGCGGAGCCTTTCCTTTCCTTGCCACTGAAAAATGAGTTGCTCTGGGGTTTTAACATGATGCCAGGCCTCCTTAACATGTTCTGGGGGTGCTGTGGTATACTGTTGCAACTGCTGGGTCAGTTTAAAATCATCTGAGGCCTCAAAAAGGGCTTTTTTATGTCACTTCCTGCCACGACATCACTTCTGGCTTATGACGTCACTTCCGGTGGGCGGGTCCCGACACGTGCCAATCAAAAGTGAGTACCTGTTCTTAAATCATTTAGATGACACCACTGCCTAGCAGTGAGGAGACTGAGACAGGATCTGAGTGGGAGCAAGACCCCATCCAGTTATTTTGTTCTGTATCTTCCTAGGCCCTGTGTTACAACCCCTTTTATGGTTAGCAAACTGTTAATAAACTCTTTTCCATAAATCAGTCTGGATTCCAGTGGAGAGGAGTTTAGCCCAGGAAACTCCTCTGGTAACCTGATACCTGGGCTGGTGGCAGCGGATTTAACCTACCAAGGTATTTCCCACTAGGCTGTGCATCCTAAGTGTGCGAGTAGGGGGGTCATAGGTTACAACACCCCCCCTTTCGTTCATGACAGTATGTTTGGACCACTCTCGAAGTCAGAGAGAGCAGCACACAGATGTATTCCAATTTCTCTGACTCAAGCAGCTCAATCCTATGCCACGTCATAGCATCAACGCAAGGGGTGGATTGCTGGCGCGCACCCCCGAGCAGCACCCCCGCTTCGGCGCTTGAGCAACACCGGCCCTGCTGCACCTGCACTGAGCCTCTCTTGCACCGACCAAAGCCGGCCACATCCGTGAGGTCACGCGACCCCAATTTCGGCCATGCGGTCTCCTCTTTAGCGGGCGCAGATCCGAGGAGCACATGGGGGGCTGGAGTCTCCCCTACAGTAAGGGAGCAAATGCTCCCTTACCGTATGGGGGGGGGCTCCAGCCTCTCCTTTGCAGCGTCGGATATGGCACTGCCAAGTCGGCCTCGCCATTCCAGCCCTGCATAGGATTACACCCTAAGAGTGGTTCAAACACACTTTATAGTGACCCTTGTGCCAGTCAATCTCTGCTGGCCTAACTGTGCTGGCCTAAATCCAGGTTAGGATTGCACCCTGAGTCATTGTAGGGGAGAAAAAAAAGAGAAAAATTTCTTGGAAAATGGGAAGATGCAATAAGAAGTGTGTAAGGCCCAAATCCTAACCAACTTTCCAGCTCTGACATAGTTGTGCCAATGGGCACGTGCTGCATCCTGCTGTTGTGGGGCAGTCATGTTTGCCTCCTCCAAGTAAGGGAATGCTTGTTTCCTTACCTTGGAGCTGCATTGCCTTTACCCCAGTTTTGGAAAGTTGGTAAGAATTGCACTCTAAGACACCAAAGAAGCTACTGTCAGAGAAAAACTGATTAATGTTCATCTTGTGTTGCCATGTGGCTGGTTCATTTTCAAGAATGTTTACACAGACTTTATGTCTCTCCTGCCACATTATTATTTGTGAAGGATTAATTCAGGAACATGTGATTGTGGGATACGCCTTGCAGCTTGCGTGTGGTGCACTACTGAAATGTTTCAGTGTTTTGGTGCTCATTTAAAACTGTGTTGAGTGAAGGGGTTAGGGTGGGCCCAAGACATACTGGTGCCTGACTTGGCAAGTGAAATGCTGCCTGCCTTACCTAGTGCTGGTAATGTGCCAACCTCTGCTCCTCTGACACTCTAGCCCACCACTCTCTTCTCCTCCGTGTCAGTGGCATTCCTGTGTATCGCCTGAGCTCCTGTGTAATGCGGCCCCTCCCCATTGCCTCTGGAGCTCTTTGCCTCTTGTCAGAGGGTTTTCTCTCTGAGTCGCAAATGTGGCGAGTGGGAGGGGCCACGTTACACTTAGCCTTTTGCACCTCTTCTAGGAATGCCTCTTCTAGGAATGCTTCTAGGAATGCCTTATTTCCATTTTCTCACGCTCTTCCTTTTTCCAGTTCAGCGATTGGGAGGAGGAGGGTCAGTGGACACGAGCAGAAGGAGGAAGTGGGAGGCCCCTGATATTCTGCTGCCTTAGACGACTAACGCAGTTGATCTCATGGAGAGCCTGCCCTTAGAAGGGGGTCTCCATAAAGAGGCTTAAAATAAAATGTGCCCAAGTAAAGGTATGCAAACATCTAACCATGTGATATGTGCGGTGTTTCCATGTTGTCAATACAGAATGTGCTTGGAATTTTATTGCACCCACAAAGAGCAAGTTCCCATATAACAGAAACCCTCTGACATTTCAAGAGAAGCATCTAAGGAGCCAGCCTCAGTCCTGCTGGTAAATATTGTCAGGTTCATTCTCAAAACTGCCTATACTGTGTGGGAAATAGTTTTATGATTGTTCCTTTCATTCTAATTAGTTCAGGACAGGACATCCCTAAAGCGTAATTCTGATGGGAACTCATTGTCACAAAATGAGCAACACACACTCTGTAACTGGGCATCCCCTAGGATGGGCTGCGAGATGTGAAAGCATTCTTTACAGCACAAACCCCTGTAGCCTCTGTGATAATACTTAGTGCCATGATAACAATTGTCAGTACAGTGAGCTCTCCTTATCCAGGGCCTTGGCATCCGCGGATTTGAATATCCGCGGATGCCAAGCCCGCAGCTGGAGGCCCTTAGAGGACCTCTGTTGGGATACTGAAATAAGTCCCTGGAAATTTACAGGCCTGAATTGGAAAGCCCTAACACTAGGCCGACTCAGGGGGTAAAGTGCTGAGTCATTCAGGCCTAGCAGACCAGCAGTAAAGTGCTGAGTCATTCTGACTCAGCTTCAACCTGGGGATGAGATCATCTGATCTCTGATTGGATGATGGGGACTATTTAATCAAGACCAGAAACACCCGTGGTTAGTTGCTGGAGATGTAAGTATTGCTGTCGGAGGAGATTTGCTGTACCTGTTAGCTGTTCTTTGCTGCCAGAAGCCTTCTTCTGAGAATATAGAAGTTCTTGCTACCCTAATCTCTGTTATCTGAGTGATTCCTTGCCGGAGCTCTGCGACCTTGAAGCCTTTCCAAGCCTCACAGCTGCAAGCTGCTTCTACGCTATCATCAGGTTATGGGCCCAGCACTAGCAGGCTTATCATTGTGAGTGCTGAAGTTAAAGAGACGCTGAGCCTAGGAGGGGTAAGGAGAGATTTCTTAAGCAGACAACATGCAGTCACATTTGAGCATGCCGGGCTTTCCCCTGAGCTGGTTATCCAGGACCAATTATTTGGCATGGAGTACAAAAATGGAGATGTTCCTTTGTCGTGAACAGCTGTGGGATATTGTCCACGATCCACCAGCAGAGTATGAAGAAGAGCAGTATCGGCAGAATGAAAAGGCTTTAGATACACTGATACTGTCTCTAGAAGACAGCCAGCTAGTGCACATACATGGGATTGAATCTGCCCAGGACTGTTGGAACATCCTGAGAAGTATTTACGTTCATGACACTATGAGCTCCAAGATTAGGCTGTCTAGAAAGCTCTACAGAGCACGCCTCCAGCTGGGAGGCAGCATGCAGGAGCACTTGCAATACATGAGGCAAACGTTCCATGAGCTGGAGGAGAAGGGGATGACCTTTCCTGAGTCTCAGAAGGCCTGCATCCTCCCCAGCTCACTGGATTCCAGCTATGACACATTTGTACTTCCTCTGGAGGTGATGCCAGAGGCTGACCTGACCCTAGCATTCCTATCAAGGCGGCTACTTGAGGAGCAGGAGAAGAGGGCCAAGAATTTATGAGTCTGGGGGCACAACACCAGCAATCCAATGTCACAGAGGAGCCAGGATGCTGAAGAAAAGAATTCCAGCATACACATTGCCAAGCGGTGCTACAGGTGTGGTTCCGAGGGCCATCTACAACATTCCTGCACATCGAGGAAGCCCAGAGGCAAGAAGGGATCATCCTCAAGGAGGGGCAACGCAGAAGCTACAGTCTCCGTGGTCAAGGTGACTCAGCAAGGCAGCCAACAGACATGGCTGGTAGACTCTGGTGCTAGCCAACATGTTGCCACTGATCCAGCTTTGTTTACTGCGTTGATGCCAGCCTCCAGAGCCCATGTCAGTTTGGCCAATGGAATCTGTTCACCAGTGCAAGGCCAAGGGGATGTTGTGAAGGACTAGGGAAAATTTGCAGGCCTGACTCCATCTTGGATGGAGTTGAACAGGCTGGGAGGAAGAAAACAGGATTCATAAAACAATCGGTTCAGGAGGTGTTAACATTTGGTCAGGTTGTTATCAGGAGATGGTGGGAAAGGGAAGGGAGGATAGATCTCCCAAGGCCGGATGACCAGATGGCCCGCCCTAAAAATGCCAACCAGCTGCAGTAAATCTCCTGATGAGACCTTCTGATGTTAAGCAGAATGGTAATCAAAGAAACCTGTGTTTGGCTCAAGTCCTATAAGAATCTTTAAGGAATGGGTGGGGGCATTCAGCCCCTGGACTGGGGACTGTTTCAGACATGCTTTTTGGATTGATCTGAGCTGACTTTGCGCAAAGAGGAACATCCAGCTAAGGGAAGTATTTAGCCGAGTCTGTGTTAAAAGTCTGTAAGTGTAGCATGTATTTAGTTTTGTTGTTTTGCTTTTACTATGCTGAGATACTCTGATGTTTTGTAACCAAGTTTGAATCTGCTAACTTTTAAAATAAAGCTTTGCTTGTTGAAACTATCTGGGAGTACAGTTGGTATTGCTGTTGGGGGATTAACTGGGTGCTGGCTAAATCCAGGACGCTACCCGATTAGTTTGTACTCCAGGCCGGCTCAGAGGAAGGGTTGATAGTCCGGCATTGATCTGGGCTGGCAGTAAAGATTGTTGCCTTCCTCGAGCCTGCCTTTGACAGATGTGTACATACCTTGTTTGGGTGAGTCCCTGAGTGGGGTGCTGTGTGTCCCAGAACTGCATCACAATCTGCTCATTGTGTCCTGTCTCTGTAAACAGGGATACCAGGTAGAATTTGCTGGGTGTGTGTGTAACATTATGAGGGGCAATGTGATGTGTGCTCAAGATATGGTGGTAGACAATTTGTACATGCTACAGGCTGCTCCTGAGAGCAGCACAGCCTAGGAGTGTTTGACAGTCTTTGACAACAAACCCCAGCATGAAAATTGCATTCATATCTGGCATAGGCATATTGCTCATACCAGATATGGCGTGCTGAAGAAAACTGTTGAGAATGTGCAGGGGTTGAAATTCAAACAGTGTGACAACTATTTAGATTGTGCAGCGTGTAAAGTTGCTAAATCTGTTGCTTGCTCTGTCAGTAAGAAAAGCAACAGGCAGTCTGCACAGTGTTTTCAGCTAGTCCACACAGACTTGATTGGGCCTTTAGCTAGAACCTATGGGGGTGCAAAATGTATTCTGACTCTGGTAGATGATTTTTCAAGGTACGGGTTTGTTTACCTGCTGAAAGGCAAGGATGAGACATTTACCCAGTTCAGACAGTGGGTGAATTTTGTAGAACACCAGTACAACCGAAAGGTTGGTGGATTCCAATCTGACAGGGGGTCAGAGTTCTTGTCAGGTGCATTTCAGGGGTGGCTAAAACAGAAGGGGATCCAGCACTGCAAAACTAACCCTTACATCCCTGCTGAGAATGGGGTTGTGGAATGCAGAAACCGCACCCTGCAAACTATGCAAGCCTCATTGTTGACTGATTCGGGGCTAGGCAGGATGTATTGTGGTCAAGGTACTCAGCAAGGTAGCCAACAGACATGGCCTTCATGCACCTCAGAAAGCTTGCCAAAAGAGACTGAGGGTGCAATCCTAACCTGGAGTTAGGCCGGCACAGTTTGGCCAGCACAAGGGCCATCGTAAAGTGCATTTGGACCATTCTCGGAGTCAGGGAGGATGGTGCATGTCTGTGTGGTGGCCTCTCTGACTCTGAGAATGGTCCAAACATATTTTTCAGGGTCCCTAATGCCGGCCAAACTTTGCTGGCCTAACTGTGCCAGCCTAATTCCAGGTTAGGATTGTACCCTGAAAGCACAATCCAGAGAGCACTCTGGGCCGGCAAAATTTCTTGTGCCGGCCTCGAGGTGTTAAAGCTCCATAAGGCGTGTTTGCACTATTTTGGGAGACAGAGGCTGGTACAAGGACATGTGCTGGCCTCCCTGTACCCAGACCCAACCCCATGCCAAAAAGGTTAGGCTGGCCCATGGAGGCTAACACAGGAGTTCGGGGAGGGTGGCAGGAGGTGAGAAGGGGTAGGGAGAAGGAGGAGGATGGGCAGGCTGGACCAGGGTCGGGGGTGGAGACAGAATCTGGCACTTGGGCAGTGCAACTCCAAGTAGCCCCATTCGGTCTGCTGCACATTACCTGAGGGAAGGGGAATGTATTCTCTTTTCCCCAGGTTGCCACACAGCCAGTCCCAACCCTGGGCTGGATATGGGGCCGGTGTGTCCGCCTGCCTATTCCAGCCTGGGATTAGGTTTGTGCTCTAAAAGGAACTTCCTGTTACCAGTGTGAACCAGAAGGGCCTTCCAGTCACATCCAAGACCCTTCTGAGGAGACCAGGAGCCACGTTCAACCTCCGGAGGGCCCCATCTAAGTAATTGTTGCACTATGCCACTTTCCCCACTCCAGCAGATTCAATTATCAGCGGTATTCAGTATCCGCGGGGTCTGTAGTGTCCAAGAACATATCCCAAGGGCTAAATGTGTTGCCATTTATATCGGGGATGGAGGAAAGGTGTCAAGTTATACATTATTTTTGCAGCTCCAGGACTTGTTTGGAAAAGCACAAAATGTTAGCATCTAATGAGCAGGTGAACTGCCAATCTTGTATGAGACATGTAGTGTCTATAGCCACAAGGAACCATAAATGCCAGGTGAAACACTGTTGGTTTTTTAAACTATGCTTCAGGCCCCTTTAAAGAAACAGAAGTACCAGGCTGTATGTCTTTTATTGGTGTGATTGCTTGAAGGAGACAGGTATTCTTCCCCCAAATTACTTTTTGCAGTGGTGTTACAAGAGAGTGATCTGTGGGAGTTCAAAGGGGAAGGCTGCAATTCAAACTTTGCAATAAGGTTTATCGTCAAAAAATACAAGGGCGACACATTCAGAGCCCATAATGCCAAGGGGAAGGACAGTTATATTTTACAATTGAGAAAAAGACACTTTCAGTCGACAGCAGTGGTTCCCAAACTCCTCCAAGGGAGGTAGGAGGTATGTAAGGGTGAAACCCTAACCTGGAGTTAGGCCAGCAAAGTTTGGCAGAAACGTTTGGCCAGCACAAGGGACATCATAAAGTATGTTTTGATCACTCTTGGAGTCAGAGAGGCCAGCATACAGATGTGCACCATCCTCCCTGACTCTGAGAATGGTCCAAATGCGCTTTATGGTGGCCCTTGTGCCAGCCAAACTTTGCTGGCCTAACTGTGCTGGCCTAACTCTAGGTTAGGATTGTGCTCTAAGTCTTGGTGAGGATGGGGAGTACACAGCAACACAAACCCCAAGATTGTGCTGCTGCTGTGGCCAGAGGGGCTTTCATAACACTTACCCCTCAAAGCGCTGGCATTCAGGCAGTCAGGGAACACTGGGGAGCAAATCGCTCTGGTGGGGAGGGGGAGGGGCCACATTACACAGGAGCTCCTGCTCCTGCAACACTGAGGTGCAATCCTAACTTGGAGTTAGGCCAGCACAGTTAGGCCAGCAAAGATTGGTTGGCACAAGGCCATTGTAAAGTGCATCTGGACGACTCTCTGAGTCAGGGAGGATGGTGCACATTTGTGTGCTGGCCTCTCTGACTCCAAGAGTGGTCCAAACATACTTTATGGTGTCCCTATCAATCCAGGTTAGGATTGAGCCCTTAGTGTTCCCCCCCATAGGAATGGCATTGCCCCCATAGGAATGGCAAGTTGATTAACTCCACAGGTCTTATAGCAGTCCTGAGAGTCTCCATGTACTCTAAACCATATATTCCATGTACTCTTTAGAATTGTGTCTGTTCACACAAAATTTGTTCTTTCTCAAGCCTACCCATGCTTTTCCAATGGGTCAGGTGTGCCAGGGCACATCCTTCGAGGTTTCACTGGTACCCCAATAGCAGGTTACAGAATGGAGAAGAAAAATTATATATTTTGGGAATCATATATCTCCATGTCTTTGGTCTTACAGATCGAAGGACAGGAAGTGTAGTCTGGAGGTTGAACTGTTGCCCTGCCTGAAGATGTTAAGTAGGATCAGCCTTGGATTGGCCATGGATGGGAGACCGGAAGTCGCTGACAGACCTTGTGGAGGAATGTGAGGGGTGTGGAAGGGTCAGCTGACAAAAGACTAAGAACTGGCCAAGGTATGATCTGTGGTGGACTGTGAAGGCTCTGAAGGTGTAAGAGTACAGCCAGGATGATGACCACACATTGAAAGGGAAAAGGCTGAAGAAATGAGAGTTCTGAAAATTGTAGATTGAAAACCCCAATTGAAAAAGGCGGGGTTATGAACAGGTTGCCAATGTAAACTGTCCTTTGTCCAGTGAAATCTGGAGAAAGGCAGTATAAAATTATTATTATTATTATTATTATTATTATTATTATTATTATATTATTTATTGGATTTCTATCCCGCCTTGTTGCCCGAAGGCACCCAAGGCGGCATTACAACATGCAAATATAAAATTTAACATTAAAAAACAATTTAACAACAATATTAAAACAATACAGTAAAACCAAAATTAAAACAAAGCAATAGAATTTAAGAACAACAAGCCCTGTGGATCATTAGGTATAAAATATAACAAACCAGCCAGCCAGACTGTCAACAAAAGCTTTTTGAAATAAAAAGGTCTTCAGCCCCCGCCGAAATGCTAACAAAGAAGGAGCAGTTCTCAATTCTAAGGGGAGGGTATTCCAAAGTTGGGGGGCCACCACCGAGAAGGCCCTCTTCCTGGCCGCCACCCCTCTCACTTCTCCTGGTGGCGGCACAGTCAAAAGGGCCCCTCCAGATGATCTAAGAGTACGGGTAGGATTATATGGAAGGAGGCGGTCCCTCAAATACCCCGGACCCGAGCCGTAAAGGGCTTCAAATAAATAAACATCAAATAAATAAACAATACATCAAATAAATAAACAAACCCCTTTCTATTGGTCAGGAGAAGCAGGGTATGTTCACAGAGGAGTCACATGCTACCCAATACAATTATGGAGGAGGTGAACATAGTACTCATTGTCAGTCATATGGGATTATTTTAGCAGAAACTAGGCCCTATAACTATTCAATATGTCATTTTGTCAGAAGCTGCTGCTGACATTGTGGAGAGTTCAAAACAAAACTGAATTAATAACTGGAACCAGGCTGTACATTATTATTAATCTTACTATGTGAAGGTTGTTAAAGAGGGATGCTGACATCTTTGTGAGATTGTAATTTCTGGGAGTGTGGACGCTTACGTGCGAGGAACGTATTTTAAAACTTCCATAAACACACAGCAGCAGTGATGTATGGAGACAGATTTAAAAGGGAGTATATATTACAGGCATTATACACAATATATATACTTCTAGTTAGAATATATTTCTTTAGTGTCTTACAGCATATAATTCTCATAATGCAGTGTAATAAAACATTGTTTGAAGTGTGCACCAGGCACTAGATGGGATGCATTTTTGGGTCTGTTTGGTGGTATTTAAACATCACATCAAATCTCCAGACTCTCTTCAGAATCATCTAAGCCAGTGGTTCCCAAACTGTGGGTTGGGACCTTATGGCCGAATCCTAAACCCGGTCCCCAGACCGCTCAGCCCCGATTCGGGCCGCACTGTCTCCTTGGATCTGCGCCTGCTGTTTAGCAGGCACAGATCTGGGGAGTTCATAGGGGAGGCTCCAGCCTCCCAGGATACTGTGCTGGAGTCAGTGCAAGCCCACCTGCCTGCCTGTCCCAGCCCAGTACAGGATTGTGCTGACGGTCTCAGCTATACAGAGTTCACAGCTAAGCCGGGGCCAGGGGATCTGCAGTATTTTCTCTTTTGGTAAAGTAGTAGTAGTAGTAGTAGTAGTAGTAGTAGTAGTAGTAGTAGTAGTAGTA
>JAJKFI010000002.1:43432120-43442828 GCA_029204185.1 Lerista edwardsae | reverse complement strand
CTCTCTCTCTCTCTCTCTCTCTCTCTCTCTCTCTCTCTCTCTCTCTCTGCATGTACTCTTTGGATTCTGAAGCTTAGCAATCTGAAGCATGCACGTGCACATGCACACACAAGACACACAAGTCTACAAGTGTATTTCCATCGCCATAAGGACCATGAATTAATTTTAAAGCTGAGATTTCCAGGGATTTTTCATGCATTACCAGAATCTGCCACAGACTGTACTCCTTAAACATGTCAGTACATTTCCATTTCTCTGTTCACACATTCAATGGATACAAGGTGAGGGGCAGCACTTCTAAGCAGGGCTCCTGTCAAAGCAAGCCATCATTTTTGACAGCTATCTGAAATCCAGCTACTGTGGTCCAACCGAAATGAATAGCCTGCTCTGACTGATAGCTACAATCCTGTTGACCCTTGGTGACCAGAACTGGCCCCAAGAACCTCATCTCACAACAATCACCTTGAGACCAATTTCCTTACCCAAAAGTAGCATGAGAATCAGACTTCACAACACAGAATGCCAACCACACTCTGTTCATCCGTTTCTTTGCCAATTTTGCTTCATATACCCTTTTTGTGAAAGAGAATCTGATCCATAAATCTGGCATGTTGGGGGCTTATGCTGCATTGTTTTTTATTATTATTGCATCAATGTTCTCTGTAGTTCAGTTTTTGGACTACAGACATAACTGCCAGGAAAATTTACAACTGATTCACTGCATTTTATGGCTCAGCTTGCACTATAGTTTCTTTAAAGACTTGGCACTTATGCTTTGACTTCGGTTTAAAATCAAATACTTGTGATCTTTCTTTCAGAAAAGACTTTTGAAGTCAAGGGTTGCTGAGATGCCATGTACCTTATGAAAACTCTTTTCACATATCTTTGTGGAGGAACAGTGTGTTCATTTAATGTTCAACAGCTTCCCAAGGCTAAGAGCACAATCCTAACCTGGAGTTAGGCTGGCACAGTTAGGACAGCAAAGTTTGACCAGCACAAGAGCTACTGTAAAGTATGTTTGGACCACTCTCAGAGACAGACAGGCCAGCACACAAACATGCACCATCCTCCCTGATTCTGAGAGTGGTCTAAATGAGCTTTATGGTGGCCCTTGTGCCAGCCAAACTTTGCTAGCCTAACTGTGCCAGCCTAACTCCAGGTTAGGATTGCGCTCGGGCAGTGCAATCCTAGCACCCCCCTTGCATCGATGTGATGTCATCGCATCAACGCAAGGGGCAGAGCGCCAGCGTCGAGCAGCACCCCTGCGTTGGCGCTAAAGCTCTGAAGCCGACGCTGCTTGCAGCATTGGCTTCAGAGCACCAACGGTGCGCCTCCCTTGCACCGACCGAAGATGGTTGGCGCAAGGGATTCTCTGTCCCGTTTTGGGAGGGGGGAGGCGAGAGGCGGGACCTGGGCAGGCTTGGGAGGTGGCTGTATGGCCACATCCTAAGCCCATCAGCGAGGCTGTGTGGCCCCGATTTGGGCCGCACGGTTTCCTCAGATCTGGATACACTCTTTAGCAGGCGCAGATCTGAGGAGCACATAGGGGAGGCTGGAGCCTCCCCTATGGTAAGGGAGCACACACCCTTGCCGCGGGGAGGCTCCAGCCCGTCCTGAACAGTGTTGGATTTGGCACTGGCCGGTCAGCCTTGCTAATCCAACGCTGTTCAGGATTACGCCCTTAGTTTGGTAACAGCAGAGCTGGACCGCACCTCCTAGGTAGCTCCTCTGGATACAACAGCCACATGCCAGTGTCTAGCAGTGTCTGCTCATCCATCCATCCATCCATCCATCCATCCATCCATCCATCCATCCATCAGTCAGCAGTCAGTAGTCAAAGTCCGTTAAGCCAAGTCAGAGATCAACACAGAGGCCAACAAAGTGGGTTGCAGGCCTGGCACGATTTTGAAGAGGCCTCTGGGGCCTCCCAATAAGCATTCCAGCATACAAGGAGCATCATGTTGGGCCTGGTGCACATGGGATTGCAACCCTTCGCACATGGATTTGCGGCCCTCAGTTTGAAAACACTGGGTTAGATTGTTATGCTTTCTGATCGGAGCACAAAGTCTATGCAGTTTAACAACCTTGTACAGTATGAATGGGGGATGGGCCAAACGTCTGTCTGTGACTGAAAAGCTTGAGTTAATGAGATACACATTAGTGCTGGCAAAACATTATTTTCATTTCTTAATTCATATGGGAGGAAAGGACCAAAAGCATCCCGGAATGGATTTTTGAGTTTGTCACTGAAATTAATTCTGGCGAAAATGCAGCTTTCTAACGAAATGTGTTGTATGTCTTCCAAATAATCTTGGCTGGCCTCATTGGTATGTGTAAAGTTGTAGAACATAATGGATCCAAAGACAATTATTAGATGGCATTCCACTATTTTTGGTACTTCCCTATTTGTCATAATGCCTCCCATTTAGAGTTCCCAGATTGGATGCATCAAAAACCCTGAGCTTTCTTAGGTACAGTCAGATAATGTCATGAAGCAGCCAATTCTCAAAATATGTCTTTCTTAAAATAGAACAAATGGCCACTTTCTTTACCATTCTTAAAGGGCCACAAAAGCTTAGGGCATATTCTTTGGCAAGATGCAATGCTATGCTCCCGCTCATAATGTAGCCTCAGTGGGGTGCCACACACTGAAAGGTGTTGCAGTTTCACACCACACACTCCAGAACTGGTGGAAACTGGCATTCCGTCTCTCCGTCTCCAGATCAGATAGAGCACCTGCGTGTCCTTGAGGTGGTCAGCTTCCCAGCTTGTTAGTGCAACCTGCTACACAGTAGCTGAACTCCCTTTAGATAGTGTAACATAAGCAGGCAATGTTTCTCACGGGAAGCGCTGGCTAGCAAACATCCACTTTCTCATGAGATCATGATGTTCAAAGGGTCACCCCATTGGTTAACATGGGGCACAAGGGTCTTCAGGTATCCACCTACCAGATATGCTCTGGCTACACCCCTTTGTTCCTATATAACTTATATTTTTACTGTGTGCGCACTGAGACTGAGACTGAGACTGTAACTGAGAATGTAACAACATGCGTTGAAAAGCCGCTTGTACGCGGCAAGCCTTCGCCGGCTTTCGCTGACCGGCAAATAGAACTTCTCACTTTCTAACTATCGCTACTGTAACCAATAAAAGACTTTGTTATTGAAATGTAGCGATCGCTTCGTTCCTCCGCTCCGATCGCGCTAGGCAAGCGCTGAATGGGTCCACAAGCCCCCAACTCTGCTATAAACACTCCAAATAAACAACAGGTTATGGAAGATTCAGCCGTAACCCTGCAGGGGTTTGCCGCGGACCCAATCCACGGAGCAGAGACTGAATGGTGAATGTGGCTGCATCCCTATACCCGCGGACATCCTGACAGATGTCTGATGAGGAAGGAGCTACCGGTGGAGACAAGGAGGAGACAGAGGAAGTCAAGGTAGAAGACCTCGGTGACGAGGCGGGGGAAGAGGACGTTGGCGACCCAGGAGAACCCGAGCAATCCGGGGAAAGTGAGGAGAGCGAATCGGACGATCTCGGACCTCTCATTCCCCTTCCGGGGCTCCCGACGGCCAAGCACCTGTCCCGCCACCGCCACTCGCCCCAGGACAAGGTCCTTTCATCCCTCTGATACCACCTCAAGTTCCACCGCTGCAGCCCGCTGGGCCCGGAATCGGGATGGCGCAGCAACCTCCCGCCGCCCCGCCGGCGCCTTTCAACATTCCCATTCCACTTCTCAATGACAGCAACTATGTGCAATGGGCACACAAGATGCGGTTGCTGCTGGAAAGGGAAGACCTTTGGCAGCACACTCAAGCGCTTCCCACGAACGCTGCAGAAGAAGCAGCTGACAGGAAGGCGAAGGCCACCATCGGTCTTGCAATCTCAGAGGATCTCTTAGTCTATGTTCGCGACCTTGGACATGCTATGGACTATTGGACCACATTAAGAGAGTTGTTTGCACGTGCATCCCTGACTTCCAGCATGGTTCTGACGCGCAAGCTGTGGAGATCGCGTCTTGAACCGGGGGGGGACTTGCGTGTCCACCTAAGAGCAATGCAGCAAAACCTCAAAGATCTTGAGGCAATCGGGGAACGTGTCGAGGAAAGGCTTAAAGTTTTCGCAATCCTCAATTCCCTGGATGAGACTTGGGACATGTTTACCCTGACTTTGGAATCCATCCCTGCAGCACAACTGACTGTCACCCTTGTCGTCGCACGTCTTCTCGAGGAAGCGGACAAAAGGGCAGACAACCAGAGGGAGCGAGAATTCCGAAAGGGGAAAAACAATATTTCTGGGAAAAAGCAGCAGCAGCCCAAGAATGAGTCCCAGGCGCAAGTGTGCGCCAGTGTGAGACAGTGCTATGTGTGCGGATCAACCCAACATCTCGCATACCAGTGTGCCAAGAAGAAAGGAGGCTCTAAAAAGAAGAAAAAACCCCAAGGTGAGCAGGGCACGGGGCAAGGACAGTTTCCAAAGCCCCATGCACAACATCCCAAAGCGAGTATCGCTTTCGTGGGCTCAACGGAAGGTAGGCGCACGCGAGGATCCTGGTTGTTGGACTCGGGAGCAAGCCACCATATCGTGACATCCGCTGACTTACTCACGAGCAAGTGCGAGACAGATCGTGAAACTGTCGCACTCGCAAATGGGACGACAGCGCCGGTAGTTTGCGCTGGAGAGGTTTTTCTGCCACAACTGCAGACTACCTTGAAGAATGTGCTGTGTGTGCCAACAATGTCGAGGAATCTGCTCAGCCTTGGCACCCTCCAAGAAGATGGATTTAAAGTGACTTTCCAAGACGACGTCTGCACACTTGAGAGGGGGAATCTTTGTGTGGCTGTCCCCCGAGTGTATCGGCTGTTCGTGCTTGGAGCGAAGACAACAGGGAATCAACAGGCAACTGTGTGCTTCAATCAACCAAGGCACCGATCCTGTGGGCACGTATGGCACCTTCGATTAGGACATTTAAATTATGACTATGTGAAAAAGACAGCTGAACTTGTGCACGGAATGGACTTAAAAGACTGCGATGCTTTTGTGGACTGTGATGTGTGTAAACTTACTAAATCGCATCGCGCATCCATCCCGAAGTTCAGCAACCGCCAGACTCAAACCCCCTTACAGCTGGTGCATATGGACTTAATCGGCCCTGTGAAGAAGACAGCAGGGGGGGCGCAATACGTTCTTACGCTCGTGGACGATGCTACGAGGTATAGTTTTGCATTGTTATTGCGCCAGAAGTCTGAAGCTGCTAATAAAATCCGCAATTGGGTCAGGTGGGCGGAAAGGCGGTTTGGGCATCACCTGGTGGCGATTCAAACCGACCGGGGAGGTGAATTTCTGAGTAGGGAGATGTCTCAATGGTTGGAAAGGCAGGGCATCACCCACCGGCTCACCGCCCCCCGCACCCCAGAACATAACGGGGTTGCGGAGAGGAAAAACGGTGAGCTCCAGGGCATGGTCAGAGTGCTGATGGAGCAGTCAAAACTACCCAAAGGGTTGTGGGGAGAGGCGATGAAATATTCTGTATTTATTTCAAATCGAGTTTACCACCGTTCGATTGACGGGGTCCCCTACACCAAGCTATTCGGCAAACCTCCCAATCTTGCATTTCTAAAGACGTTTGGATCATACACCTTTGTACATGCAGATCGGGAAACACGCAGAAAAAATGACCCGCGTGCCAGGCGGCTGCAGTTTATTGGGTTTGAACCGAATTGCAAAGCACTCAAATTCCTCAATCCTGACCACAAAACTGTCACAATATCCAACTCTTACGATTTCTCTGAGCAAGGTTTGCTGCCAGATCATGCTGACAGAACAGTCAGCATCCCCACACAAGCTGCAGAAAATGGGGGGGAAGCAAGATTAGAAAGCACTCCCGATCAACCAGCATCAACTCCACACCTCCTGCCACCTCCCGCCACACCAGTACGCCCTGACAGGCTGCTGGAGGAGGGGGGGGCCACTCCAGGGTTAGATACAAGCACTTCTTCAGAGGAAGCTACACCGGAACAAGCTGTTCCGACCAGACGCATCCTTCCTCCAAGGGCTTTGCGTGGGGTCCCACCCCAAAGATTAACCTACCAGGTAGAGGTAGGAAAGGTACCTCAGACATACCAAGATGTCATGGAGCTACCGCAAGCCCAGAAGGAAGAATGGCTACAAGCTATTCGGACTGAATTAAAGGCAATGCACGACTTAAAGGTCTTTGAGCCAGCAACATTACCAGCTGGAAAACACGCAATTGATTCCAGATGGGTGTTTGTTCTCAAGGATCGGGAAGGTGCTGAGCCGTTAAAGAAAGCCCGTTTAGTGATCCGTGGCTGTAAACAAATCCCAGGTGTAGATTTCGAGGAAATCTAATCACCAACACTTGCAGCCACCACGCTACGCGCAGCGCTTGCCGTAGCAGCCAGCAGAGGTTATCAAGTTCACCATTTTGATGTTGGGACAGCCTACTTGCACGCAGACCTGCAGGAAGAGGTATATATCACAATACCTCCAGGTGTGCAAAGCGATTACTCACATTTTCGCCTCAGGAAAGCTGTTTATGGTCTGGAACAAAGCGGGAGGAGCTGGCACTTATGCCTTAAAGAGCAGCTGCAAAAATTGGGGTTCACCCCCTCCACAGCTGATCCATGCCTTTTCAGAAAGGGAAAAGGAGAGAAATTATGTGTTCTGTTATGTTTTGTTGATGATTTGCTGGTCCTCGCAAAGACAACACAACAGATCAATCAGATCACACTACAACTTCAAAAGACATTCACACTTAAATGTCTTGGTCCTGTCAGTCAATACCTAGGGGTAGAGATCGAACGCACAGCTGACAGTGCCGGTTTTCTCCTCAGTCAGGAGAAAAAGATCCAAGATCTACTCCAGATATGGGGCATGCAAGACTGCAAAGTTGTATCAACTCCAATAGTGATGGGGAGAGGGGAAAAAGCAGAAGAGTCTGCACCATTTCCAAACCAGAACATGTTCCTTTCACTGTTGGGTTCACTCACACATCTTGCATGCTGGACGCGCCCAGACATTAGCGTTGCAGTCAATCACCTGAGCAGAAAAGCTGCAAATCCCACACAGGCAGATTGGATAGCCTTGAAACGCATCCTCAGGTACTTGAAAGGCACAAGTAACCACAAGTACCACATCACCCCAAAAGGAGCACTGCAATTGGAAGTTTTTGCAGACAGTGACTTTGGGGGGGATGACACAAGGAAATCTACCACAGGCTATGCCATACGCCTTGGGGATTGCGTGATAGATTGGGGGTCACACAAGCAAAAGACTATCGCGTGTTCTACTCTAGAGAGTGAGTACACAGCCCTGAGTCATGTGACCAACTACCTACACCTGCTCAGGCAATTGATGTCGGATTTGGATGCTCCACAAACAAATCCAATCCAGATCTGGATGGACAACCAGTCCGCAATCCAGATTGCTGGGTCAGAACGAATCCGGATGCACTCTAAGCATGTTGACATAAAGCATAAACATGTCAGAGAAGCAGTCCAAAACGGGGACATTGACGTGCTTTACTGTCCATCGCAGGAGAACATCGCGGATGTCCTGACCAAAGCACTTCCTGCGCCACAATTCAAACAAGCAGTTCAAATGTTAAATTTGGCGCCAAAAGATGACTTCCGAGACGCAATGGGGGGGTGTTGCAGTTTCACACCACACACTCCAGAACTGGTGGAAACTGGCATTCCGTCTCTCCGTCTCCAGATCAGATAGAGCACCTGCGTGTCCTTGAGGTGGTCAGCTTCCCAGCTTGTTAGTGCAACCTGCTACACAGTAGCTGAACTCCCTTTAGATAGTGTAACATAAGCAGGCAATGTTTCTCACGGGAAGCGCTGGCTAGCAAACATCCACTTTCTCATGAGATCATGATGTTCAAAGGGTCACCCCATTGGTTAACATGGGGCACAAGGGTCTTCAGGTATCCACCTACCAGATATGCTCTGGCTACACCCCTTTGTTCCTATATAACTTATATTTTTACTGTGTGCGCACTGAGACTGAGACTGAGACTGTAACTGAGAATGTAACAACATGCGTTGAAAAGCCGCTTGTACGCGGCAAGCCTTCGCCGGCTTTCGCTGACCGGCAAATAGAACTTCTCACTTTCTAACTATCGCTACTGTAACCAATAAAAGACTTTGTTATTGAAATGTAGCGATCGCTTCGTTCCTCCGCTCCGATCGCGCTAGGCAAGCGCTGAATGGGTCCACAAGCCCCCAACTCTGCTATAAACACTCCAAATAAACAACAAAAGGCACTGTCAGTGTGGATGGAACATGGAAACAGTATCACACAATATCTGAGCCTGTGGACTTTTTGAGGAAGTGCACATAAAGCATCTAGGTGCAATCCTGGCTAAATTGAAGGGTTTGCCAGACCAGGAAAATGTCCCATTTTTTCTATCCACAATGACGGTGGACATAGTGTAGAGAACAGCCGCCTTTTTATGGAAGATTGTTAAGAGCCAGGACTGTGATCGTAAATGATGGTGTGTGGGTGGGCGTGGGTGGATGAGGAAGGGTCTCTGTGACTGTATGGACTATGTAGATTTACATTATGCCAATAAAGGTTCCTTGACTTGACTTGAAAAAGAGAACCGTAGAATTGGAAGGGACCATAGAATTGGAAGGTAATCTAGTCCAACCCTGTCACACTATTCTTTGCAGGCCGCACAATGACGGTGATGCCAGGGTAATTGCAGTATGAGCTGATGGATTGTGAGATACACTAGCATACAGTCTCACAACAATCTCGCTGAAATTGACAGTTTATGTTAGAGCGCAATCCTAACCTGGAGTTAGGCTGGCACAGTTAAGCCAGCAAAGTTTGGCCAGCACAAGGGCCACCATAAAGTATGTCTGGACCACTCTTGGTCACATAGGTCAGCATACAGATGTGCACCATCCTCCCTGACTCCGAGAGTGGTCCAAACGAGCTTTACGGTGGCCCTTGTGCCGGCCAAACTTTGTTGGACTAACTCCAGGTTAGCATTGAGTGCTTGATTACAACTACCTCATTCCACTTTTTTTCAAAAGTGCTTAGTCATGACTTCCTTAGATCGCAACCCAATCCATGTACTGCAAGGTTAGCCGATCATCATTGAAGCCTTGGGTGCGCCGATGTGTGGTAGAAAGACAGGGTAGAAATTCTTTTTAAAAAATCAACAGAATGCTTTCACATCCAGTTCTCTGAACACCTTGGTGAACTACGGAAAACTCTGAGCGCACCCAGGGAGCCTGCCGCTTTACAACTAGCACCGAATCGCCAACCTCCTGAACATGCTGATCATGTTGCACAAGGTATTTCAGATCTGTGGGAAGTGATTTTTGTGTTCTGTGTCACTCCCCATGGAAATGCAGAAATGGCACCAAACGTAGCAATTAAGTAAAAAAGAATGTCTGCCATATGCCTGAGAAGAGAGCTGTGTACAAGGCAAGGATTATGCTGTCGATTCTCATTCTCTTTCTCTTTTGCACTTCACAGGCAAAGCTGAAAAGTTAAAATGTTTCAACGCACCCTAACCTCAGCGCCTTGAAAGTTTTCTGACAAATGATCAAAGCGAGGGGAGCATCACAGCTCAGTGGAGAACGCGTGAAACTGTGGCGCGCTTGCGCTGAAGGCATGAGAACTGACAAGTCAGTTTGTAGTCAGAATAACTTTTGACAACTGTCGCAGCCATGGAAACAAGTCTCTGGATCTGGGCTCTTGAAGGCAGCTAGCAAAAGCGATCAAAATGCTTTCAGTGCTGCCGATGTATTTAGAAACGGGAGTCAGGCATTCCTCCTAAATATCAATATTGCCTCCTTCTCTTTTCAGAGAACATCTGCTTGCCCTTGCAGGAGATAGATAATGAGGGAACCGTATCAGAAATTAATTTAATAGATGGTAACAATGACACATGAGTAACACACTTTGCCAAGCAGAAGGGCTGTGTCAGTTTGTAGGCAAGCAGGAAAAATAACTCTTAGAAATGATTGCCGTATAAACAAACACGAGGCCCACACAGCACTGTCCCAAACAGACATCTGTCACTTAACAGATGTCACACTAATAACTCATCCATACAAACTCTGCTCTCCAGTAAACAAGGACAATAGAGCTGCTTTGATGGATTTGTGGAGTGAAGACGGGATAAAAGATTCTGATGTCTAAGCTCAGGCTGTTCTACATAATCACTGCTTAGTTACAACATGATTTCCCCTAATAGGTTTCCCCTCTAAGGACATGCACATTTATCTTCCCCCAAATTCCAATATTTCACCAAATTAACCATTTTCCTCACTTATTACCCTCCCCCTTGAACATCTGCTAGAAAAATGCATGTTCTTCCGTTGCATTTATTCTGATCAACAGTATTTGTGTTTTTGGGTGCTTGGGATCTCTATAATGAAGGGGTGACAGTGCCTAGACGGATGTTTGTGCTGAATCGCACTGATTCAGAACACTCCACTACCCGCATAAAATAACACTTGCACAAAGAATACAAGCAATTGACTCCCCTATCCAGACCATTTGCATTTCAAGGCTCACACAACCCCCATTGAATTTCATAGATGTGGTCTTCTCATGCATTTAATTTCCACTATGGGGAGTTGCCTGCAGAGCTGGATCAAGGCCTTACACTGTAGATGCAGTAATCTCTCTCTCTCTCTCTCTCTCTCTCTCTCTCTCTCTCTCT
>JAJKFI010000002.1:43391859-43432020 GCA_029204185.1 Lerista edwardsae | reverse complement strand
TGTGTGTGTGTGTGTGTATGTGAGCGCAATTCTAAACTGGAGTTAGGCCAGCATGAGCTAAGCCAGCAAAGTTTGGTCAGCATAAGGGCCACCATAAAGCATGTTTGGACCATTCTCGGAGCCAGGGAGGATGGTGCACGTCTGTGTGCTGGCCTCTCTGACTCCGAGAATGGCCCAAACATACTTTACGGTGGCCCTTGTGCCGACCAAACTTTGCTGGCTTAGCTCATGCTGGTCTAATTCAATTTAGGATTGCGCCCTGAGTGTGTGTGTGTGTTTCTTCTAAACAAGGATTATTCTGCCAAAAAAAAAAAAAAAAGGATTATTGAAACCATTAACTGCAACTGCTGCATACGATGGCTGCATTCCATTATTTTGTTTTTTTTCACATCCCTCCTTTCAAGCCCTGACCAGGACTGAAACTCCTGGCAAGCCCTGCAATCCAGTGCCAGGGGCTATGGAGACACCAGGCACCACCCCGGACACTTTCCAGCTCCAGTTGTGTTTGGAGGGTGGGGGCGGAGCCAAAAGAAAAATCGGAACATTTGTGGTTTTCCCTATACATGGGGATTCCTGGAACGGATCCCCCATGGATAACATGGGCCTGCCTGTACATCACTCAAGTCCAGTGACATCCCAATCCTACTCCCCCACTGGTGCAGCCACACCAAAAATGGGCACACTGTATCAGAAGGCTTCTGAGACAATGGGGGATTTAAATTAAATTTTTACCTCCATAAGTCTCCCACTCTGCAATTGGTTTTCTCAGACCGATGCTGGAGATTGTGCTTGCCCAAGTCCAAAGAAAGGGGATGGGAAGGCTGCAGATGCAGGACATGCAATCACCTCCAGATCCACCCCCTCCCACAACCTCCCTACCCCCTGCTTTCTCCGGTTACACCCTCCCCCATCCCCACTACTTTATCATCATTAGGAGATGGCTGGGGATCCACTGGAGCTCATGGGAAGGCTTTGGCCTTTCTGAAAGAACTCTGGAAGCATGCTTTATGGCAGTTACCACCAGCAGAATGTGTATTCCACTGGCAGTGGGATCCCATAGGATTGGGCTGTGAGTCACGTTGACACAGAGTGCTTAATGCAATCAAGGGCTGGATACAGTTGGGTGAGTATATACAGTCTGCAACATGCTTGCAGCTCATCTGCACCTCATTCTCCTTGTACCTTGCAAGTGGGTGTCCATAACAGTTTTAACTCCTACAGGTTTTCAGGACACAATCCAGTTAGGCCAGCAAAGTTTGGCTGGCACAAGGGACACTGTAAAGTAGGTTTGGACCATTCTCGGAGGCAGATAGACCAGCACTCAGACGTGCGCCATCCTCCCTGACTCCATGATCCAAACGTGCCTAACTGTGCCAACCTAACTTCAGGTTAGGGTTGCACCCTAAGATAATGGAACCACAGTAGATGTACTGTTGGAAATGTGTCACTATCTCCTACTGCCCAGTCAAATCCTCCACAATGTTATAGCACACAGCCACACCAATGGAGGCTGTGCTGCATGTGATGGGTGTGTGCGTGATCACACAGCCTGCAGGAGGTATTTTTTACTTGCCCCCTGGTAGGCCGCCCAATTGCCTGTGGCTCTACACCAGCCATTTTGCTGATGCATATCTGAGAGGATAAAGGGGGAGGGGCAGCTTAGGAAAGAGGGGGTAAGATTTGGCACATGCCTTTGTCACTGAGGGCGCAATCCTAACCTGGAGTTAGGCCAGCATAGTTAGGCCAGCAAAGTTTGGCTGGCACAAGGGACACCGTAAAGTATGTTTGGACCACTCTCGGAGTCAGAGAGGCCAGCACACAGACGTGAGCCATCCTCCCTGACTCAGAGAGTGGTCCAAACATGCTTTACGGTGGCCCTTGTGCTGGCCAAACCTTGATGGCCTAAGTGTGCCGGCCTAACTCCAGGTTAGGATTGTGCTCCAAGTGAAGTTCTTACTTACAAACCGAATCAGGATTTTAGTATACCATCAGTGTCATGGCATTTGCAGCAATAAGACACACTTGCAGGCATAACAGGAAGGCACAATGAGGCGTTCCTCTTTAATTTGGCCATTATTCTCCATATGTTGTTTATTTATTCATTTTGGGTAAATGAAGTGTTGCAGTGCACATTTTACCTCCAGAATCAGATTTGAAGATATAATAAATCCTTTTTATCATTATTTAACTGGTAATCCCATCAGTTCAGCTGAAGAAACAAGACAAAACCACAATCAATGGTTCTTGACAGCACAACAATTAAGGACATGGTTATGATTAATATTCAGAATCGTCATTTGCAGAATACATATGCTGTAAACAAAAGGGTGCAAAAAAAAAATCACAGTACTTGTATGGATTTTCTTCTTTCTTCTGTTGAGACCACAAAACAGGCAAGAGCTTCTCTCACACAACAGGCATCTAACCAATGGAGCCTGGCTACCCAGACTCGAGGATTCAGAGACAATCTTATTGCAACGTGTGTACCTCATACTGTGTTAGAAATATCCTCTAGTTTAGAGAGTAGCAGCAAGATTTTTACAAATAAAGTTCACTGTTTTAGCTGCTAGAAAAGCTAAATCCACAAGATCTGTTGTAACTCCAGTTTCATCACTTGTAGCAGTAGTGCTTTTACTATGCATTGAAGAGACTGGGGGCACCATTTATTTATTTATTTATTTATTTATTTATTTATTTATTTATTTGTCTGTCTGTTTATTTGAACAATTTACAGGCATTGAAGAGCATAATCAAAGCAGAATATATGCATTGAAGAGCCAGGCAGGGAGGCAGGCCGGCCTTGGACTTGGCTATAAGGCTGAATCCAAAGCCTCACCCTGAGGCACACGGCCCTGATTCGGGCCACGCAGTCTCCTTTGATCTGCGCCTGCTGTTTAGCAGGTGCAGAGCCAAGGAGTCCATAGGGGAGGCTGGCACCTCCCCAAAGCAAGGGCACAAATGTGCCCTTGAGCCAGGGAGGCTCCAGACTCCCCAAAGCAGTGCTGGATATGGCACTGGCCAGCCGGCCTCACCATTCCAACGCTGCTTAGGATTGCACTGTGGGTCACATACATTATAAGTTACAGTCTTAGGGGGAACCTTCAAAGGGGAGTTTCCTAGTATTTTATCAGGGGCATCTGCTAATACTGAAAAGTGATTAGAAACTGGAATTTGAGAATTTTGGAGGTACCTACTCTTGGTGGTCATCTTGGTGGTCAATCACCTATCTTTGTTTGGACAGTCGACTTACTTACTTACTTTAAAAGTGTGTGAAAAGAGTACTGCCTGTCAGTGTGTGTGTGCATGTGCGTGTGCATGTGTGTGTGCGTGCACACGAACTTTCTAAGTCTGTATATTTGTATGTTTATATATACCTTTGCAACTTCGTGTCCATAATCCTACTGATAAACAATTGAAAAATAAGTTTCTGGTTGCTTAAGAAATAAGTTTTCCTCTTTGAAAAAAAAGTTTGAACGTCTTGGGGCACCTTCCTGCAGCCGGGCACCCAGGGCCAGCCCCCCCCCCCACAAGCCCCCTCACTGCTGGCACACCTCCGAATGCACCAAAGTTTTGTTCCCAAAATGCTTCCAAGATGCATTGTGGAGTGAGCCAGGGCCGAGGGAGGGGGTCACCAGCTTCAGCCCAGCCCAGCCTAGAAGTGCCTTCCGGGAGCACCAGGCACTGCTCTGCAGCCCTGCGGTTGGTGTGGCTTGTGGCGCTAAGGTAAGGAATGCTGGTGAAAACAACTTTTTTCCTACGTTAAAAAAACTATTTTTGAAGGAAATGCTTTTTTTAGTGTTGGACCCGTGGCACGATTCCAGTGGTGCAACCTGGAATTGGCTCCTGGGACCATCAGAGATTGTTCCATGCCATTTGTGGCTGGTCCAATCCGCAGATGCCAAGACAGTGGATGGCGAGAGGCCAGTGTAATCAGGATTTGCTTTGTTTATTAGGGTGTGTGTGTGTGTGTGTGTGTGTGTGTGTGTGTGTGTGTGTGTGTGCATGTATTATGCTTATGTGTTTTAACCAGTAGTGTCATCTTACCGATACGCTGGGTGGGTCATCCGGGTAATTGGCAGCGTGCTCGCTGTGTTCCATTGCGTAATGGCGAAAGCCCGCCCATAGGGCGGGCTTTCGCCATTACGCAACGGAACGCAGCGAGCACGCTGCCAATCACCCGGATGACCCGCCCAGCATACTGGTAAGATGACACTACTGGTTTTAACTATTGAATTGAGTAGTTGAGTAGTTTCGTGAATCAGCCTAATACTTTGATTTTTAGAAAACATGGGGTGTGTGTGTGTGTGTGTGTGTGTGTGTGTGTGTGTGTATCATGTTCATGTATTTTAACAACTGAATTGAATAGTTTCGTGAATCAGCCTAATACTTCGATTTTTAGAAAACATGGCACTGTTATGCTACTGATTCTTTTTCTACAGTTTGCTGTTAAAAATACTGAGAACCTCATCATTTTGTACAAAAAAAAAAAAACCCCTGTGCCTTCCTCCCCATTTTTTCACACATGTGGGAGTACTGCCCCCATTTTGACAAGCTGCAAATATTCTAAAGGTCTACTACGCACGCTATTTTGCTTAATTCTTCCTTCCTTTGCCACTAAAATGTATTCAAATCCCTTCCCTTCCTGCTTCCGACTTCTCCAAAAGAGTACTGAGCATGTTTTGATCAAATTATTGTTCTTGATGTTCCCTCTCTGAAGGCCAGAATCATCGTCTCTCCAATTAACAATTCTCTTTTCGGTAAGCGAGAGAGAAAAGGCTCCCTGGCAAACACTCCTGCGTGCTTTCGAAAGAAACTCAGAGGCTTGTTTATAAATTAAAATGATGCATTTGCAAAGCTACTGAAATGGAATTTTCCCTTGTGAAAACCGCACATGAATCCAATCTTTCGAGAAGCAGACGCTCCCCAAGGTCTCGCCGCCTTGCAAATCCTTAATTTGCTAAACTGGACAGGCTTCTGTTTGCTATTCATGGGAGCTTATTTGGCTGGCAGTGGCTCTTGATGCATGTATGGGTGCACGAAGGCTGGAAGATAAAAGCATGGATAGCTAAAGAATACGACAGGCAGAAGACAGGAATCCTGCCTTTTCCTGGCCGTCTTTTTCTCCTGGACACCATTATTTCCTTCAAATTACCCTTTTGGCTGCTCCTTCAGAGTCTTTCCATTTAACCTTAAAATAATTGGGAAATGAGTGTTGAAAGGTCTTAGACTCCCCTCATGAG
Organism: Lerista edwardsae; assembly: GCA_029204185.1. Classification (NCBI taxonomy): domain Eukaryota; kingdom Metazoa; phylum Chordata; class Lepidosauria; order Squamata; family Scincidae; genus Lerista; species Lerista edwardsae. The sequence continues at coordinate 43,426,780 of JAJKFI010000002.1, read as the reverse complement.
TTCGATTAGCAGCTCACCTTAATGGAAGGTGCCAGGCTAAAGGGCAAGCGTCTTTTGCTTTGTCAGAGGGGATTTTTTTAAGCCACCCTTCTTCCCTTTATACATTCCTTGACACAAGGAGGCCACGAGTCCCCCTAACCTATTCTACTCTGTTGTTTGCAGGTAAATCCCACTGCTGGCTTCCATTCAAAGAAATATGTGGCGTGTTTGTTTATAGACTTGCCTCTTTGAGGCTGGGTTAAATATTACTGCATGTACTTAATGAACTCTGTCTTCATCCGATCACTTTTGCCCTGGTCATATATACACTCTTTAGAGAACCAATTAATCCAGGCCTGCCTCTACTTCTCTTCCAATAGTCTAATACTGGGTACAGTGTACACATGTAGAGGATGAGTGGGAGTCTTACCTCCCAAGACTGATCCTCTTCTTGGCCATGGTCCTTCACAGATTCTCCAAGCTCAGCATTGGCCTGAAGAGGGCAGCATTGAACACTACGACCAGGACAAAGTTGCAACCTGGGACAAAGTTGCAACCCCTGTCTTTCTCTGAATGATGCATTGGGCATAACCAATGCCATTGATGTCTCATGTGGCCAAGCTCTGTGGCTGTGGAGATTTGATTCACTCTGTGTGTGCCTGTGTGCCTGTGTGCATGTGTGCGTGTGTGTGTGTGTGTGTGTGTGTGTGTGTGTAATTAGGCTCTGTCTTTCAGTCATGTCAGGCTCCAAGAATGGTGTACAACTTAAGCAACAATAACTCCACAGTATGCATTTTGTAACAGCCCAATATCCTACTGGCCTTTTCAACAGTGGAGCTTGGATTTTCCACTGATCACAGAAGCGCACAGTGGTAAATTGTACCCTGATGCAATGAAGCCGCTGGTGCAAAGAGCTAGCAATTCTGCACGTTGCCACTGATGGACCCGACCAGGTAAGGTGGTGGGGGTGAAAGCTCATGGGCAGTTTGGGGGAGGTTTGGGGAGGCATCTCAGTGGCAACAGTGTGCGCCAGGATCTTATCCCTATTTCTCCAGACAGACCCAGCCTTCCTCTAAATCCTCAGATTTATATCAGCAAAATAGGTTTATGTTACCTATTTTGGATCTGATGAGATCTGATGGATCTGATGAGATCCATTGGCAACTAGGCTGCCTACCAGAAAGACAGTAAGGAAGTAGAGGATATCTCACTCACCATCGGATCTCCTTCCCCAGTAGCATAGCTGAAGGAGATCACAGGGGTCACAGGACCCCGGCAACACTTGGTAGGGGATGGCAATGCTGACCTCTCCCCCGGGCCTGCCCCCTTGCTCACAGATGCCATCCTTCTAAACATGCCCGGTAAGTGTCTACAGGGTCAGGAGCAGGAAGACCAGGTTCCCTGGTCTTCAGGACACTCCTGGAAGGCTCTGTCCCTCTGGTATATTGTCATAGTTTGTTCACTCCCTTGGTCAATTGTTTTCCCACCCTCCAAACAACCTGGTATGGAGAACTGGGTCTAGCTTCATTCTTGTTCACTCTCTGCATTCCTGTTAATGTTTAATGTTGTTGTTGTTTTAATGTGTTTTACTTATTGTGGTTACATTGTATTTTGTTGTTCTCTGTAAGCCACCTTGGGCATTTGCTTCGGCATGGGAAAGGCAAGGTATAAATTTTTCACATAAATAAATAAATAAATAAATAAATAAATAAATAAATAAAACTGTCACGTCCAGTTTTTGGCTGAAAACTGAAAGTGACAACTTTAGGCTTTCTGGAGGCGCACGTTTGTGTGCTGGCCTCTCTGAGAGTGGTCCAAACATTCTTTATGTGCTGACTTGTGCCGACCAAACTTTGCTAATCCTAACCTAACTGCAGGTTAGGATTGCGCCCTAAAAATGATACACATAGTGCATTCTTCTTGTTTCCTCCTTATCATAACATCTAAAAGGAGAATTGTGATTTTTCCCATCCTTATTCTGCGACACTGGCTAGACTTCAAAGCCTTATAAAAAACAAACTTAGCAATACGAGGGCAAACCCATGCATCCAAACCATGCATGCACTTAAATGTATCATAACTGCTCTCATTCGGATGTAATTTCAAACATCAAACATTCCGTCCAGCATGATGTTGCCTTTGAAAACAAGTCAGAAATCACCTTGTTGACTGAAGCCCCTCATGTGGTCCTTCCCAACAAGCAGAGTCCCTGCGTTTCCGCTCTGACACTGTGCACATCAGATGCAGCTGAAAAGACAAAAAGGAATCGATGCTGTCAGAATGATCAGAAGTTGATTGGCCTGTTGTGACGGAGCATCTTTCATTCGCTCTTGGGAGAAGGACAAAAAGAAGCCAGGCTGGTTGGCCTCTTGCAGATCTCATGTTGATGCTTTGATGGCGCCCCCTTTCTTATTAAATGTGAATGTCGACTCCCTTGGGATATTTGCATTTTCTAGCTAGCGCCAAATTTGTAAAAAGAGATTTGTGTCACTGCATACCGGCTTAAATAAAGAACGGCAACATGCAAATATTTATTACATTTTAATACAAGCCATTCCCTTGGGAGTCAGCACAAGAGAGATTGATGCTTTATGCAGAGGCAAACAAGAACCTGCATAAAGGTCATGACACAAACAGACAAAAGCCAAGCAATATAGGAGTTGACATTGTCAATACTCCCTGAAAGCACATGGGTAAGGGTGGGGTTTTTTTAGTGATTTTTTCCCCAAGATTTTTTGATTCAAATAGCAAATTGCAGTGTTATGTGTTTTTATCCAAATTTTTATTCCAAATTGTACAAACAGCACAGTAAATAAGGGTGAATGGCCCTACAAAGGCAAGCAATCACTGGCACACACACCCCAGCCTGAAATATCTTGCTCAAACATTCCCAAGCTGCACTCCGGTTGCTGCTTGGAGCATCAAGAAACTGCTATTTACTGCTTTCACGTTCCATTAAAGCAGTGATGTCATTCGGGCGCGCCAGGAACCGGAATGCCCGGATGATTGACAGCCCTCCGCCACTATGGCGGAGGGCTGCCACGCCTCCCTAAGCCTCACAGTGCCCGAATCGCTCCATTTCAGAGCGATTCGGGATGCAAGGGAAGGCAGGTGGGCCCAGCAGCAGCTTGCCCGTCCTCCGGAGAGGCGGCACGGCCCGGGCCCTCCGCAGAACTAGCAGAACAGTGTACAGGGCCGTTCCGCCTGGATGACGCCTCTGCATTAAAGTCGCCCCAGAATGCACTGTGAACAATGAATGTCCGTGTTCATAGTTTACGCAAGCTTCCTCCTGTTTCTGCCACTCCTCTTCCTGATCCCTGACTGAAAACATTTTGTAGATTCCTCAAAACTATGTCAAAAACAAACAAAAGTGGCATTATTTTTGTGAAATCGATTGAAATTTGTGTCAAACTGTCAAAAATAAGCAAAAGCGGTGGTTTGGTTTGTTGTTGTTTTTTGCTTTTTGACCAAAATTTCTTTTTATGTAGCATTTTCGGTAGAAATTCTCATTATTTCAGAAGATTTAGCCGAGATTTAGAAGAAGATTTAGCTGAGAGGGTTAAGGCCTCCGTTTGCCTGAAGATAACAGCTAAAGATCTGAAGGTCGTGAGCTCGAGACTACTGGAAGTCTCTGTGAGCGGCAGACCTTGCAAACTGCGGCTGATTAAAAGCTGAGTTCCAGCTGCCTCGTGGGAGGAGGAGTGTGCTGAAGTCAGCTGCGTCTCTGGTGGGAGCAGGGAAGCCTCTTATCAGCCAGCAGAAGACAGACGGGTGGCTAAGAAAGAAGGCTAAATCCAGAAAGAAAGATCTGTATGAGTGCTGTTCTTGAGAGATAGAACGTTTCTGTATAATTGTAAAAACGTTTGGGGTTGTGAATAAAAGTCTGCCTATGTAAACCACCTTGAGTTACAGTCATTAGAGAAATCTAGTGATCTTAAGAAAGGCGGTATATAAATACACGTATTATTATTATTATTATTATTATTATTATTATTATTATTATTATTATTATTAAGCATTCTGTGTTGATCACCGAAAAAAGCCAACCCTACACATGGGATATTAGGACAGGGGAAGATGAGGGTCATTCACAAAGTATCAGTTTTCAGTTTTTGCGGCTGACTAGAAAAACTGAATGAAGCACAGGTTCTATCAATGGCTATTCACTCCATGTTCTGGTGTGGCATACTTCTGACTGGATCTTGGGGAGAAATAGCAGAGTAAAACCTACCTGCGAGGACCCAGAGGCAGGGGTGTAGCTAAAGAAGTGCAGGGGGTGCAACTGCACTGGGCAACAAGCTTTTGGAGGGTAACAAGCTGAGCTTGACACTAGTGGCCAAAATGGTGAAAACTTTGGTATATATGAATAATACTATCATATTATATATCATTGGAAAGGTAATTTAATGCAGAATGCAATGAAACAAGCCAGAGTGTAATATCTTAATTTTATCAAACATTTTGCTCTATGCACCTGGCTACGTTTTCGTTAGCTATGCTCCTGGCCCAGGGATACTTGGCAAGCTGCTAGTGGAAGCAGAACACTGGGCTAAATGGACCATGGCTTGATCAAGGCAGGCAATTCTTGTGTTGTTATGAAAGTGGCTATGATAGGAGCTGGGAACTTGTATAAGCTTCTTCGTTGACATCTAGAATATTGAGCAAGATTATTCTTGTTCTGAGCATCACTGTATTCCTTTGGTAGATCTATTTATAATACAATTTGAAGAGGACAGGTTTTCTCACTGTGTGTGCCTGAAAAACAGACAGTACTGCTTACAGTTGTAAACTTGAACTAAACTAGCAGCAAACACAAAGAGGCACTTCAGTAGATTCCAGATACTCTGGACAACATGACAAATTTTACATTCAGTCTCATTTCTTCTATTTGTTTTAAAGATGCATGTCCTCAAGCGTTGATCTCAGAGAACCCCAGGGTGACCTTCATATATATGCTGCAACAAAAACAATGTTGTTGGGACAGTGAAAAAGGATGCTGGAGACACATGGTGAATACAGGGTCTTTCTGGGTTTCTGGTGTTCCCGTGGCTTCTGCTGGGCTGTTCTCTCGAGGTGCCTATGATTGGACCATGTCGTTCAAGAACCTGCAGTGGACAGAGGGAAAGGACTTTCCACCACCCACTTTGGAAGTGTGCTGGCAGGCAGCACCAGCATGTAGCCATTTGCCAAAAACCAATGGATAATTTCTATCACTGAGAAGCCTCTCTCTCCTTCCAGTTGCCTCTAACTTACAATCCTTAACATGCCATAACCCTGCTGAAACACATATTGTCTAGATCAGTGGCTTTCAAGCTTTTTAGCACCAGGACCCACTTTTAGAATGACAATCTGTCTGGTCATGACACAAATGAGACAAAAGCAAGACATCATTGGAAGTGATGTCATGGCTGGAAGTGCCGTCGTCGTGAAACCATAGCCTGCTGCTTGCCTGAGAATGCAGTAATAAGTCGGGTTATTTCTCAGCCATTTTAAAGGGGAAAAAAGCCTACCTACAACCTTGACACAAGCAAAACAACCACACAGCCCTCCCCCTTTCTAGCATCCCATCTTCCCATATTTTCAATATGGCTGGTCTAGGTGCTTCAGGACCCACCTGAAATTGGCTCACAACCCACTGGTGGGTCTTGACCCACAGTTTGGGAACCACTTGTGTAGGTTTCTTCTTTATAGCCAACAATTCTATGGGAACACATGATCAGTTCCGCATTTGAATACAAAGAGCTCACCTCTAAAAGAACAGTGACAGTCACTTCATTACATTGATACCCTGCCATTCATCCATCACAGAATTCAAGGGGGCATAAATGGGGTTCCCAGGTGGTCCCCAATCCAGCCACCAACTAGACCTATACCTACTGCATCATGTTCTGTCAGTCTGACTGTATTTAAACCAGCAATTACATATACAGTTGTGGACTCTGTTATTTTCCCCATAACCAGATTGTGCATTGCCAGATAATTTTCTTTTGATGAACAAAAATCACCGAGCTGCAAGCCAGGCAGGTGTGAGTTTCTATACTGGTGCACAATACTGTAGGGTACTGAGCAGAATATATGATCTAGGAGGGAAAGGAGAGTAGGACTTTCTCTACTATTGTATGTATTATATCCTAAGGTCTTCTTCCTCCTAGAAGAAGTCTCGTTTGTACAAGAGGAAAGGGAGATTTTTATTGATCTCACCTTCCCACTGCGGGGACTAGCACAGCACTTCCAAAAGTGCTAGCAGCGGAGCAAGAGGACCGGAGGTGGCAGCGGTGGCGGCAGCAGTAGCAGCAGCGAGGGAGACCATTGTATAGAAGAGGAAATTTTGGCAAGTGTAGCTTTTGAAACCCTTCCATGATGAGCTGTGCCTGCCAAATTCCCTCTTCTATACAATGGTTAAAGGTAGGCACTCTGTCCCAGTTGGTATCTGGTAACCCTACTTATAAGCAGTGGTGTCATCCAAATGATTTAGGAACAGGTACTCACTTTTGATTGGCACTTGTTGGGATCCGCCCACTGGAAGTGACATCATAAGTGATGTCGTGGCAGGAAGTGAGGTCATAGCCGGAAGTGATGTCATGATTGTTGCCATGGATGGGATCATGTTTGTAATAACTTCAGCTTGTGGTTAGTGTTGATTTAACTTCTATTGCTTTGCTTTCTAGAGATGTGTATAGACATATTTTGCTTCAACTGTTCCCTGGTTAAATAGCAGGCTAAACTGTACTAGATTGTGAGCCCTTTTGGGACAGGGAGCCATTTAACTTTAATGTTAAATGCAAGGAGCCGGCAAGGAGCAGGAGGGGGAACGGGCGCCCACCGGGCCGCGCGACCATGTGGGCGCCCAACCGAGCGCCGGGCTGGCCAGCAAGGAGCAGGAGGGGGAACCGGCAACCAAAAAAAGACCGCGTGGGGGCTGGGGCTGGGGGGAGGCTGCAGGAGGAACCAGGACGCTGGATCAGAGCGGCTGGAGGGAGCGGGAGCCCCAGGCAGCCTACCTTCTCACGCTTGCTGCCTTATTCCCGGGTCTCCCTCGCTGCTGCTACTGCTGCCGCCACCGCTGCCACCTCCGGTCCTCTTGCTCCGCTGCTGCCGCTGCTGCCACAGAAAGTGCAGGCAACGGCTGCAGGCGTGCAGTACCCATGCACAGCTGCTGAGCCAACCAGCCGACGGGGCCAGCTTTGAGTGGGCGGGGCCAGCTCAACTTCTAGGAACCGGTACTTGCGTAGTGGTGCGTAGTGGGTGCATGACATCACTGCTTATAAGGCATTTAAAAGTAACTGCTTGAGAGAACCCTTGACTGCTAAACTGGTAGAAAAGTGGTAAAATTTGGTAATCCAAATATTCATTCATTCATTAATTTCTCTCCCACCTTTCTACCCCTGAGAGGACCCAAAGTGATGACCCAAATACACCCAAAATAGCAAGAGAAGACAGCCCAGTGGCCTCTAGCATGCAATAGTAAAAGTTTAATAGGAGAGGTTCTAAATGCTTGGCTTTCCAAGCCTATTGTTTTAATGAAATCAATGACTTATATCTTGGCTCTGTAAATAAATGCAGTTAGATTGGATTGTAAGACTGAGAACTATCTTAGGGCGATTTCATTTTGTGCCTGTGTCCAATCGAAAAAGTCCATACTTTGAAATGTGTGTATGTGAGTCAGCAATCTCTTCCAAAAGCAATACATTGAAACCAGTTAAACTGGCATTGTGCTTTCCCTGAATATGTTTGATAGATCTTTCTAGCGCTGTGGTTTGGAATGTGAAAACAATTTACTACCAGTCTAAAGAAACACCTTTAGACTGGTAAAGAAAGAAAAACCCCACACACTTCTGAAATTTTGCATCATGCTTCATCCCATTAAATTGGGCTGTGAAGTGTATAATGTATCAACCTGGTATTACATAGTCCCACTATAGCCCCAAGATATGTGGAAAGTTTAACTTAAAATGAAGTTCTGTTAGGTTTTACTTATACAGGCTTAAAAATATTAAGCTGTTTCCTGAAGGCTTTTTTTTTTTTTTAACAGTTTGATGGAGTTGAAAAAGAGACATTTGGGGCCCAAACTACTTAGAAGCAATTAAAAAAGCAAAGCAATTACTCTTATCAGAATGTTGCTGGAGGTTCTTTTTTGCTTTTCCTAACAGTTCTGCTTCCCGTAGCAGAACAACAGACAGTGAAGAAAATCGTCCAGTTTCTGTTAATGGGCTGGAAATGTGGAATGCTCCTGTAGTCATATTATTAATTTTATTTACGCTAGACCAGGTGGTCGGAAGATCGATTTGTGTTCATTGGCACTGAGGTGCCTGAGGCCAGATTGCAGCAAGCACATGGTCTACAATCCAGCGTGCACTGAATCGTATGGAAGGATCGCTTGTTTCAATGGGAATTAAGCATGCTTTGGTATACTTTTGACTAGTTTTGTTTGTTTATTTTATTTAAATAATTTATACCCCGCCTTTCTGCCCCATACCAGGGCCCCCAAGGCAGCTTACAATAAAATAAAAGAATACAGAATAAAATTAAAACAATGACAAATACCTAAAAGCAACAGACCCCAATGGGCTATACAATCATTAAAAATTACAGATTAAAAATACAGATTAAAATATAGATAAAAATGAAATTAAAATGCCAGCCCAGCATGTTAGCAATTAAATGCCTCCTTAAAGAGAAAACGCCCCCCCCCCAGAAGATTGCTAGAGAGGGAGCTTCTTCTTAATTACAAGGGGGGGGGGAATTCCACAGCCATGGAGCCACCACCGAGAAGGCCGTATTCCTGGCCCCCATCCCCCTCACCTCACCTGGTGGCGGCACAGTCAACAGGGCCCCCGCCCCAGATGACCTGAGAGCACGGGTAGGATTATATCACTGAATATCACCCATCACTGCAGATGTCATTCAGGGGGAACGGACCAGAACGGACGTTCCGGATCCTAACGGGCTCCGTGGCTGGTTCCGGGTTCCTGACAAGTGCCAATCAAAAGTGAGTTCCTGTTCCTAAATCATTTGAATGACACCACTGATTATATGGAAGAAGGTGATCCTTCAAATACCCTGGACCCAGGCCGTAAAGGGTCTTTCATCTTTTAAAAACAAAAACAAAAAAAACCCGGTTGTTAAGTATTAAAAATATTTCATAAAAAAAAAAGTTTTAAAAGGATCAAGCCGCTGCAGATTTTTTTGGCCCAATCCCCCACTTGTGTTGGCCAAGTGTGTGCTTTGCTGGTGCTAGCCATCGCAAAAGTGCCATAAAGCACTTGATGATGGTGTTAAAGTAAGACACACTGTTGGGAAGGCCAGAGCCTTTCTGCACGTGCTGGCACAGCAGTGGATGTCCACCGGAGCAGGCAAGTTCTATGCTGTGCAGCACAGAAGCAGAGGGAGGACAAGGAGGTGGCAACGAGGCAGGGGGCAGGTTTGGCCAGGGAGGGGGGTGGGATCAGTGATGCTGGCACAGCTGGGCCTGATCTGCTGACATGAGTCAATGTGGTTTGTGCCAGCTGTATAGCTGGCACGGGTCCAAGTTGACCCATTGCACAGGCTGGGCTTTATCCTGGGACAAGTGGACAAATGTCCCCTTACGCTGAGGACACTCCCATTGGCTAAATATCCCCACAGGATGCAGCACAGCCTGTGACGGCACCACTGCATTAGTGCGGGGAAGTTTAGGTAGGATTGGGCGCCCATCAAACGAACAACAACAGGGCATAGATTCCATTTATCATCCAGTAGTATATCTAGAACAATTCTATGTGGGGATCTTGGTGCGCCTGTAAAAAGAATGGTTGGCCTTAATAAAAGCTTGGCCAAGAAGATAAAGCACATTTGATAAAGCAAAATCATCATGGGTTCACACCAATGGCTCTCTTGCTTTCAGAAGCAAGAGAGCAATTGGAATACAGAAGAGAACAGAACAAACTGGAACACAGAAGAGATATCGATACCACGCATTTATCCTGGTTTTACACCAATTCAACTGTCTTGGCTTCCCTCAAGGATTGGGGAACACAGGATGAGCACTCAGAGTACCAATGGCTATTCTCTAGTTGCGGACCCAGCCAATGGGCCACCCAGGGACAGAGGAAGATGAGGTCTGCCCCCTCCGCTGTTTCCCTGCCCCATGTGCCGCTCCACCCCCATGCCACACCACATCACATGCCAGGTTCCATTTTGGAAACTTACAGGGCAGGAATGGGCGGGAGGGCCAAATAACAGTCTCTGAGAGGTGAGACACCTTGTCGCCGCTCTCCTCCCACCCTAGGAGTGCTGCCACCAGGGCCATTGATTCCCCCCCCCCCCGTACAATGGTAGGTCCGCAACTTCTATTCTCTTTCCTTGTCCTTAACCTTCTTTCTGACTTACAATACCAGTTCATCTGAAATCACTTTCTGGCCTAATGATTTTAACATGAAGCCTGACTGACACGCAGACTACAAAAACCTCTTTATGTTTTATGGTTAAAATAGAATTGGGCCGACTGCCCACTGCAAGAAGACACCATTGTGCAGACAGCATCTTCTCACAGCAGAACTGTGATGTACTTTGTACTCCGAACACAAGAGATGGTGTGTCATGCAACCGTCTGTTCTTGACATCACCGAAGGTTCACAGACTTGTGATGAGCTAAAAATAAATAACAATAATAGCATTTCCACACTGTTTTTAAAGTGCTCAAATACACCTCATCACTAACCTTTATAACAGCCTCATAAAATCAAGCTACTATCCACACATTGCAAAGTGAAGGCTGCAGCTCAGAAACTGCAGTCTGCATGGAGCCCCTTGGCAAAGGTGAGAAAGGGATTGTGTGGTGCACAGCTCGGTTTTTAGCCACTCGGTGACCTATTTGCAGCATTTATTTTCATGTGTCCTTTTTAGTTGCAGAATGTGTACCCCAATTTTCAATCAAACCTTCTCAAGTAGCTAACAATGTTAAAGCAATGCCAATAAAGAAACCTGAAGCAAAGATATTGGATGTTCACAGTAAAACATGTCACAGTAAAAGCAGAAGGCAGCTACATCCAGAGGTGGATCTAGGAGGTGCGTGGGGTGGCTAGAGCCATGGGTGCCATTTCCATAGGGGTGCCAATTTGGCCTCATCCCCATGCCACAGCCACGCCCCACAGCTTGCTGGCTCGCCCCCAGAACTGCATGGACCTTCCCCCACCCATTCATTACATCTTTAAAGTAGCCTGCAAGCCAGCTATATAAACTTCATGGATATATAAACTTCATGGCCTTTCTGGTTATGGTGAGCTCAGCCTTAGCTTTTTGTAGTTGGCTCTTTCCCTTTGCTGAGTATAGTTTGAAATCCCTGTGTCTCCACTTTCAGCAATCTGAGTCAGTGTCTAAAAAAGCCACATGTGAGCAGAGACCATCATGCAATGCTTCCAATTTGCATGGGAGATTAGCATGTGCCCACCCCCCCAGTTATATAGGCTTCCGAGAGAGGAGGCATGCAAATTAGCCATATGCAGATGAATAGGCGGGGTCTGATAGGCTTGGGAGACTGGCTCTGCCGCCGCCTCGCAGGCGTGACCCGCCACAGCCAGTAAAATCCCACAGCTAAAGAGCAGAGTGCAGAAAAGGCAAAAAGGAGCCTGCACGCTGCGCATTTGGAGGAGAGAGAGAGAGAGAGGAGGCTGGGCTGGGCACGAGAGGTGTGTGCCGACACCCATGTGTCACCCACGGCAAACATCACAATATGCCCCTTGGAGACCTGGAGGCGCCACTCACCTCTCTGCCCATTCAAAACTTGACCTAACCTGCGAGGGGCCGGGGGAGGCTTGCGAGTAGTGCCTTCCCATTCTGATGAGCCCAGCTCACTGCCCAGCCCCTTACCTTGGACACCCCACCCTAGCTCCCCTCCCCCACGCGCTGTACATGCTTGGGAGGTCGGGGGGCTTTTTGATCCCCCGTGGTGAACGACGCAGGGGCGCTGAGTGCCCCTCTCCAGCCCATCCACTCCTCTCTCTCTCTCTCTCTCTCTCTCTCTCTCTCTGTGCTTCTCTTCTGGGCAAACAGTCCCTGCCCCCTCCCATCCCTCGCCTGCCAGTTCCCGTTTCTCTCTCCGTCCTCCTGTTCCTCCACTTGCGCTCTACTTGAGCTATTTGAGCGTGAGCGTGCGAGCGGGGTGGGGGGGAGATCAAAGTGAAAGCTGCAGCCAAACGGCAAACAGAGCAGCGCGGAGGAGCTGGTTGTTTTATTCTCTCTCTCTCTCTCTCTCTCTCTCTCTCTCTCTCTCTCTTTCTCTCTCTCTCTCTCTCTCTCTGTGTGTGTGTGTGTGTGCGTGCGTGTGTGTGTGTGTAAACCCCATCAGCCTGCTCCAACGCTGCGCATGCTCACATGGAAGGCTTCCTCTCAGTCTCTCTCCACCCGCCCAAAGGGGGCGGGGCGACGTGTGGGGGGCGCAGTTTCGTCGCCCTGCCATGGGCGCACGCGGGGCTCTTTCCGCCTCTGGCTACATCTAGCAGGAGCCAAAAAAGCACAGTACATTAAAAAGCATGGATCCTCTCATTGTAATTTGATCCTTCAAATTACAACTCAGCCTGGATCGCTGGGAGAAGTCACCGAGGGCACAATCCCAAGTGTCCATTTGGCTGGCATATGTCAGGGCGCAATCTTACAGTACCGGAATGGCAAGGCTGGCCGGCCAGCACCATATCCGCCACTGGTTTGGGGAGGCTGGAGCCTCCCAGCAGCAAAGGAACATTTGTTCCCTTACCATAGGGGAGGCTCCAGCCTCCCCTATGTGCTCCTCAGATCTGCACCCGCTAAAGAGCAGGCGCAGATCCGAGGACCCTGTGGCCTGAATCGGGGCTGCGCAGCCTCTCCAACGGGCCTAGGATTCGGCCTTATGGCCAAATCCATGGCCCTACCTTTGTCCCGCCCACATTCCACCCTCCTCCTGCCAATCCCTGAGGTGCGACAGACTTTGGCCAAAGCAAGGGAGGTGCTGCCCAGACGCTACAGGGCCAGTGCTGCCAGCAGCGTCGATCCTGTGGCCTTAGCGCCAACGCAGCGTTGCCGATCGGCACCCCCGTGTCAGCACTAACTGCACAGTGTCGGCAAATGGGGTTGCTGCACGAACTGTAGGATTGCCCATTGCACCAGCCAAAGAGTGTCACAAACATGTCTAGCAAACGCATCTAAGGCACGGCTGCACCACTCTGGGATGTGTCCAGGTGTGGAGGCCTGCGGATGCCAATGGTAAGTCTGGGCAGCTCCAGCTGAGTTTGACCAGCAAGGGACGCTGGGGAGGGCAGGGGAAGGCAGGAGGGAGATGGAGCAGAGCGGAGCAGAGGAAAGGTGGAAGGAGGGAGGGCCCATAGGCAGGTCGGCCAGAGGAGAGGTGTGGAGTGTGGATCCAGCACTTAGGGCCTTTCATGGGCCTCTTGGATTTGCACCAGGAATTTCACTGGCACAGATCTGGGAAGCCCTATTGGGCTGCTGGGGCTTACCCAGGGTTAAGGGGAAAATATTCCCTTACCCCACAGGCGAAGCTACTGAAAGTGTAGCCCACTGCAGAGGGCAAAATGGAAGTGACATCACAACAGGAAGTGACATCACAGATGTATTTTCATTTTCTTCTTTTTTTGCCATAATGTTTGATAGAATACAATTATTCTAATGCAGTTTGATTCATTGCATTCAGCATTAAATTACCTTTTCAATGACATATAACATGATGGTATTATTCATACTTACTGAGGTTTTCACAATGTTGGCACTAGTATCAAGCTCAGCTTGTTGTTCACCTAAAGCTTGTTGCCTGGTGCAATTTCACCCCCTGCACATTTTTAGCTACACCCCTGCCTTATCCTGCAGTGAACTCCAGCTGCCTCCTTTACTGCTCTGGATACAATGCTGGCCTGCATGTTTCAGTGCAGTATAGGATTGGGCTGTGAAATGGTTTCAATACCAATGCACATCCACATTGTGCAGACACTTGCCCTAAGATACCATTCACACAACCACACAGTAGTACTATGTACTGTACTTATTGATAAGAAAGTATGTTCACAAAACCAAGGCAAATTCTTGATTCCATTTCTTCCCCACTGTCAATCACAAAGTTGACACATTTTAAAGTGTTTTTAATGGAATGTTTTTCATACTTCACATCCTGTTTTTCTTGTCTCCACAAATATTGCAAATTTGCCTGTAGATTTCTTAGCTTTTATATGGGAGTACTATAATAGACACCAGTGGCGTAGCTACCTATGGGGCGGGGGGCGCAGCGTCCCAGGTGCCACCTTCAGGGGGGTGTCGCCACTGAATCCCAAATTCCAAAAATCGGGAGTTTACCTAATAATATAGTCATGCTGCATACTATTTAGATGTGGAATTCCACCCAGAATTCAATAAAAAATGGAGTGTAATATCTCTATTCTGTCAAAAGTTATGGCTAAAAAAGTAAAAACTGAAAATAAAACTTCTTTTGAACAAATCGCGATTTTTAAAATCGTGTGTTTAAGGTATACCATCATGCTGTATACCGTTGGATGTGGAATTTCACCAGGAACTCAATAGAAAAAAACAGAGTGTAATATCTCTATTCTAGCAAAAGTTATGGCCAAAGAAATAAAATCTGGAAATAGAACTTCTTTTGCAAAAATTGTGGTTTTTAAAATCACAGTTTTAAGGAATAATACCACCATGCGGTATACCGTTGGATGCGGAATTTCACCAGGAATTCAATGACACACACACACACACACACACACACACACACACACACACACACATACACAGAGTGTAATACCTTAATGCTAGAAAAGTTATGGCTAAAAACCACCAAAAAAAATGCCGGGGGTGTAAAAAAATTAAGTAGCCCCAGGTGCAAAATGCCCTAGCTACACCACTGATAGACACATACATTGATGTGGAAGAAAATCAAATATGCCCCAGACAAACATCTTTCTATATAATAAAATGTGAATTTGCTAAATAAGACACTGATGAATCTATAAATCAGGAGTTCTTTGCATAGGCATATCTCTGTTTCTGTCCATAATTATTGGAATAATGGTGCCTTGTCACTGGGATAAAGGCTTCTTTAAATACTTATTTTTTTTCTAAAATAATCATTGCCTATTAATGTGCAATTATCTTATCATTCCCTATTGTTTACTCGAGTCAAATTTTCATTAGAGGAGACCGAAATGTGCAAACGAGTCCTTTAAGCACATACTGGCCCCTCCTCATTTTGTGCTAATTACTGGAGCTCCTTTCATTATCAGCCTGCTCTTTAATGACAAAGGATGACAAGTCTAGAGCCTGTTTGGCTTGAGCTAATTACCAGCCATTCCCCATTCAATTTATGCTTGGAGGAGTTCAATAATCGTGACATAGTTTGCTGGCGAGGCCTGTCTTGCATACTTACCAATCCACAGGACTGAATTGGCTTGTGAACTATATTTTTTTTTTGTTAGCTAGCCAGTAGGGATGTTCATGCCAGCCAATATGGTTTGGAGCTATACTAGTATATATCAGTGGTTCTCAAACTTTTCGAAACATTTAGAAGAAGAAAAGAGGAAAAATAAAAAAACTTCGCAAACCCTTGCCCAGTTTGCAGAAGAAAATTGTTCACTGGAATGCTAACCTGTGCTTTGAGGTCATCTTCATACCCCCCCCCCAAATTAAAATTTCACATTTTCAAATTTGCTTTAGTAATTGGTAGATCACACGTGAACCCAGTTTCGGCCATTTGCCTGCCTGGAAGTCCCTAACTGCACATCTTGCTCTAGAAAGAAGCCAGGGCTCCAGATGCTGCTGGCTCTCTAGAAATGGAGTTCAAGCCCTTACAGTCATTTCAGAATACCAGAAGGCTGAACTCTAGTTGGTGTCTAACTGGGATACCAGAAGGCTGAACCAATGGTGTCATCCTGGCGGAACGGCCTGGTACGCCGTTCCGCCAGTTCTGCGGATGGGCCCGGGCCGCGACGCCTCTCCTGAGGACGGGTGACCTGCTCCTGGGCCCGCCCGCCATCCCGCGCGTCCGAACCGCTCTGAAATGGAGCAATTCGAGGCGCAGGAAGGTGTGGCTGCCCTCTGCCATAGGGGCGGAGGGCTGCCAATCATCCGGGCGTTCCAGTTCCTGGCGCGCCTGGATGACGTCTCTGGCTTGAACTCCATTTTTAGAGAGCCAGCAGTCCTGTGCTGTATCCTAATGCAGGCTGGAGCTCACCAGAGGATATTTTGCCCTTACGTCAACTATAGAATCACCCACTACAAGAAGCCTCTGACACCCCCCACCTTGCCAAGGACTATCCTTAATGTAACTGGATATGGGCTCATCATCCTGGGTCCACCACAGGGGGATTGCTTCCCTCTGTTCCAGACTGATGTCCTCCAGCCCTGAGGCCTCCTACCCCAGCATCTATCTGAGGGTGGGATGAAGCTTACGGGTCCCCGGAACTCTCACCATGGTGCCTCTCTGCCTGCCTCTGCTTCTCCAGGTCCACAACCAAGGCGTTTAGGGAGCAAACCCATTCCCTGAGTCCCTGGAGCTCCTTGCACCAAGGACACACTCATGACATGCCCAAAAGGCATGTGCAACTGCTGTCTGTCCGCCTGCATAACAATGTTTGTTTGGGAATTAGCGGCCCTGCTTCTTAGAGAAAGGGTAGCATCTGGAGCCCTGGCTTCCTTTCCCTGCTGAACTCTTCCAGATGCATAACTTGCTTATTTCATCTGGCACTTTGTCACAAACGATGCACTTTGTCGCAGGACAGCACCCACCACTCCTCCTTCCACTCCCTTGATTAGAAACGGAAGAGGCAGACATTGAGGAAGAGGAACTATGGAGTTGCAAATGCTGGGGTAGAACATTAAAGAGCGGGAGACCATCAAAACACCAGAACCAGGGGGCATCCGCTAAAACTGAGGGTTGGGAGAGTTAATACAGATAAAAGGAAGTACTTTTTTACCCAGCGGGTAGTTAATCTGTGGAAATCTTTGCCACAGGAGGTGGTGATGGCATCTGGTCTAGGGGATTGGACAGATTTCTGGAGGAAAGCTCCATCGTGGGCTATAGGCCATGATGGATTGTGCAACCTCCTTACATTAGTAGTAGGTTACTTCAGAGTACCAGGTGCAAGGGAGTGGCAACAGGATGCAAGCATCTTGTTGTCTCATGCCTCCCTGGGGCACCTGGTGAGCCGCTGTGAGGTACAGGAAGCTGGACTAGATGGGCCTTTGGCCTGATCCAGCAGGGCTCTTCTTATGTTCTTATGGGAAGAGCAGAGGCTGGCACATCATTGGGCAAGGGGGACAGCACTGGCCCTGCCATCGCAGGCATCAAGAGGTGTTGGGTCAGCCCTGTGAATACTTGTCCTTGTACAAGTTTGGTAGAATTTTTTGAAGCATTGAGGCCATCCAAAAATGCACAGAACAGGCCTGCTATCATCACCAGAGGTGTAATGTATAAAGCCTCAGAGGCAGAACACCCATGCGGAGTGGTGGTGTGCCTGCCATGGGTGCCATTGGCGGGCGCTCTGGTGAAGGAGACAACAAAAGCACCAGAGCACAGATGGGCCCTTCCTCCCACCCCTGTGGCCATTTTGCTACAAAATGGAGCAAGTCTGGGTGCAAGGGATGTAGCAAGCCTCCACAGGGGGCATGGTGGAGGTGTGAGGGGCACGGAGCGCAATCCTAAACTGGAGTTAGGCCAGCATAAGATAAGCAAGCAAAGTTTGGCCAGCACAAAGGCCACCGTAAAGCAAGTTTGGACCACTCTCGGAGTCAGGGAGGATGGCTCACGTCTGTGTGCTGGTCTCTCTGAGTCCGAGAGTGGTCCAAACATACTTTACGGTGCCCCTTGTGCTAGCCAAACTTTGCTGGCTTAGCTTATGCCAGCCTAACTCAGTTTAGAATTGCGCCCACAGTGATACATCACAGCATCATCCCACCCAGGCACCGTCAAAGCCGGCAACAGTTCTGTGAAGCCTGAGGTACAGGTAACTCATGAGACCACCAAATGTTCAGCCACCAAATGTTTGCAAATGGCTTGAGCCAATTACGAGCCACTCCCTTCACAATTTGTGCTTGGAGGCGTTCAATAATCGCGATAGTTTGCTGGCGGTTGTCGTGGAAGTGCTCTAGTGTGGGCAACGCCGAAGAGCCCAATGCATGGAACATGGTTTTCCTGCTGAACGGTGATTTTGATTTATTACCTGAAATGAGGTACTTTGCATATAAATTAGATAAAGTTTCTGCCTTCAGGCTTCAAATCTCTTAGATAGAAGATGTAAGAAAAAGAAAAGGAAGGAATAAGGAGGGGAAGGCCAGCACATCGATTGATTCCCATGACAAGCTCACTACTAACATCTATGAAAAACTGTTGCATGAATGGCATTCACAAGGGAGTTTGTCACCAGGAAAATGATTCTTACAGTGCAATCCAGCCCCTTCCCCAAGCCGCGACAAGTCTTTTGTGCCACCTGGCTGGCATACAACACATGGGGGGAATAAAATCCCCTTTATTCCAATGTATTCCAAGTTATATCCCCCAGCAAGCTCCTAGCCTGTGCTGGACACAGCACAGACCACCCAAACTGCCTACCCCAGTATAGCTTAGGATGGTGCCTTTAATCTCACTTTATTTTCACAGCATATCTGAACATTCAGACAACCCGTCACCATGACAAAAAGAAAGTTACCACTATGTCATTGCACTTTAAAAAACAACCCCAAACCCCAGTTGTCTGAGGCCCAATTCATTCATCTTGCACAGGGCAAACCTGACTAATAGCGCAGTCCTAAACTGGAGCTAGGCTGGCATAAACTAAGCCAGCAAAGTTTGGCCAGCACAAGGGCCACCATAAAGCATGTTTGGACTACTCTCGGACTCAGGGAGGGTGGCGCACGTCTGTGTGCTGGCCTCTAACTCTGAGAGTGGTCCAAACATACTTTACGATGGCCCTTGTGCTGGTCAAACTTTGCTAGCTTAGCTTAGGCCGGCCTAACTCAGTTTAGGATTGCGCCCTAAACCTGAGTAAACATGTCAATCCAATGGAGTCCAATGGCTTAGTAAGTGTGATTAATGGCCCAATCCAAACTTCAGTGAGATCTGGCGTAGTGGTGCTAGACTGACATGAGGTATTGTAAAAGCACTATAAAGCACTTTTGACATCGCACGAGTAAGCAGAGCCAATGGAAAGGCCTGCTCCATCCTGCCAGGGCTGAATCCTGAGGAATGGCTGCCAGTTCAGTGAGTAAATCGCCCAGCAGTGCAGAGATGGGGGATGGTAGGGTGGGCAGAACGGAGGTGGGGCAGGAGTGTTTTGGGAGGTTCAAGTGCAGGAGGAGGCAGGGGTGACGGATGCCGCCTCTGCCCTATTCTAACCTCCACCCTAGGTCTGGAAGCCCTACATGGAGCTCCTGAGACTTGCACCAGCGATTTTGCCGACTCAGATCTGAGTCGCCTCATTGAGCAGGCTGGAGCTCAATGGGGGGGGGGCGGTGTCAGGACAAAAATGTTTGTAAGACTGCAATCCTAGTCAATGGAGTCCTCAAAAATGCATTTCATGTAGATGCCTTCCACATCAGAAATGCCTACTGCTTTCAGTTTTGTTTGCTGCTTCTTTCAAACTTGTAAAGCCCTTCTGCAAAATAAAATGAAATGAGAACATGCCCAAGCTGACGTGGATTCCCACCGACACAGCAGAGGTTCTCCACTGGTTGCCCCACCAGGTATTAACTGGATGTGAATAACTGGAATTGAAATCATGTCAACAGGTCCATGCCCTAGTAAGATTGCAGAAAATGGGTTCAGATGTGTATATGCATGTTAGTTGTAGGAGTACAGTATGCCTGTTCAGTTGCGGACCTTCCCTTATGTCTGGGGCGGGGAGCAAAGACTCCGGACGCTGTGCTCCTGGGGTGGGAGGAGAGCAGCGACAAGGCACCTCGCCTTGCCTAGAGGTGATCATTTTTGGCCCTCCTGTTCACCCCTGCCATTGCATGGCTCTGAAATGGAGCCTGGTATAGTATGGGGGTGGAGTGGAGTGGCGCACAGGGGCGGGGAAACAGCAGAGAGGATGGACCGCCTCCTCTTCTGTTCCTGGGCAGCCCATTGGCTGGGTCCGCAACTGCGCCTGCTACTGAGGTGACCTCAGCAGCCATTCGTCCTCTTGGCACTTACTGAAAAGTGTCAGGACGATAATCTGTCCTTTCTCATGAAGGAACTCAGGAAACGGGGATTTTCCACCCCATTGCCTATGCAAGTGACAGAACTCTGAGCTGCTCAGAGTTTACCGGTGATTTTTAATTAACATTTCCGCTGTACTTAAATTTAAAAGATTGGGGAAAAAATGGCTTACAACTAAAGAGCTGATTAGCATAGCACAAAATGGATTCACTCATCTGGAAAGAAAGCTTGGTAGGGCTGCTGTCTCTTTGGCCCCCACAGCACTCTTTCCATTTCAATTAATTTGCTAAAAGAAACACTCATGTCGAGCACGTTGCAATTTGGTAATATTGAAAATTACCGCACCAGCTCTCATGAATGTGTAAAGTGCTGATCTGCTTGGGGAGCATTACATAGACATGTTCCTCTATGCTTGTTTCAACAACATGGAAGAACCTCAAATGGTGTTTGAAGGGCATGGAAGAACCACAATTAACTTCAGTGCTGTTCTTGGTCCTGTAAGTTACAAGGACTCCAAATGACCGCCCAGCATGCACAACACAGAGAAGGATGTTTCAGTCCAATTCTCATTTCATGCAATTACACTTTCATCTGGAGAAATGTGAGAGATCATATTCATGAGAATTTGGCCAAAGAAGAGCAAATGATGTCACAGGGTCCTCCAGCTTCAAGGCATGGAAGTGATGTTCCCCCTCCCCATCATTTCACCACGGTGAATGAAGTCCCCATTTTACGATTGTGAATGAAATCATTCATAATGAATGAATGAATGAATGAATGAATGAATGAATGAATCTCTATGTACAGCCACTAGAAGTGCTATGTAAATCATTGACGTTTCAAAGGAAGAACAGGGTGTAGGGATAAAAGTAATAAGAGATGTCCTTTAACTTCATACAGATTTCTGAAATTGGTCTTTTTACATGCCAACATGTAAAAGACTAGTCACGCATATATTGTTTATCAACCACAGCAGAACAGTGAGGAAATGGGGCAGAAAATGGGTATATTGGGCCAAGGAGGGCACAGGTTTAGTGGCAGAGTGGCTGCTGACTTCAAACCCCCTACACAGGCCTGATTCTCCTGCACAGGTCAATGTGAACATGCACCAGAAATATTAGTGTTGCAAGCTCAAGCTGATCCATAGCAGTTGCTGGAGCTACTCTAGGATAAGGGGAAAAATATTGCCTTACCCCTAGGAGACTTTCAGCAGCCAAAACTCTCCCCCCCCCCCCATGGAATACAGCAGAGGTTGTGCAGACACAGCTGCATCGCCATGTGGTGAGTTGCTGTAGGTAGGATTGGGCTGAATATCAGGAACTTTAGGCTGGACAAGTGGAGTAACTACCTATGGGGCAGGCGGCACAGCACCCCAGGTGCCATCCTCGGGGGGGGGGGTGTCACCACTGAACCCCAAATTTTGAAAATCACAGGTTTATGGAATACTACCCTCATGCTTTGGATGTGGAATTTCACCCGGAATTCAATGGAAAAAACCAGAGTGTAATATCTCTATTCTAAAAATTGAAAATAAAACTTCTTTTGTAAAAATCAGTTTTTAAAAAAAAAAAAAAAAAAAACCCAAAACCCACGATTTTAAGGAATAATACCATCATGCTATAGCTGCGGGGGCGGGGAAGACGGCGAAACGGAGCATTACGCAACGGGCGGGCTGCCACTCACCCGTTCCTCCCGTCCAGCGTACCAGTAGCATGACGCCACTGGCTATATACTATTGGATGTGGAATTTCACCAGGAATTCAATGAAAAAAACTGGGGTGTAATATCTTTATTCTAGCAAACGTTATAGCCAAAAAACAAAAAAAAAACCAAGTGTCTTATGCAGGGGTGTCAAACATACAGCCTGTGAGCCTGCCTGATGAGTCCACAAATTTTGTCAGGGGTGGTGTCAAAAATTTATGGGCCCTGGGTGCAAAATGATCTAGCTACGCCACTGGGCTGGAGAAGGTTGTTTGGATGGTCCTACCAGACCCTATATCTACCATATATCTCCTCATAGCTGTGCTGGCCTCTAGGGTGGGGCAATAGTAGCAGAGGAAGTATCTACGTTGCTATCCAGCCATGTGATTTGTGTCTTTCAAGTATTACTGTCAGAACTATGGCCACAGAAGCATCCACACAACTGCTGCTAGTGTATGAACAGGGTCAAAGAGTGAAACTACATGTTACGTCAACCACGTCATTAGCCCTGGGGCGCTTTGGTTGTTTCCCTCAACAGCAGGGCCGGCTGTAGGAGTGGCGTGGCCCAATGCGGGGCATTCCTGTGGGGCCCCCCACACTCCCCACATGGTCCCCCACTCACCAAGAAGAGCACTTGTGGTGCCACACACAAAGTGTGGCACCTGGAAATACTTGGTGATGACAAGATGACGTCACTGCCAATTGCTTCCAGGAGGCCCATTTTGGCACTTCAGATGCTGGGGCAGGTGAGAGGGCCCAAGGTAAAGCTGCTCTGCTTGCCCCACTGACCTACAATCCTAAGAGATTCAGCCTGCAGCAGCAAGCAATATGCTCGCTGCACTGGCGCGGGGGTCCCCAAAGCGCGGGGCCCGATGTGATGGCATTGGTCACATTGGCTTAAGGCCGGCCCTGCTCAACAGCAACCACAGGAATGCCAATCTGGATGAAAGTCTCACTATCGGCACTAAAAATAGCCAATTTGTTCCAAGATTGGTGTCCTATACCTAGAGTGACAACTGCTCTTTTAAAATACTGACAAGTAGACAGAAAGATCTATGCCATTTACCTATCTATTGTATCTGATGCTACCTGTGGGTCTCTAGAGTGTTATCACACAATTGACGTATCAATCCATGCTGCCATCAGCTGATTTACAAATGGCAGGCCTTACTGTCAAGTGTTTAGCACAGAAACAGAATCCAAATACGCTATACAAAAATAAAAAAAAATCTTGATTTAATTCTGTCCTTTTTTCATTTTCTTCAAGGGGCATGGAAAGCTCCTTTGTGGTGAATGTGAGTTATTTATTAGGGTTTGTCTATAAGACTGCCTTGTAGATGACAAATTTCACACAAAGGTTTATCCAGGAGTGAAGACACTAATGCAAGACACTTTGACAATGAAATATTGCCCTTGAATGAAAATTGTCAAGCATTTGGAGGTGTGAAAATATACACAGAATTGCTGATAGCATTCTCTCTGAAACACCTTCCTTCAAAGTTCCTTTCTCGATTTTAATGTTTATTTTCGACAACACAAATATGAAAAATGTTCAACACTGTACCAGCTTCTGTTTCAGTAATAAGGCTGTAACACAGTGATTTTCAACTAGTGTGCCATGACACATTTATGTGCTGCAAATGGTCCACAGGTGTGCTGCAGGAGTTTAGGAGATGGATACAGAGGCATATTTACCCTGTAGCCCGGGGTGGCGCGAGCCATGGGCGCCGGGCAGTGGCAGGGCGCCATTGTGCGGAGGAAACTGCGCACTGTTTGGTCTGCCCTCCCTCCCTCGCCTCCATTACACTCCAAAATGGAGCTCTTCCAGGCGCAGGGAGGCGTGGCTGGATGACACATGGGGCGGGGCAAAGTCCTGGGGGCGCAGTTTCATCGCCTGCCATGGGCACGCTCGGGCCTACGTTCATCCCTGGATGGACATTTATTAGTAGGGTCAGTAGGGGGTGTTAGCCCCCTCCCCCCCCCCCGACCAACAGTGCAGTGTGCCTTGTCAACTGTCAAAAAATTTCAACTGCCTGAAATTTGTCAGTTTGCTGTGAGATGAAAAAGATTGAAAATAGTTGCTTTAGCTGGTTCAGGCATTCAAGAAATGTATTCAAGAAATGCACATTGGAGGAGAAGCACACTGGCAGTGAGTGCTGCTATACAAATTCACTGAGCATCCCTGTTCGCATTCATTGAATATCCGAGCAGAGTCCCACATTCACAGTTATACACATATGTGCCCTGTTCAGGCATGCTTTCTAGACCAGTGGTTCCCAAACTGTGGGTCAGGACTCATCAGTGGGTCACGAGCCAATGACAGGTGGGTCGCGAAGCACCTAGAGCAGCCATATTGAAAATATGGGAAGATAGGGCGCTGGAAAGGGGGAGGGCTGTGTGATCGTTTTGCTTGTGTCGAGGTTGTAAATAGGCTTTTTTTCTTTCAGATTCTCCTGGAATTAAGCCGGCACAGTTAGGCCAGGAAAGTGATCCACTGGGTTTGGTTTTTTAAATTTTATTGTTATGTTTTTAATTTTGTTTGAATATGTTGTTTTAATGTTCTTTTATAGTGTTTTTTAATGTTAAATTTTATAGTTTTATGTAATGCCGCCTTGAGTGCCTTTGGGCATAAAGGCGGGGTAAAAATCTTTTAAATAAATAAATAAATAAATAATAAGTTTGACTGGCACAAGGGACCCTGTAAAGCACATTTGGACCACTTTCGGAGTCAGGGAAAAGGCCAGCGCACGTCTGTGTGCTGGCCTTTTTGACTCCAAGAGCGGGGGGGGGGGTTTCTGGGCCACAAGGGGGAGAATGTAGAGGCTGGATTGAAAATAAGGGGACAATGAACAGCTAATGTATTTGTGCTTGAGTACATGTCTCAATGGACCCTGTATCCACGGTTTCAATTATCCATGGATGTGACCCCCTTACTTTCCTTTATTCTTACTTTGGGCTGGGGGAGGACAGGGGAGAACTCTATACTTAAAATAAGGTTCCCTTTTATCAATGGTTTCAGGTATCCCCAGGGTGGGGGGGGGCAAGAACCTATCCGCCACAGATACAAGGCACACCTGCATTACACAATTCTTTGTTAATACCAAACCATCGCCAATGACTTCCTTTCTCAGATGTGATAAAGTGATGGCTTTCCCTTTATTATTCTTTTGAAAAATTCATTGTGAACTGAGCTGCTCCGTAGCAGGTGGCCGATCCTAACTCATTTGTAGCAGCTGGCATCATTGGCATGTTCATTAATTTGTAACATAAACGCAAAGACAAGAGAAACCGCTAATTGCTATAGATTTTGCCAGGTATGGCAAACAGGTGGCATTTCCATACTGCCTAAAATATATTGTGGCTTCATTCCTCAGGTATAGCATTTGGATTTTTGGACGCTGCACTGTTTCATTGTTCGGAGCTCAGGTACAGCACAGCAGGAGAGGGATGTGATAACAAATGAGTCATTCTGTGTCTTTGGAGCATTGAGAGCTCCTGTTTCCTAATTTCCATTTCAAAAGGCTTATATTGGGAAAATGCAAAACAAAACAAAATATTTTCTACTGCTGGATTAGGGTTTCTGCAGTCGACAAACTGAGTGATAATTTGGAGGGGGGAATTTAATTGTACTCTTTATTTTCCCCCAAAGAAATGCTGATTTCCAGTTTTGCAACATTAAGAAAACAAAAAAATACACACAACAGGGTAGCAAAGGAAAATAGTATGTTTGGAGGCTTGCACTCTGCCTGCAAGAAGCTTCAAGCAGACTACACAACTGTATCATTGTAGCAACCCTGTGAGAGAGGGGATGGCCCCAAACTCTCCAATAACTCCTATGGCAGATTGGAGATTTGAACTAGTGCTAATCCTGTGGCATTCCTGGGGTGGGGTTGCTAAGTTTTTCAGGCTCCTGAACTCCTGTGTAAAGCAGTCCCTCGCCCTCGCTTTCAGAGCCATTCCCAGCTGTGAAAGCAAAGCATTTAATAGGCATCTCCCCTGCTTTGCTTTCACAGCTGTGAATGGAGTTCAGGAGCCTGAGTGTTCCATCACTATGCTGATCTGAATTTAAGTAAGTTCTCCCTTTTGGGGGGATGTGTGTTGTTCTTCAATTCAAGCATATGAGCTCTTTTATATAAACTTCACTGACTCCCAGACAGTTTCTAGGCTCAGGTCAAGCCTAGAGTTATTATCTTTTGAAAGACCAGGTTTTACAATTAGATCATGACCTCAGACCATGAGTGGTGTCCCGTGGCATCACTAGAGTTTAACTGTACTCTTTCCCCCCCCCCCAAAGAAATGCTGATTTCCAGTTCACCCAGTCTAGGAGTTCAGCACATTACCCCCATGATGGACCTCCTCCCATACCAGGCTATACAGAATAATATCATACACACAACCTAAATGCACAACTCTAGCATCACTAAGGTTGGTTTCAGCCCCTATTCATTCATTCATTCATTCATTCATTTGAATATATAACAGTACAGGTCACCCAACAAACCAGTAAAAACTTGATGACACTCACACAACTGCACAGGAGTTCTAGTATTAGCTCGGATACAGGGAAATGACTCATGCTAACACCTTATTTGTTCCCTGCTGTGACATAACACCTCATTGGCTCTCAGAACAATCAGTCTCACTGGTCAATTTTAAGTTAAGAACATCTACTTTTTGTTTCATAAACTTTTTGTTTTCAAGCAATTGTGTTTTCCTTTTCTGGTTATTTGGCTATAACTTTTGAGAGACTACAGATATTTCAAGGCATTCTTCATTCTGCGTGAAAGTATGCATCAAACGATATATAACATGATGGTATTATTCAAAAATACCAAGATTTTTACAGCTTTGGCCAGAAGTTGTGTCACCCCTTCCCTGGGTGCATCACCCAATGAAGTCTGCACCCCCTAGCAATGCCACTGTTCCATTGAAGTGCCTCTCCATTTCTAAGCTGATCTGGTGGGAGGGACGCCCTGGGCAGTTGCATCTGCCCAGATATCCTGCTGCATAACAGGCTGGGACACTGGGAGATAGATGCAGCTGCCAATGGAACAGTAAGGCCTGCTCAAGATGGAGAAGATGTTTTTGTCACCGCCCTCCACACATGCCCCATATCTCACAGCTTGCAAAACAGGTACATTGACCGGTCGCCGAGATGGGGTGATATGAGGGCTTGAGGTTTCCTGTGATGCACGGCTCGGCTCCAGGCACCCCACGCTGCTGTTTGCTTGCCTGGTGTGGTCCCAGGAATCACCCGCTGCGTGCTGTTGGTCGTCCTCCTCCTGCACTTTTTCCAGGTTGGGACGCGCGCTCTCACGGAGCCTTGCAACCGGCTCCCCCACATTGGCATCTTTGCGCTTGAACCGATGTGCGTTGCTCTCCATGTGCACCTCCCATTGGGCTCCATCATGTCGGCTTGGCCCCTGCTTGCTGCACGGCCCTCTCCTTGCTCGTGCAGCCACACACAGAAGCCCAACACAGCCCTGCATGCCAAACATGCCCAGACAAGAAAACTAAGCCTTTTGTCGTGGCCTCTTCTCGGCGCAAATTCACACTTGCATGGCACTTCCTCGGCTCGGCCGCCGAGGGTCGAGGAAGGGTTGGTGTTCTCTCCCATCCTTGCGAGGGGTTTTCTTTGTTCTTTCCGCTCCTGAGACTTCTCCTCCCGGAGTGGTGCTGTCCTGCTGGTGGTGGGTCGTTGGATGCTCCTGTAACTTGACACCATCCTTGAGGTTTCCAGCTGGGCTTTCCCAGTGGTCACAGCTTCACACCTCCTCCCTGGCGTCTGGGACTGCAAGCAGATTCCCATCACAGCCTGCTCCCGGCTCGCAGCTCTTGCAGCACTCGGCACAAGGGACTGGAACTCTTTGCATGCTCTGGAGCTCTGTCGCTTGCATTCTCGCCTGCTGCCTCTAGGGGGCGCTGCTGGGCCCATAACCTGTCACGCCCCAATATTTATGCCCGGGTGGCATTGGAGAGGACCCCAAGTGTGAAGACTCTCACGCCTACAACCCGGCATGGTCAGCAGAGTTAACAGCTCGGTTGCGCAGAGGAAACAGCTTCCCCAGTCGGCTCGGCGAGGCTTCTCCGGCTTCAGCAAAGAAATGCAACACACACAGTCTTTGTGTAGATAAGAATGTATTCTGCAAGCGTTGTCAGTTTCCAGTCAAAGGGTCGCATTCCATACATATCAGTCAGGCAAAACACAGTATACAGGACACGGCAGTTGGCAACTTACACAGCAGATGTTACAAGTAAATCGGGCAGCGTTTCCCCTCCTATCGTTCTTAACCCACAATTTGCACTGGGGAACTGTCCCATTATATATCTGTGCTGAGGCCTGCCCACCAATCAGTGCTTTCCATGAGGTGGCCATAAACTATGTGCACCGAGGCACATCCATCTCAATCACAGCTGTAGCCCATCAGTGATTATACTTGCTATCTCCTGCACGCAGGCGCATTCTGTACCTTGGCCTGGTGCCATGAGCTACTGTCCACAGAGAAAAGTTTGGTTCGGCCTTGCATACCATGACAGTTTTCTGTAGCTCAGTGGTCATGAGTTTAGAGATCCCTGCTCTAATACAGGGCTGATTCCAGAGTTTGAAGGAATCCTCCCCCCCCCCGCCGTGTGTGACATTGACTATTCTGCCTCAGCGTCACTGACTTTGCAAGCAGATCTGGTGGCAGTGAGGCTCTGGGCAGTTGCGTCTGCCACACATCCTGCTGCACAGCCTGCTGGGACACCGGGTGATAGATGCGGCAGCCTAGAGGTCCCCGCCACCAGATCTGCTTTCAAACTCGGCAGTGCTGCAGCAGAATGCTAAACGCCACTCAGAACTGGGAGGGTTTTTCTGAGATGTAGCGGTCCCCGTTTTGGAGAGCACTATTCTAATGGCTAGCTGTATCCCACCCCGCACTGGGCAGAAACTGAGGAATCTGAGCTGACAGGAGGCCATGTGGTGTTTTCAGTCCAACTGCATTCTCAGTCCAGTTACCTGGTGCAGTCTGTAATTACCTCACAAATACACGCTCAAAAATAATGAAGCAATTATGTACATCACTTACTCACCGTAATTGAAGTAGCCAAGTAATGCAAAGATTAATTACCATGTAATTTGCCAGCTTTAGATCTCAGTGTCCTGAGAGCTCAAGAAATGTACCATGTGACCATAGGGTCATTTGATGATAAAAGCAGCGTTCAAACAAATCAGTGTATTTTTTAAGCAGCTGAATCATATTTGATGACCATTGAAAAACTATTCTTCCATCTCAAGAGGCCATTGGGATCACTTAACACTTGCTTTAAATGAAATGCATTTTTTTGCAGTCTGTTTAATCAAGCAAGTGTCACATCTGCAGATTTGTTGCCTGGATGAGAACCACAAGCAACTTCCTAACAAATCTATGGATTTGCAGCACAATCAATGTACTATTACAGTACCAAAGCTGGGCAAAGATAGCACCTGAGTATCCAGGGATAGCTGTGAATCCAGGAGTATTGCAGGAGTGCTACCCCATCCAGAGCAAGTGTTTGTTCCTTTTTCACATTTTTGTACTACCCTTCCTCCAAGGAGCTCAGGATGGTGCACATGGTTCCTTCCCTACTTTTGTCCTCACAACAACCCAGTGAAGCAGGTGAGACTGAGGGCGCAATCGTAACCTGGACTTAGGCTGGAGTTAGGGAGGATTGTGCACGTCTGTGTGTTGGCCCCTCTGACTCCAAGAGTGGTCCAAACATACTTTATGGTGTCCCTTGTGCTGGCCAAACTTGGCTGGCCTGATTTGTGCCGGCCTAACTCCAGGTTAGGATTGGGCCCTGAGAGACAGTGACTGGCCCAAGATTACCCAGGAAGGTTCATGGCTGAGCAGGGATTTGAACGTGACTCTTCCAGGTCTGACACCAGAACGACAACACCATCCTGGCTTGTGGATCTAGTACCTATGTAGGAGCTGTCTGGATGAGGAGGTCCTCTGTCTTGTCCAGATTTAAAAATGAATTAGACCAGCAGTTCCCAAACTGTGGGTCAGGATCACAACCCAATTTTTCATGGGTCAGGAAACTGACAGGGCAGAGTATGTGCATCAAGGGTTAAACAAGGAGCTACTTGGTGGGGGGCACTGTTGCCCAGTGGTGTCATCTAAATGATTTAAGAACAGGTACTCACTTTTGATTGGCACGTGTCGGGACCCGCCCACCGGAAGTGACGTCATAAGCCGGAAGTGATGTCGTGGCAGGAGGTGACATGAAAAAAGCCCTTTTTGAGGCCTCAGATGATTTTATTTTATTTTATTTTATTTTATTGAAGATATTTTATTGATTTTATAATTATAAAGATACAGGAAAAGGATAGTCAGTAACATAGGATGGGTATACATAGGGTCAAACAATAGGAAGTGAGGCAGTACGAGAGTAACATATAAATGCAAAAATTAGTAATTTCCATTATCATATATTCCATCTGAAAGGACACAATCATTATGATTCACAAAACTACGTCAATTTTCGTTATTCATTCAAATCTTCAATAATTTCCACAGTTACTTAGCAAACTCAAGCAAGAAAAGTCAACTATACCTACAATTATCCGTCTCCAATTTATAGTAAAAGTCAATGAAATAATAAACTAAAAGGGAAGAACCTACTATATAAAGCACAGAAATGGAATAAACATAGATGAAGCTGGGAAGTCAAACTATTTAAACTAGCACTCTGTTAATCTCTTCATCTCTATTCATATTGCTTATATTATTTTTCAATCTTAATCTTTAATTAATCTTTGTTACAAAACTTATTCTATTAGAATTAAAATAGCCCATCTCAGAAAAGAAAAAGAAAAAGACGCCATAAAAATAAGGAGCATAAAGATATAACATGACATCCATCACTTCACAATCATCATTAGGCCTTAATAACATTTTTTTTTCTAAAATCATATCTTAATGTAAGCTTGAGTTATCACGTACCTTTATTAAAAAAAAAAGAAAATAATCGCTTAGTTATATAATCTGACGCAAAATTACAAGCCTACAATTATCGCTTTTCAGATCAAGGCTCAATGCTAACCATTTCTTTCTATCACAAATCTCACAGGAAGGAATGAACTTTGTCACCTTTTAATCCTCATTTCTATTTATACCATTAATTCAATTTTTAAATCATAAATTTCAGGCCTCAGATGATTTTAAACTGACCCAACAGTTGCAACAGTATTCCACAGCACCCCCAGAACATGTTAAGGAGGCCTGGCATCATGTTAAAACCCCAGAGCAACTCATTTTTCAGTGGCAAGGCAAGGCAAGGCTCCGCTCGCTGCCTTCCTGGCTCTGAGAACGTGCAGGCAACTCAAACATGCAGGAAATTCAAACGTTGCAGGGGGCGGAGTTGACGAGTGGGCGGGCGAATGGGCAGGGCCAGCTGTAATCCTAGAAACCGGTACTCGCGTACCCCTGCGTACCCCCTGCATGACATCACTGCTGTTGCCCAATTACCATTATAGCCACACCCCTTGGCATTCATAAATCAAACAGCCTGCCCTGAGGCCTGCTGCAGCCTGCTCTTAGGTGGCAGCCAGCCATCCCTCTATAGGAAAATGGATAAGAACAGAGGCTTCAGTAGCTGGTAAAGTGAAGCACATTTTTAAAACTCATAGAGCTTTTGTCATTTTAAAAAGTGGGTCTTGGTGGTAAAAAGTTTGTGAAGCACTGAGTGCAACCCTAACCTGGAGTTAGGCCGGCACAGTTAGGCCAGCCAATTTTGGCTGACACAAGAGGCACCGTAAAGCACGTTTGGACCACTCTCAAAGTCTTGGAGGATGGTGCACATCTGTGTGCTGACCTCTCTGACTCTGAGAGTGATCCAAGCATACTTTACGGTGTCCCTTGAGCCAACCAAAACTTTGCTGGCTAACTGTGCTGGCCTAACTCCAGGTTAGGATTGTGCCCTGAGACAGGTATTTTCAGCCTGAGATACCAGGGATGGAACTAGGGATCTTCTGCAGACACAGCATACCACTGAGCTATGGCCCCTTTCTCCCTCGAAGACCCTTGAGACCCTTGATGCCTCCACTGCGGCAGTGTAGATCCATCTCCTGCTATTAGCCCCCCCCCCATCTATTGCATGCTCCCTTCATTTCCCCTTAGGTCTATCTACACCACACTTGGTTATAACAGAGACCTTGTGATGGACAAGGCATTCACTTTGTGCCAATGAGCAGGAAACAGGAAACAAAGGAAGGACGGCATCAGAAGTAAAGAAAGCTACTGTCTGGAACTGCTGTAGAAACAGGTCTGAAAAACCTGAATGAAACCAAAGCCAGGATTCCATTGACAGGAGAGCACACTCGATAGCGTTGCAATCAAACTCACACATCAATCTGACATTGTGTGCACCTAGGAAGACAGAAGACTGCCACAGGAGCTGTGAGATCATGACACACAAAGAAAGAATCGACACTCTGGATACTCTGACCCTGCAGCCCGATACAGGCTGCAACAAGTCACTCAGTGGCATCAGCAGCAGCTTCAAAGGCATATGGAGATTGAAGCCAGAAGCTCAAGCCGGCAGGATTTGCAGCTTGATTTCCAAAGGATTTCTGAAAGTGGGGGTGAAGAGAGTCTTTCAAGGACACGTTGCAATGGCAACTGCAGCACAGCCAGAAAAATGGGGATGCATCTGAAATTTCTCCCCTGATTCTGGACTTCTGAAATGACTGGTCTTGTGTCTGAAGTGGGGCCAACTCATTAGGAAGCCTTCCTGGCTCCTTCTTTAATGTTCAACATTTTGTGCAGTGATACCACATGTCAACATGGTGCAAAGGCAGTTTGTGACAGCAGGAACATAATTGGTGCCTGCCTTCCTGCTCAGTTACTGGGGGCGCAAACCTATACTGTGCTGGAATGGTGAGGCTGGCCAACCAACGCCATATCGAGTGCAGTACAGGAGAGGCTGGAGCCTCCCCATAGCAAGGGAGCAAGGCTCCAACCTCCACTATGGGCTCCTTGGATCTGAACCTGCTAAACAGCAGGCGCAGATCCGAGGAGACCGCGCGGCCTGAATCAGCACCACACGGCCTCCCAAATGGGTCTAGCCGAATCCTGGACCCGCCCACCTCCTGCACTCCTCCCGCCAATCCCCATGCCGCCCCGTCATGGCTCCTCCCTCACACTGGCCGGCTTCCGCCAACACGAGGGAGGCGCTGCGTGAGCGCAACAGGACTGGCACCACCTGCAGTGGGGGTAGTGATCGTCACCTCCGTGTCAGCGCTAAGTGCACAGCGTCGGCACAACCCCGTTGCACCGACACTGTGCAGTCCATAGGATTGCTCTGTGAATGTATATTGTTATTGAATGTATATTATATATATAGGTATGTAGGTATGTAGGTATATATTGAATATACACTGCTCAAAACAATAAAGGGAACACTTAAACAACACAATGTCACTCCAAGTCAATCACACTTCTGTGAAATCAAACTGTCCACCTAGGAAGCCACACCGATTGACAATCAAGTTCACATGCTCTGGCACAAATGGAGTAGACAACAGGTGGAAATCATAGGCAAGTAACAAGACACCACCAATAAAGGAGTGGTTCTGCAGGTGGTGACCACAGACCACTTCGCAGTCCCTATGTGTTCTGGCTGATGTTTGGGTGACCTTTGAATGCTGGCGGTGCTGTCACTCTAGTGGCAGCATGAGGCGGAGTCTGCAACCCACACAAGTGGCTCAGGTAGTGCAGCTCAACCAGGATGGCACATCAATGCGAGCTGTGGCAAGAAGGTTTGCTGTGTCTGTCAGTGTGGTGTCCAGAGCATGGAGGCGCTACCAGGAGACAGGCCAGTACACCAGGAGACGTGGAGGAGGCCGTAGGAGGGCAACAACCCAGCATCAGGACCGCTACCTCCGCCTTTGTGCCAGGAGGAACAGGAGGAGAACTGCCAGAGCCCTGCAAAATGACCTCCAGCAGGCCACAAATGTGCATGTGTCTACTCAAACGGTCAGAAACAGACTCCATGAGGGTGGTATGAGGGTCCGACGTCCACAGGTGGGGGTTGTGCTGACAGCCCGACACCGTGCAGGACGTTTGGCATTTGCCAGAGAACACCAAGATTGGCAACCTCGCCACTGGCGCCCTGTGCTCTTCACAGATGAAAGCAGGTTCACACTGAGCACATGTGACAGACGTGACAGAGTCCGGAGACGCCAGGGAGAACGTTCTGCTGCCTGCAACATCCTCCAGCATGACCGGTTTGGCAGTGGGTCAGTAATGGTGTGGGGTGGCATTTCTTTGGGGGGCTGCACAGCCCTCCATGTGCTCACCAGAGGTAGCCTGACTGCCATTAGGTACCGAGATGAGATCCTCAGACCCCTTGTGAGACCATATGCTGGCGCGGTTGGCCCTGGGTTCCTCCTAATGCAAGACAATGCTAGACCTCATGTGGCTGGAGTGTGTCAGCAGTTCCTGCAAGATGAAGGCATTGATGCTATGGACTGGCCCGCCCGTTCCCCAGACCTGAATCCAATTGAGCACATCTGGGACATCATGTCTCGCTCCATCCACCAGCGCCACGTTGCACCACAGACTGTCCAGGAGTTGGCGGATGCTTTAGTCCAGGTCTGGGAGGCGATCCCTCAGGAGACTATCCGCCACCTCATCAGGAGCATGCCCAGGTGTTGTAGGGAGGTCATACAGGCACGTGGAGGCCACACACTCTACTGAGCCTCGTTTTGACTTGCTTTATGGACATTACATCCAAGTTGGATCAGCCTGTAGTGTGTTTTTCCACTTCAATTTTGAGTATGACACCAAGCCCAGACCTCCATGGGTTAATAAACGTGATTTCCATTGATGATTGTTGTGTGATTTTGTTGTCAGCACATTCAACTATGTCAGGAACAAAGTATTGAATAGGAATATTTCGTACACTCAGATCTCGGATGTGTTGTGTAAGTGTTCCCTTTATTGTTTTGTTGTAAGACAACAAAAAAAGCAATGTGGAAGTGGTTGTTGCACATATGATTGCATCAAAGTGAGTGAGTGAGTGAGTGAGTGAGTGAGTGAGTGAGTGAGTGAGTGAGTG
>JAJKFI010000002.1:43357413-43391302 GCA_029204185.1 Lerista edwardsae | reverse complement strand
ATCGTTAAGCTTGTTAAGCCTGTTAACTTTTGATAAGCTTGCTAAGCTTGTTAACTTTGTTAAGCTTGTTTACCGAAACTTGCTGAGTTATTAATTAGTGCAAATTGCCGAGTTGTTGATTAATGGCATATGCTCTGTAAACCCAAGCATAAATATGGGCTTGTGTGCAGCAATAAAGCAGAACTTTATAGATCATATTGGTCTGCGTGTTCTCCCTCGCTACGGTAGACGGCACTCCACCATAATAGGAGACGGGGGCTAACTGAATGCTATCTTGCAGAGACCAAACCTGGAGCTAGGTGTTGCCCGCTGCATCCACAACAGCTACAGACCCACATCCAATAGATCTCAAACATATAGAGAAATAGAAACTGGCCTGAACACAGGAGCAGGTGGGAAAGGCATTTAAAACCAATGGGCAGCCCAATCCTAAGCAGCGCTGGCATAGCAAGGCCGGTGCAGCCAGGCTGTATCCTAAGCCCAGTAGGAGGCAGCAGCAGCTCAGTACAGGGCAAGGGGAGGTTTCCCCCTTACACCCGGGTTAGCCCCAGCCAACCTTATGGAGCTGCTCGGATCTGCGCCTGCTGATTTGCAGGCACAGGGGAACGTGCGCAGCTGCAGCCTGAATAGGGGCCATCTCGGCTGGGGATGGGGCTTAGGATTTGGCACAAGGGCCGTTGTCTGCCACTGCCCCCATCACCATCAACTGTGCCATCCTGTTACACCCCTGGCACGCCTATGAAGCGCCTTCTGTGATGTCCTGCACCAACCGAGTGCTGCTGCTGCCTGACTGGTGCACGACCAGCACAGCTGATGGGCACAGTGGCACCTGTGCATTGGCACTGCTGCTTGCGCCAGTCCAGCGCCCGACTTGCTGGCGCAGATGCACCTGACAGCACGTTTTCAACAGCGCTGAACTGGCGCAAGAGTGCAGCACCAGCGCAACTCAGGTATAGGATTGCGCTTCCATACAGCTGTTGAAGACTGAGACGTTACTAATTTCCATGTTGACTTGTTTATCCTAAGAAGGAAACCTACTGGAAACTGACTCGACACCCAGAATTCCAAAATTGCTTGCAGCAGTAACAGATGCTGTTTGTGCAACATTCTTTGTTGGTCTGTTTCCAGCCAATACTCCCTGGGTATCTTTCTTCCTTTCTTATTTCTTTGCTTCTTCTTTTCTTTCCTCTCGCATAAAGACTGAAGATGTGAGCAGAAAGATAAGAAGTTCACCATCACAATATTTTCTACTTCTGAACTACTTTTTGGTAGAAGTCATTAATTAAATAAAAACATTAAATAATGGACAACTGCTCCTGGATGGAGATGTCTGAGGTCTCATCGACCATCACAGCGTAATGCTGGGCCTGGGCTATCCGAGACATCAAAGAGCGGGTGATGTGGTGGCTCATGATCTCCAGCACCTCGTTGCAGATCTCATAGGAGCACCACTTGTAGGAATTGTGCAGCATCCATCTCTTTAAAATGGGGAGGTTGTCACATCTCAACCTCAGGAGTCTACTAAAGTTGCTGGATGCATCCACATGGCCATGAATGGCCATTCCCTGGATGGCTAGATGTCTCAGAGACGACAGTATCTTGAGCAGAGCTTCCCTGCTCTCCAGTATGGATTGTTTCTGGGCATTGGACAGCTGAGTGGACACAAGTCAGGCCAGATCTTAAAGCTTGTGTTTTGAACACAGACTCTCTGTGGCATTCTGATCTTTCATGCTTCCTGAACCTTTCCAGACCCTTCTGCCAGCAACTGAAGCCCGTCCAGTGGGGGATCTAGGGAGGCGGGGGGGCAAGAGCCCTGGGCGCCATCTTGGGGCTGTCTAGGGGGGCGCCAGTGGCCCCCGCAGCACTGTGCGGGTAGAACTGGGCTCCGGAGCCCGGATATAAAACTGGCTCCGGAGCCCAGGTCTACCCATTGGGACCAGCCGCAAGTAGACCTGGGCTCCCTCAAAGGGAGCCCAGGTCTACCCACGGCCTTTTCTAATGGATAGACCTGGGCTCCCTCGAGGGGAGAGCAGGTCTATGCGCGGTCGTTTCTAATGGATAGACCTGGGCTCCCTCAAGGGGAGTGCAGGTCTACCTGTGGCTGGTTCCAATGGATAGACCTGGGCTCCCTCGAGGGGAGAACAGGTCTACCCATGGTCGTTTCTAATGGATAGACCTGGGCTCCCTCGAGGGGAGAACAGGTCTACCCGCAGTCGTTTCTAATGGGTAGACCTGGGCTCCCTCGAGGGGAGAGCAGGTCTACCCGTGGCTGGTTCCAATGGGTAGACCTGGGCTCCCTCGCGGGGACCCCAGGTCTACCCAGGGCTGCTTCTGGTGCGTAGACCTGGGATCCCATGGGGGCGCACTTCTACTGGGTGCCCCGGGCGCCATTTTGACTAGGTCCGCCCCTGACCCTGTCTCAATGAAGCTCAACTGCATTTTACTGGCAAAGGTGACACACCTCTGCTGGAATGCCAACTTGCAAACTGAACAAAACACTGCGTCTTTTGACTCATCGTATTCCAGCCAGGGGTAGGTCTTCACCCAGTGGGATTGGAAACGCCACCACGTGTGCCTGATCACTTGCCCTGCTGTGCTGTGCGAGGTGGCAGAGGCTGAACCACTTCCTGTGGGGTGTCTGGAGTTTGGATGTCTGTGGCTGCTGCTGCTGCTGTTGAATCTGATCCTCCTTGTGGAGACGGCACTGAGCAGGGGGTGGATGATGGCAAGGAGGAGGAAGTGGGTGGCACTGGCAAGGAGGAAGAGGAGCAGGAAGGCATTTCTCCACTGTCAGACTCAGCAGTGGAAGTTCTAGGCTTCCTCACTATAAATCTATCCATAGTCACAGTTTTAGAGGGAGGGAGGGAGGGAGGGAGGGATGATGGAGGGCTGAGACCACAGAGACCCCCCCCCCGAAGCAAACTGAGTGGCTGGCTGAGTTCAAATGATAATTAATAAAACTAACTGATATAAAATTGGTGGAAAACAAGTGCAACGCTGCTGCTATGGCTGGTTCAGCAGTGGGCTTGACTGTGCCTACTTGCTGAGGCAGAGCCCTGCCTGAAGCTAACTGAGTGGCTAATGTTCAAATGATAATAAATAAAAAGCCCTAAAACTGAGGCAGGCAGGCGGGCGGGCACCAAAAGGCAGGTGCTTTGCTGCCTGCTTGCAGCAGCAGTTGCAGCAGCAGGCAATGTGTGCCACTACTAGTCTCTAAAAAAAAACGGGCAAGAACAGAAGCAAGCAAAAAATAAATGCTAAGAAAGAGAATGAAACCGCCTCTTTAGAGGCAGCAATGGACAATTGCGGCCTTCACTTCCAAAAATTTCAGAAACGCTAAGCAAAGCAACAGCAACCCTTCTCCACTGTCTACTTTACTGGTGTTTTTTTCCGAATGAGGGGTGGAGTGCACGACAGGGAAATCCGGCGGGCGGGAAAGCGGCGGAACGCCGCGTGATGCAACGGGCAGACTGCCACTCAAAAGTAAGTCCCGCCCAGCGTACCGGCTGAATGCCGCCGCTGGATATAGATAGCAGAAGACATATCAAAGGGAGAAAAGAAGGTGCAATAAACTGCATATAGAAGAAACCAAAATGGGACATTTTGGCTGGTGAATTGATCATGTTTTACAACCTCACGAAAAACCAACAGCTGGCAAGCAGGAGGGCCTAAAATACTAGACCGGTCTGCTCCACTTAGCTGAACTTCATTTGTTACCCAAGGGCACATAACCGAACTCTCAGTAGATTAATGAATTTGTAAGGTAGCAACATAAATATAGAAGGAGTCAAACTGGGTAGGAAATTCCTAATTAAAAAAGCTGTGTGGCACCTGAGCATGGAAGGCCAACCTCCCTGGGAGCCATTTCAGGTCTCCGTTTACCTACTAACCCTCTTTCTTGCTTCGCAAAGCCAAACTGCATGGAGAAGTGTTCAAGCAGCATTTCCAAAATATCCTGCCCTGGAACATCTGCCTGAAGTTGAGAGAAGCCACATGATGTCAGGGTTTCATTTAAAACAAAAACAAACAAAATCTCACTCCAAATTTCTGGCGAGGATGAAACTAGGCAAGACATGTCTGAGAGAGGAAAGCCAAAAATCCCATGGGCACAGTCATCCAAAGAACATTCCTTTCCATATCAACCAGCTTTTTAGCCCAAAGAGGTGTTTGCATGGATCCTGTCCTCTTTTACCCTTCCCCAAAATTCATGTTAGGTTGAAGAACAGTGATTGGGGGCGCAATCCTAACCTGAATTTAGGCCGGCACAGTTAAGCCAGCAAAGTTTGGCTGGCACAAGGGCCATCGTAAAGCACATTTGGACCACTCTCTGAGTCAGGGAGGATGGCACATGTTTGTGTGCTGGCCTCCCTGATTCCAAATATGCTTTACAGTGTCCCTTGTGCCAGCCAAACTTTGCTGGCCTAACTGTGCCAGCATAACTCAGGTTAGGATTTTGCCCTGGCTCAAAGTCACCAAAATGGCCACACAGATGTGAGGAGACCCATTGGTGGGTCTCTGTGTCACTTCAGAACCACTGTCTTAAAGCATTATATAACTGTGTATTCCTTGTTGACTTTAGGGGATGAATGTCACATAGCTACTGGTGCACCTGCAGTGCCCAGGTAGCTCAAGTTTGGGCTGCCCATCCTCTCCTTCTTCTGCATGGTAGCCCTTCAGATACTTGAGGATGGCTATTATATCTCCCCTTTGTCTTCCCTTCATCATATGGCAGGCTCATGCTCAACTTGTGGTCCACAAAGACACCAAGATGTTTTTCATACAATCTGCTATGGTTCAACTATGGTTCAACTATGGTTCAACTTGGACCTGTGCCAGGTCAATCCCTGGCACAAGTCCATGTTGCTCCGTGAAGGTGGAGCAGGCATGGGAAGTGGGTGGGGATATGGCTTGCATGGAGCAGGCATGGGAAGTGGGTGGGTGGGGATATGGCCCGTTCCCACCCCAGGCTTGATCCAACCTCCTCCCCCACCTCCATTGCCGTTCCAGTCTGCCCATCCCCTGTACCCCATCATCCAGATAATGTATAAAAAATGTTGAACAGCACACGTCACCCAAGACAGACCTCTGTGGCACTCCAGGATACCTTCCTCGAGCCTAAAAGTGCTCTTTGGGAATGGTTTCAGCCAACTTGGAATCCACCTACCAGTAGTGCTATCTAGCCCCCATCATTTTATCCACAAGGATACCAGAGACTTTGTCAAATGCTTTTCTGAAATCTCAGTACATGGTGTCCATGGTGTTCCCATCGCCTACTGGACGAGTCAGCCAAACCAAGACGATGAAATCTGTCTGGCACAACTTGTTCTTCACAAATCCATGCTGGCTCCTAGAAATCACCCCATTATTTTTGAAGTGCCCACAGACTTTCTAAGTAAGCTGTTCCAGGATCTTTCCAGGAATAGATGTCAGGCTGACCGATCTGTCCTATCTGTAGTATCCTGGATCTTTCTTTCCCCCTTTTTAAAAGTAGCATTTGCGCATCTTTAGTCCTTCAGTTGGTGCAACATTTCAATATGAACAGTTGGTCAGCCTTCACTGGTCCTACCCTGCTCCACTCCATCCCTATTGTCATCTTATCTGGACCTACATTCATCCCCCTCTGACCACTTATCTTCCTTTGTTCCTTGAATCCTAGCCTTTTGGAAACCTTCAGACTTGGGGCACAATCCTAACCACCTTTCAAGCACTGACATAGATGTGCCAATGGGACATGTGCTGCATTCTGCAGTTGGAGGGGCAGTCACAGAGGCCTCCTCAAAATAAGGGAATGTTTGGTTCCTGACCTCAGAGCTCCATTACCCTTACTCCAGTGCTGAAAAATTGGTTAGGATGTGGCCTCCAGAAGCAATTCCTTGCTTCCCATTATAATTGATCTCTCCCAGCATGATAATTGGGCTCCCTCATATTTTGAAATTATGAATAAGATTGGCACATTTCTCTTCTGTCATTTGCAACTAATGAGTTTCCGTGTGACAACAAAGGGCTTATTTCTAACCATCATCTGCTTAACGATGTCACTTCTGGCCTTCAGAAGTACACCATGAATACTATATGAAACAAGTTTGACACCCCTGGCTTAGATACTTGCAAAGAGGCCCTTTGTTGTTGTTCAGTCGCTAAGTCGTGTCCAACTCTTCGCGACCCCATGGACCACAGCACGCCAGGCCTCCCTGTCCTCCACTAGCTTCCAGAGTTCACCCAATTTCATGTTCATCGCTTCGGTACACTTTCTAACCATCTCATCCTCTGCCACCCCCTTCTCCTTTTGCCTTCAATCTTTCCCAGCATGAGGGTCTATTCTAAAGACCTCTCTTCTCATGAGGTGGCCAAAGTATTTGAGCTTCAGCTTCAGGATTTGTCCTTCCAGGGAGCAATCAGGCTTGACTTCCTGTAGGACTGACCAATTGGATCTCCTTGCAGTCCAAGGGACTCTCAAGAGTCTTCTCCAACACCATGATTCAAAAGCATCTATTCTCCGACGCTCTGCCTTCCTTATGGTCCAGCTCTCACAGCCATACATTGCTACTGGGAAAACCATAGCTTTGACTATGCAAACCTTTGTTGGCAGGGTGGTGTCTTGGCTTTTTATTAAGTTATCTAGGTTCGCCATAGCTTTTCTCCCAAGAAGTAAACGTCTTTTAATTTCATGGCTGCAGTCACCATCTGCAGTGATCTTGGAGCCCAGGAAAATAAACTCTGTCACTGCTTCCATTTCTTCCCCTTCTATTTGCCAGGAAGTGATGGGAGTGGTGGCCATGATTTTCGTTTTTTTAATGTTGAGCTTCAAGCCAATTTTGGCACTTTCCTCTTTCACCCTCTTCAGAAGGTTCTTTAGGTCTTCCTCACTTTCTGCCATTAGAGTGGTATTGTCTGCATTTCTGAGGTTGTTGATATTTCTCCCAGCAATCCTGATTCCAGCTTGTGAATCATCCAGCCCAGCTTTTCTCATGATATACTCTGCATATAAGTTAAATAAGCAGGGTGACAGTATAAAGCCTTGTCGTACTCCTTTCCCAATTTTAAGCCAATCAGTTGTTCCATGTCCAGTTCTAACTGTTGCTTCCTGGCCCATATATGGGTTTCTCAGAAGACAGATAAGGTGGTTTGGTATTCCCATCTCTTCAAGAACTTGCCACAGTTTGTTGTGATCCACACAATCAAAGGCTTTGGCATAGTCAATGAAGCAGAAGTAGATGTTTTTCTGGAACTCTCTTGCTTTCTCCATGATCCAGCGAACGTTGGCAATTTGATCTCTAGTTCCTCTGCCTCTTTGGAAACCAGCTTGTACATCTGGTAGTTCTCGATTCACATATTGCTGAAGCCTAGCTTGTAGTATTTTGAGCATCACCTTACTAGCATGTGAAATGAGTGCAATGGTGCAGTAGTTTGAACAATCTTTGGCATTGCCCTTCTTTGGGATAGGAATGTAAACTGATCTTTTCCAGTGTTGTGGCCACTGCTGGGTTTCCAAATTTGCTGGCATATGGAGTGCAGCACTTTGACAGCATCATCTTTTAAGACTTTGAGTAATTCCACTGGAATGCTGTCACCTCCGCTAGCTTTGTTGTTAGTGATGCTTTCTAAAGCCCACTTGACTTCACACTCCAGGATGTCAAATTCGAGCTCAGTGATCGCACCAAGAGGTCCTTGCTCTCTGCTAATTATTTCAGACTTCCATCTGACCTCTGCTTCCAGATCTCTGGTTGTTTATTCACTATTTAGATCTTGACGTTACCCTGACCTGGCCTGCTTCTGGCCCTTCTAACTTGCCATTTGTATCCTTGACTCTAAAAACCCTGAAACATATTCATTAAAAACATGTTCCTTTTTGGAAGATTCCCATCATGCTTTGCTTGTTACAATTAGGCAGATAACACATGAAATACGTTCAGGGAGCAATCCTAACCTGGAGTTAGGCCAGCATAGTTAGGCCAGTAAAGTTTGGCCAACACAAGGGCCACTGTAAAGTGTGTTTGGACTACTCTCTGAGTCAGGGGGGATGGCGCATGTCTGTATGCTGGCCTTTCTGACTCAGAGAGTGGTCCAAACATATGGTGTCCCTTGTGCTGGCCAAACTTTGCTGGCCTAACTGTGCCAGCCTAACTCCAGGTTTGGATTGTACCCTCAGGAATTTAGTACTAAGACAGTGGTGGCGAACCTATGACATGCGTGTCAAAGGTGACACACCACCACATTTGGGGTGACACACCAGCTTTCACGAACACCTCACAAAAACTGAATTTATTTTACTCATTTTTCATTTGTGTAATAATTTGATGTTTCTTTATATAATACATAGTACCGCACATGATTGAACTGTATTTTTTTTATTTTAAAAAATGAATATAAAGAATTGTTTCTGTTTTGTTTGGAGGGGGGGGGTTGACACACCAGCAGAGTCAAGTTAAGCATTTTCCAAAGTTCTGACACGCCGAGCCCAAAAGGTTAGCTATCACTGTACTAAGAAGACACAGACTTCCTGTCTTTTCTGTGTGGATTTTCCCTCATTCTTCAAATCTAGGAAATGGAGGGTGTGGAAATGAACAACTCCTTTTGCTTTTTGTTTGGCATTGCTTTCCTCATCCATAAGACAGTAGTAGCTGAATAAATTAATCCACAGATAAGGGTACAGATCACACTGTGCTCACTTGTTTAAGCCTGCGTCATAGTCCCAAAAGAAATGATGGTTCTAATGAATAATGTCAATTCAATTTGAAATTGCAGTGGAAAGAAATGTATTGTTAATGGCATTTTGCGGTTTGCCTTTGTTTTGCATTGCTTAAGTCCATAAAGAGAAGTATTTTTAGGCTATGAGCCTAGGGATTTGGCATTTTTGGCTGGAAATCTAATTAAAAGGGGCTTTTTTCCCTCTCTACTTAGATGCACTGGAAATCCAAAACACAAAGCTGTTACAATTAGTTAGGACTAGTATAATTTAGACAGTCCTAGAAAAGAAGTT
Source organism: Lerista edwardsae (assembly GCA_029204185.1). Taxonomy (NCBI): domain Eukaryota; kingdom Metazoa; phylum Chordata; class Lepidosauria; order Squamata; family Scincidae; genus Lerista; species Lerista edwardsae. The sequence continues at coordinate 43,382,322 of JAJKFI010000002.1, read as the reverse complement.
CAGTAGTCCATTGATACATTGTTTGTGCAGCTGCCTTTAAACTAAATCTGCCCAAGATAAATGGCAAGCTATGCTGCCAAAAAGTAGTTTCAGATTTTGCCTGCCCACCACAAAAAGGTGTGCATAGAAATCTTGATAAACTTTTGTGATTCCAACCTTAAGCTCTTGCACTAATTTCCTTGACTTCACACATACTTCAGAAGGAGGTTTGCATTATTCCATTACGTTTTAACAAGATAAAGCAGCCTATGATCAGAAAAATCAGAGAGTAATGCCATCTTCTGCCAAGTGCGGATGACTTATAAGAGAACAAGTAACGACAAATAAATTGGGCAACAAAAGCCTCTGATATAAATAAGATGAATAGATAAACAGGTGTGCCATTTACATGAGGATACTGATATACTGTAAGTAATGAAGAACGTTTTTTTTACTACTTGTGTATCTGCATATCTTTGTTTCCCTGAAGGGAAGTTCAGTTACTACTACAAGAATGCAAGGGAAGAGTTCTTCTCCAAAACTGCACCACATCTTGCAATGGAATGGTATTTTTTCTTGCCCTAGGTCAGTGGTATTCACACTTTTTTAGACCGAGGCCCACTTTTTAGAATGCCACTCATGTCAGGACCCACTCAAAGTGATGTCATTAACCTGGAAGTGATGTTGTGGCAGGAAGTGACATAATCAAGCAGGAAGTGCTGTCATTGTAACATAATAAAATGACACTCCTGAAATACAAATTGGCATTCTTGGACTGCAGCAGTTGTGTAACTATGAAACATCCCTGACAGAAAGCAAGAATAGGACAAAACGTTATGGAAAAGCACTGAACTAAAAACAAATTTTTAAAAACCCTCACTTGAATATTCAAACTGTTAACACTCATAAAAGGAATATAACAAGAGTAAGGTCTGTAGTTTCCAAGATGGCTGCTCCCAGCTTTCTGCAACCCACCTGACATCAGCTCACAACCCACCAAGTGGGTCCCAACCCACAGTTTGAATAAAACTGCTTTACGAAAACAAGTAACCACAAATAAATCGAACAAAAGCTTATGATATAAATAAGATGTATAGATAAACAGATGTGCTATTTACATGAGGATACTAATATAAGTAATGAAGAACATTTGTTTCTACTACTTATATTTCTGCATATCTGTCTCCCAGAAGGCAAGTTCAATTACTCCTATAAGAATGCAAGGGTTCTTCTGCAAAATGCAAGAGTTCTTCTGCAAAACTGCACCACATCTTGCAATGAAATGGTCTTCTTTCTTGCCTGAGGTGGAAATTTTTGATGATGAAATGTAAAGACATAAAGTCGTTATATAAACTGATTCACATGTCATTTTGTTTGGATTTGCATAAGATGAAATATGTTTTAAATCTGTATCTCAATCTGCCTGCAAGGAGCTCTGAACCGCAGACATATTTCCGCCCCCTGTTGTAACCTCACAGCACCCCTGTAATGTAGGCAAGGATGAATGAAGTGACTAGCAAACTTCATGGCTGAGCAATAGGGATTTATAGCTGGATCTCTGCAGTAATTCTGCAAGGATACTATTCACCGTGTTCACAGCCATACCGGTTATCTTATGGCTTATTCAATCATTGCAGCCCAATCCAATACATGTTGACTAAGATGCCCCATTACAGTCAATGGGGCTTACACCCAGGTGTGGATAGAATTGCAGCCTGATTCTGTATACACCTCTCTCCAGTGACATGATCACAGAAAAGTTCAACCAGCTCAGGTTGTCTCAACAAACTGTCATCACATTTGCAAAACTGACCAATCACAAAATGACTTCAATCCTGTTTCTGTGGAACCCTTTGCAAAAAGAAGCTTACTTCACTCTATTGACTTTTTGAAATAATGTGTAAGATCTAGGGGTGGGGTTTTTTGTGTGTGATTTTTTCCCCAAAATTTCTTGATTAAAATAGCAAATTGCGGTGTTCACTGTTTTTATTCTACATTCTCAATCCAAGTTCTCATTTTTATTAATTTTGAATGCTTTAAAATTGCACTAGGTAGATGATACAGGTGAGACAGCATCAGCAGTATTATTAATATTATTATTATTATTATTATTATTATTATTAGCAGTATTATTAGCAGTATTATTAATAATAATCCAGTATTATTTCTAGTTGGACAAGTAGTCTATTTTAATTTCTGGAAAATAAACACCAAAATGTTTTGTGTTTTTATTCAGATATTTTAACTGCCAAATGGCAGTTGTTAACACACAAAAAGTGGTTTTCAAGAACAACAAAAACCACACCCCTAGTAATATCTCTCTTTTTACATGATAGTTCTTAATTGCTATGACGGTTTACAGAAGACTTTTTAAATGTCTTTATATTATTTATCTTATACTAGAAATGGTAGGACATGCATTCAAATAAATACTCTTAACTACATATTTATCAAAAATCATTGAAGTCTGTTTGAATAGGACTGACAGCGCAGTCCTAAACTGGAGTTAGGCTGGCATAAACTAAGCCAGCAAAGTTTGGCCAGCACAAGGGCCATTATAAAGCATGTTTGGACTACAGTACTCTCGGAGTCAGGGCGGATGGCTCATGTCTGCGTGTTGGCCTCTCTGACTCCAAGAGTGGTCCAAACATACTTTACAGTTTCCCTTGTGCTGCCCAAACTTCGCTGGCTTAGTTTATGCCGGTCTAACTCAGTTTAGGATTGCGCCCCAGGACTGATGCAGCTGTGAGAACATGATATACACTGCATCCTGCAAAGGGAGAGGCAGTCAAAATGTTTGTACCCTTACCTTGGGGCTGTATTACAGCTGCATTGGCACTAGAAAGTTGGGTAGGATTGGGCCCCAAGTTTCTACTCCTGATGGCTGTAAAACAAACTAAAATGTAGTGTGATAATTACACCACACACTTTCCAGAGCCCACAGTCACATGCAAGCAAGCACATATCCCTTCCACTGGTATAATGGTGCAAATGGTGTTTTGATCCAGTTCAGAAGCAAGAAGAGAACCGTATAAGGGCCCAATCCTATCCAGCTTTCCAGCCCTGATGTAGCCATGCCAATGGGGTGTGCATTGCCTTCTGTGGTGGGAGAGTAGTTACAGAGGCCTCCTCTAGGTAAGGGAATGTTTGTTCCCTTGCTTTGGGGCTACGATGCAGCTGCATCAGTGCTGAAAAGCTGGATAGGATTGGGCCCTAAGTAATGGCAAAAAAAAATACAGAAAAAATGATATGCAGAGAAAAGAAAGCATGCAGGAAATGTATTAGGTGAAGGACATGCCAAACTCAAGTGGGAGATCTGTACTGATGGAACACAAGGAGCCTTGTAGCATCCTTGTAGTAGATGCATTTGGCTAATGACAAGAAGATAAACATGAGCTCATTATTCAACAGTTACACCTCCTATCCTGAGGCCTTGTTTCCATGCATAATTCCACCATCTTACATCTATACATAGTAGGACGCAGGGCTGGTCCAACCATGAAATAGACAGGCAGGAGATTGGAAAGGGACACCCATCAATATTTGCTTATGCACCTTCATTCCTAATAATAATAATAATAATAATAATAATAATAATAATAATAATAATAATAATACTTGGATTTATATACCGCCTTTCTTAGGTCACCAGATTTCTCTAATGACTGTAACTCAAGGCGCTTTACATAGGCAGACTTTATTCAGAAACCCGAAGTTTTTTACAATTTTTACAGCAACGTTCTATCTTTCAAGAACTACACACATCCAAATGGATCTTTCTGGATTTAGTCCTTCTTTCTGGCCACCCGTTTGTCTTCTTGCCAGCTGATAAACGGCTTCCCTGCTCCCACCAGAGAAGCGGCTGAACTTCGGCACAACTCCCCCTCACACAAGGCAGCCGAAGCTCAGCTGTTAATCAGTCGCAGTTAATGAGGTCTGCCGCTCAGATCTTCAGCTCTTATCTTCAGGCAAACAGAGGCATTAACCCTCTCGACTAAATCTTCTTCTACTAAATCTTATCCAACTCCCCAAGAAGGGGATGGAACAGAAGTGTAGAAGAGACAACAGTCAAGGTCCAGGGCATTGGAATAACTAACGCACAACTCTCCTCTCCCCTTCTTCTCTGACCCCCTTTCCCATTTCCAATCTGGGGACTGGGAGGAACAGAAGCTGAGACATAAGAAGGTAAGAGGATGGCAGCATTTGGCACACACCTCACATGACAGGAAGTCTTGGCTCTGCCCAGGTTGGATGGACATCAATGCGTGGGAAAGGTGAGCCAACTTCATACATGTTTGCATTCTAGATAAGAGATGTTAAGATGCATGCAATCCTGCAGATTCTGATGTCTCAATAAAAGAGCACATTAGCAGAGCTTGAACAATTGTTTTCTGAGTTAGAACTACAATATGCTGCATTTAGTAATGACACTTTGGTGCTAATTATCCAAGGCAGAGAGAAAATAATTGAGCCTGTATCATTTCTAATTTCTAAAACTTTTTGCCCACTTTTAATGACCCTTCCAAGACTAAGGGCACAATCCTAACCTGGACTTAGATTGGCACAGTTAGACCAGCAAAGTTTGGCCAGCACAAGAGACACTGTAAAGTATGTTTGGACCATACTCAGAGTCAGCACACAGACGTGTGCCGTCCTCCCTGACTCCGAGAGTGGTCCAAATTCGTTTTACAGTGGCCCTTGTGCCAGCCAAACTTCGCTGGCCTAACTGTGCCAGCCTAAATCCAGGTTAGGCTTGTGTTCTGAACCTGGCAAGCAGATCCTCAGAGTACTCCACCTGCGTAAGTCCCATTAAAGCAAGCTGGCTAGATCACTTCACCAAATGCTTTAAAGATAATAGCTGAGAACTCCTAAAATAGCAGTCGTAAAAAAGAGTGACTTCTCAGCACCTTTTTCCCATGAGGAACAAATACACTAGGGTTATTAAAAGTGTGATTAACACAAGAGACCTTTCCTGCATTTTACTGCCATAGAACAACTATGTCAGCCTCTTTACCATCAATAAAACCAGTAGTAGAAAAACTTCCTGCAGTGTTTTCGTGACATGTTCCATTCACTTGCTATAGATCCCATTTATTTGTGGCGTGCGATGCAGTGTTAATGAGTACAAGTTAATGTACAAAAAGAAAATAAACAGACAACATATACATTGATGCACTTGGAGCTGACCAGAGCTACTCAAGAAAGTAATTTGGAGGTAATATTCCCCCCAGTCCCATTTAAAGCAACAGAGCCGAAATTTATTTGATCGGATTGCAAGAGGCATCTAGTCCTGTCAATCTTCTTCTTTTAGATGCAAACTGCTCTGAGAACAATGGATGAAATGTCACAACACTGTTCAATAGGTGCCTTTGACAATCATGCTTGTGACAATGGCAGAGATGTAGATGATGATGCAGAACGCTTGTATGGGCATTCTCAGATGTTGGTCGATATTAGGGTTGCCAAAATAGCAACCTGGAGAACCATTTTGCCCTGAAACCTGGTGACAATGAGGCACAAAATGAGAGCACAATCCTAATCTGGAGTTGGGCCAGCACAGTTAGGTCAGCTCAAGGGGCACCGCAAAGTATGTTTGGACCACTCTCGGAGTCAGAGAGGCCAACACACAGATGTGCACCATTCTCCCTGACTCCAAATGCGCTTTATGGTGGCCCTTGTGCCGGCCAAACTTTCCTGGCCTAAGGGTTGGCTGTGCCAGCCTAAGGATTGTGCTCTGAGGCAGTCCATCAGGACTGAGCTACAAGTGAAGAGAAGGGGACGCCGAATCTATATTAAAAGGAATTGCAAGAAAGTGACTCAGGCATCACCATCGTGATTAATGGCCATGTAGGGTGCAGTGCCCCTCAACCATGTAGGGGACTGTGGGCTATTCACTGGCAATACACCTATGTAGTGCTGACAGAACTACCACTTGCCTGAGCCACCATCCTACGTCTGCCCCTGGAATGCATTGTGTGGTGTCTTCAAGTTTGACGGCTGTTTATTGCCTTCTTGCCTGTACAGTCAGTCCTCTTTGTATGTGAACTTGCTATCTGTGAATTCACTTAACAACAAAGGGCAGAACTGATACTTACCTCATTATCTGCACCTCTGTCCTCATTATCCACTATGCAGAGAAGGTCCCTACAGCCTTTGAAAGGTCTCTGCATAGTGGATAATGAGGACACTTTCCTCTCCCTGCTCATGGCTGGTCCTTAGGGGGGATTGAGTCCCCCCTGTGAGAATTAGGTAGAATCAGGCTGTTAATGTCTCCACTTCTATCTGAATCCTTTCAGGGCACTGATCCAAAGCATGGGTGGGGCTTGACCAAACAATCAAGATGGCTTAGAACAGGGGTGTCAAACATAAGGCCCACAGGCCAGATGCGGCACCCAGAAACTCTTTATCCGGCCCTTGGGCTTTCCCAGCACCACCACCAGCTGCTCTCAGCTGTTAAGTTGTGCTGAGATGTCACTGCTAAAAGGGATGCCCACATGGTAATTGGGCTCTCCCTTAACTTAAAAACATGATCAAGATTTGCACATGTTCTCTTCTGTCATTTGCAGCTAATGAGCTCCTAAGTGAGAAGTGAGTGCTTATTTGTGGTCATGGCCTACCTAATGACATCACTTCCTGCTTAATTACAACACTTCCAGGTATCATGAATACAATTCAGTAGGTATCATGAATACAGTAGGTATCATGAATACAATTCAGCCCCCTGTATGAAACACACCTGAATTAGAGGTCTCAAATGACTGAGCAGGCCTAGCTCTTTATCATTAAACTTTAGATCTGGCAGGCGCCCATTGTCACCACGGTCCCTGACATCATTGTCTGGAGCCAAGGTGGAACCATTGACAGGAGCCATTAAGTTTCCCCAATTGAATCTCCCTTAAAGCAGGATGCTACCTGTGAGAGCATCATCCTCTGGCTGGTACTTGGGGGGGATTGAATCCCCACTGACCCTAACTGTACTGGGGGACATGACAGGATCCTCTGCTGCTACTCATTTTTGGAGAAAGCCTTACTGGTCCTACCAAACCTTGCAATTTTGATTTGAACAGAAACCATCCCTAGAGAAAAGTCATGGATTAACCCTACACTACCATATGCAAGACCCTGAAAAGTTATCTATGGGCAGCCTAAAATCTATCCTATGGCATGGATTATGTATGTTCCTTATGAAGCAGTGGTGTTCAAACTTTCTATTTTAACCACACGGTCCTATGCAAGTCTATTTAGATGTCAACCCATTGAATTCAATGGGACTCACTCCCAGGTACAAAGGAATAGACCTGAAGCCCAAGAAAATAGTTTCCACCTGGATTTTTCTGCCAATGAATCTGATGCACACGGCACAGTTAATGAATTTCATCTTAATTTTTCTCCCCCATCTAATTGCCTGCAATCATTGCCATCAAAGGTGTTTCTCACTCAAGATTTCTGACTGTATAATTTCTGTAACCATAAATAGGCCTACAGATGGTTACAATTGTTCAGTGTTCACACCTTGACAGGTGTGGTTCTTTCTAATTAAGTCAAAGACAGTTGCATTGTCAGAGGAGGCTTTATATTCTCTGCTGCCAAGTTTCCTTACACGGTGGCAGAGTTGGCTGCATAAAATGGAATTACCCTCAAGAGTTTGACGATGCCTGCTGCAACCAGATCTGCCTACATTTTGCTTTACACAATGATTCCTGAGTGCAGGTGGGAGAGATGAAAGACAGGGTACTGGTTCAGGGGAAGAATGACAGGGCTTGATTGAGAAGAAGACTGCAGAATGGACATTCCATTTACTGTAGTCAGGCAGTCGCTCAACATTGCAGGAAAAACAGACAATGCCACTGAGAGCACATTTCTAACCTGGAATTAGGCCGGCACAGTTAAGCCAGCACAAGGGCCACCGTAAAGTATGTTTGGACTACTCTTGTAGGCAGAGAGGCCAGCACACAGACGTGGACCATCCTCCCTGAATCCAAGAGTGGTCCAAACGCACTTTATGGTAGTCCTGTTGCTGGCCAAACTTTGCGGGCCTAACTGGGCCGGCCTAACTCCAATTTAGGATTGCGCCCTAAATCTGGCAAATTTGATTGGTGGGCAGCTGAAAACAAACAACAACTGATATGTCATTGACCGGCACTCTGTAGCCTAGCTATGTGGTACTGCCTCCTTCCTGGCATTTCAGACTGCCTCGCCCAGTCAAGGATCTTTCTTTCTTTATTCATAGCAGAAGCACCTACATTAATATAATTTTATACATACATCAAAATATATTTTAGAATAAAATACAAGGTTAAAATTAGATATCATTCGATAAAGTTAAAGCCATTTAACTTTAATGTTATTATTTGCCTGTAAACCGCTTTGTGAACTTTATGTTGAAAAGCGGTATATAAATACTAGTGATTGATTGATTGATTGATTGATTCGCCCAATACTGGGCCACTCCAACCGCGTTCTCCCTTGCTGACATAAGATCTTCCATTGTGCATATAGAGGGGCACCGTGTGCTCTGTGGCATATGCGAGATGGGTTGTTCCTCTCCACATTCACACAGCATGTCAACCAAGGATGACACCCACACACAGCCAAACCAAGTCTTGTAAGGACTTTGTTACAACAAGAAACCAGCAAGCATCGTTACACAGCCAGAACAACAGAACCAAGAAGCTGGGGAGTTAGTCAGAGATATGAGAAGGCCCCCACAAGCTCTGACTTAGTAAGAACAGGTTACTGTACAGATCCCTTATAGTCAGAGGCAACCATTGATAGCCTTTGTGACAATACACTGGTGCATTTCTGTTCACATCCAGCTGCTTCTCCAACACAGGGACCTCCTGGGGATTGTTCATCAATTCGGTAGCCATCTGTCAGGGTTGGTAGCCGGGAGGTAGACAGATGGTTCAGCAGAGAGTACGGTAGGCAGATCAGCAGGGAGGCACTCATTGGACAGTTTCAAACAGTTCTCATTGGAAAGCCAAGTCAGAGTCAACAACTGTATACCGCCTGATGGGGCCTGATAGGCTACTCATGTCACCTGATCCCCTTGGGGCTGAGAGCTACAATGTACTCTCCAGCTACTGTACCTGCTATGATTGTGCTCCAGTGCAGCAGAGCAGACAGCAATTCCCTCTGCTTGCAAGTTGCCATAGAGCAGTGTTTCTCAACTAGAGATACTTGTACTACCAGTGGTATTTGAGGTGGTGTCTGAAGGTGGTACCAGGACCTCCAGACCCCTCCATCCTGGCAATGAGAGCAGCCATGCAGTGCAACAAGCAGCAGTAGGAGGCTTGTCTTATGGGGCAGAGTGCACTTTTCACATGCTCAGTAATGCCCTCCTGTCTGCCCTGAGCCCAGTGGTGTAGCTTATGAAAATATAGCCTGGTGCCAAGAGCAAAATGATGCCCCAGAAGTGATATCACTTCCAGAAGTGACAACATACCTGGGCTTTTAAAAAGGTGAAAAATGGGGGGAACCTGAATCTTCCCCCCAGCAGCATGACCCCTCCTGCTGCCCCCAAGGTGCAGTCACACCCCAACAGTGACTTAGCTAGGTCATTTGATACTGGGGGTACAAAATTTTTTAACATCTCATCATACCACAAAATCATTCATTCATTCATTCATTCATTCATTCATTCATTCATTCATTCATTCATTCATATTTTTCCACATTTTATTTTACCCTTCTTCCAAGGAGTGCACAGTGGTGTGCATTGTTTCTCCCTTTCTTTTCTCCACCTTGAACGTTATACGTATAAGCCAGTGATTTTTCCATGACAATTGTATTTTAATTTTCAATGTTTCCAACCATACCCTCTGCTAGAATGATTACACTCCTGTTTGTGACATTGTATTCTGCATGAAATTCTGCATCGAATGGTGTATAACATGATGGTATTATTCATACGTACCTAGGTTTTCACAATTTTGGCCACTAGTGTCAAGCTCAGCTTGTTCCCCCCCCCAAAAAAAGCTTGTAGCCCAGTGTAATTGCACACCCCTGATTCTCTTTAGCTACACCCCTGCCTGAGCCTCTTACTGGTGCTTGACACATTGATGGCATCATTGCCAGTTACTTCCAGTGGCATTTCCAATAGGTGGACCGTGTGAAGTGGTATGGTGGAGGACAAACATTGAGAAACGCTGCCGTAGAGAATAAGGCACAGGATTTACCTGCCAGAGACCCCAAAACAAGATTATCGATGCATAATACTAGCTCTGAAAATGTCACTTTTTGGTTGCTTCTCGGAGGTAAAGTATTTTGACTTTTCATTGGACATATAATTCTCAGGGTGCAACCCTAATCTGGAGTTAGGCCAGCACAGTTAGGCCAGCAAAGTTTGGCTGGCACAAGGGCCACCATAAAGCGCATTTGGACTACTCTCGGAGTCGGGGGGATGGCGCACATCTGTGTGTTGGCCTCTCTGACTCAGGGCGCAATCCTACCTAGCCCTGGAATGGCACGCCATATCCAACGCTGGGTGCGGGGAGGCTGGAGCCTCCAACGGCAAGGAAGAGTATGCTCCCTTACTGTAGGGGAGGCTCCAGCCTCCCCTATGCGCTCCTCGGATCTGCACCCGCTAAATAGCAGGTGCAGATCTGAGGAGAACGTGCGGCCCGAATCGGGGCCTCCCGGCCTCCCAAACGAGCTTAGGATGTGGCCATATGGATGTCCCACCTTCCCCCCACCCACAATCTCCCTCCCTCGCCCAATCCCCGTGTCACTTCAGCACAGAGCCTCCCTTGCGCCAGCCGCCTTCGGCTGATGCAGGAGAGACTTGCCGTTGGCGCTCTCGGGCCAACACTAGTTGTAGCGTCGACTTGACAGCACTAGCGCCGACACGGGGGTGCTGATTGGCACTGTCGCATCGGTGCTAGTGACATAGCATTGACACAACAACGTTGCCTCAATGCTACGTATGAGGTAGGATTGCGCTGCCCGAGTGGTCCAAACATATTTTACGGTGTCCCTTGTGCCGGCCAAACTTTGCTGGCCTAACTATGCCAGCCTAACTCCAGCTTAGGGTTGCACCCTCATTCTCAGTCATCCTTAACAACCTGTGGAGTGCATTATTTCTGAGACCACAACCAATGAGTGCCATCCAACATTCATTCATGCTGCTATGCAGCCGCTTTGAATGCGCTCAGCTACCAAAGGAGGCCTAAATATTCATCCCATCAGCAACAGAGGTAAATACTGTGATTTGTCCCTGGTCGCATATTGTCAGATCAGGACAAATAACAGTAATTAGAATAAACAAGTAATTTACAATCCACTGTAATTGCAAACAGAGGTTTGTGTTAAGTAGGGCAAGCCAAGAAAATACGAATGCTGTTGGCCAAGGTGTTTAGGTGTGAACCGTTTCCTTTGTTCCAGATGAAAAGGCCCCTTCTCATACTGGCAAAAGTTTCCTCTTCAGTGCTTTACTGTAACAGGCAATTGGCCTTCTGCAGGAATTCTTCCATCCCCAGGTAATAGAACAAGCATTATTCTTGCTATTAGGAGTATCATTGCTGCAGGAAGAAATGACTTCCCTTAATTCCCAAAGACCAAGGGAGCACACAATGTCCATCTAAGGGAGAAAAGGTTGAGAAATAAGAGCATGTAAAATGACCCAGTTGAAGGACCTGTGTGCCCTTATGGTGATGTTGCACTCATTATTCTGCAGGATAGTTCAGCAACACTCTCCATGTGAGGTGGTGATGGCATCTGGCCTGGGTGCCTTTAAAAGGGGATTGGACCAATTTCTGGAAGAAAAATCCATCATAGGTTAGGCCATGATGGGTGGTGCAACCGCCTTATTTTAGAAGTAGGCTACTTCAGAATGCCAGGTGCAAGGGAGTGGCAACAGGATACAGGCCTCTTGTTGTCTCATTTGCTCCCTGAGGCACTTGGTGGGCCACAGTGAGATATAGGAAGCTGGACTAGATGGGCCTTTGGCCTGATCCAGTGGGGCTCTTCTTATGTTCTATGTTCTTATCCCACACCACTAACCTGTCGTCAAAACACCTTTGCCTTGAGTACATATTTTTTGTCCTTTGAATTTTTTTCTTTACATCACCTTGCGTAATTTTATTACACTTACTTGATTTTCATGTTTTATCTGCTTAATCTCAGTTCACTTGGAACTACTTTGTTCCAAACTACCTGTCTTCAACTACTGACTGATGTTAAATTTTCTACCAATGATGCGTTAGAGCAATGTTGGTAGAAATGCAATCTCCAGCGCGTCATTGGTATTTGGGATTCCCCGTGTTATTCAGGGAGGGAGGTTTTGCCAAGGCAGCCTCCTTTTATCTGGAATTCTGTAACTTCAGATGGTAGCAGCAAAACTGCAATAGCTCTAGTCCAGTGGTATTCAAACTATGGGTCAGGACCCACTTGGTGGGTCGCGAACTGATGTCCGGTGGGTCACAGAAAGATGAGAGCAGCCATCTTGAAACTGTAGACCTTACTCTTGTTATATTCCTGTTGTGAGTTTGAATTTTCAAGTAGGGTTTTTTCAAAATTTTGTTTTTAGTTCGGTGCTTTTACATCATATTTTGTCCTAATCTTGCTTTCAGGGATGTTTCATGACTGTACAATTGTCAGTTTGCATTTCTGGAGTATCATTTTATTGTTACAATGACAGCACTTCCTGCTTGATGATGTCACTTCCTGCCACAACATCACCTCCAGGTTAATGACATCACTTCCGGTGAGACTTGACATGAGTGGCTTTCTTAAAAGTGGATCTGGGTCTAAAAGGTTTGAATACCACTGCTCTAGCCAAATATCTGTTCCAAAGATGGAATGGGATCAGGGAGGTAGGTGCCAGTTACTAAGCACCAGGCATGGAGGACATTGTGACCTCCACCTTCCCTTACAACCCCTTAGACTAGGGATGTTCAATGTTTTTCTTGTCACAGCACACTGACCACTATGGTCTTCTCTATGGTCTACACCTCTTGTGATGTCACTTCCAGTTTTTGGTATATTCTTCTGGGTTCTGCAGCTCTGTTTCTGGAGCAACTGTTTCTAGGGCCAAGTCGGCAGAGGAAGAGGGACAGATGATTTGTTATTATAAACAGTTGCCCTAGAAACAGAGCTGAAGAGTATGAAAAAATTTTCCAGTGATTTTCCACTGCTGTGCTCCAAACTCTTGCAGCACACCTGCAGACCTTTCATGGCCCACACCAATGCACACCAGTTATAAATTTACATCTCCAGGTCAAGGTCAACTTGGTCAACTTGGTCAAAAAAATGGTCAAATTGGCCTTTGACCAATTTTATTTGCCTCATTGCCAGCACAGTGAAGCACACTACAGCGCAATCCTTAACTGAGTTAGGCCGCCATAAGGTAAGCCAGCAAAGTTCGGCCAGCACAAGGGACACCGTACGGTATGTTTGGGCAACACTTGGAGTCAGAGAGGCCAGCACACAGATATGCGCCATCCTCCCTTACTCAGAGAGTGGTGCAAACACGCTTTATGGTGGCCCTTGTGCTGGCCAAACTTTTCTGGCTTATTTTATGCCGGCCTAACTCCAGTTTAGGATTGCGCTCTTAGTCACTGATGTGCAGAGGCAGTTAGGAGCTGATACACTATAGCGGCTAAGAGACTGAGAGCCCAATCTTAACTACGGCTGGCACAGAAGGTCTCATGGCCTGCGCTGTATCCAGTGCAGGTTGAGAGTCGGCTGGAGGCCTCCTTGGGGTAGGGGGATATTTCCCCATTACTCTGAGTAATGCCCCAGCCAGCCCTATAGGGCTACTTGGATATCCGCCAGTGTTCCTGTTAAATTTTAAATGTTTAAATGTTTTTGTTTTTATTTATTATGGTTATATTGTACTTTCTTGTTCTCTATAAGCCGCCATGGGCATTTGCTTCGGCATGGGAATGGCGGGGTATAAGTTCTTCAAATAAATAAATAAATATTTAGCTGGAGGAAGTCCGAGCAGCCTGTTGTAAGACTGCCTGCCACAGGAAGGGGGTTAGGATTTGGCAGAGGAGGCCTCCGCCAATCCCACTCCCATCCTGAGCCTGATCCTCACACCCTCCCCCTGCCCAGAAATGACCCCTTTGCACATAATACCCTCCCGCCACCCTGTCCCAAAGTGCATTCCTAACCTGGAGTTAGGCCAGCACAGTTAGGCCAGCAAAGTTTGGCTGGCACAAGGGCCACAGTAAGGCGCGCTTGGACCACTCTCGGAGTCAGGATGGCACAGGTCTGTGTGCTGGCCTCTCTGACTCCGAGAGTGGTCCAAACGTACTTTACGGTGTCCCTTATGCCAGCCAAACTTTGCTGGCCTAACTGTGCTGGCCTAACTCCAGGTTAGGATTGCGCCCCCCCAGGCTCTGCACCACTCAGCAGCCAGGCCTCCAAATACAGCATCGTCTGGGTGGCCCAGGCCCAACGCTCCAGTGCTGCTGATCCACACAATGTCACAAACATGCTTTACAGTATATTCGCTACACCGTCAGCTGGTGCAGCAGCTGCTGTGCGGGACGAAGTCACAGATAGAACTGCACTCTGCATTGTGCATCAGGATGTTCCCGGTTCACATCTCATCTCGGACAGAGTTATGCGTTAAGATTTTGATACACAGCAGCACTTTCTGAAAAATGAACCCGGAGAGCACAGTTCAGCTCAGTATCAGCATGTCTGAGAAATGAAACAAAAAGAATACCCTGCCGATAAGATAAATCTAGGCCACACTTCCACTTCCCATGCAGAGCTGAAGCAGAGTAGCACGATTAGGAATTAAAAACGAGAGAGCACAAGATTCTTTGGCTTTCCATCCTGACAATGTAAAATGCTTCGGCTTTGTCGCAGAATATTTCATTAAAAGCAGCTTGATAATTAGCTTCAGAGCGGACAAAAAGTATAATTGCTTTTACATAATTAGTCTGACTGTTTGCAGTGGAGTGATGCAGAGTTCTGTCAAACTGTAATAAGACCTAAATAGATTGTAGTCCTTCCCTGTACAACCCCTCCCTCTTTAGAGCGCAGTTCTATACTAGCGTTGCACCGGTGCTGCGCTCTTGCACCGATCCAGCATTGTCGCAAACGTGCTGTCAGGCGCATCTGCGCCAGCGAGTCGGGCGCTGGACCAGAACAAGCAGCAGCACCAGTGCTCAGGCGCCTCGGCGACCGTCGGATGCGCCAGTCGTGCACCAGTCGAGCACCGGCACCGCTCGGTCGGTGCAGGACATCACGGAGGGAGTTCCAGAGGCGTGCCGGGGGCGTAACGAGGCGGCGCAGTGGGCGGCGACGGTCAACGGCCATTGCGCCATATCCTAAGCCCCAACTATGGCCAGGGCATCCCCGATTCAGGCAGCTGTTGCACATGTTCACCTGCAAATCTGCAGGCACAGATCCGAGCAGTCCCATAGGGCTGGCTGGGGCTTCCTCGGGTGCAAGGGAAAAATCCTTCCCTTTCTCTGCACTGCACTGCTGCTGCCTCCTACTGGGCTTAGGAAACAGTCCTGCTGTGGTGGCATTGCTAGGCCAGCGCTGTTTAGGATTGGGCTGTTGGTGTTTTCTGCCGCTCTAACCCATCTTAATGCTGCTCCCAAATGCTGAGGCCCAAACTCAGGCAAAGCATTTGAGATATTTTGAGAGAAGCACAAACAGCTTCAATAAGAAGAGGGACAGTCTGACACATTGATGCATGCGCAGGAGCCTCAAGGTGAGCATGGAGTTTCAGGAACTAAAAGAGCAGGGACTCCTACAGATCCTTTCCTTTCAATTTCTATCGGAGACACCAAAAATGCAGTCACACCACACTGCACTCATCATCATAGGTACACTCTGATCAAGGTATTACAATAGCTTATTAATTTTGGAGGGTATCTATTTATATTCTTCTCTTGATAAAGCCACCATTTTTATCGGAAATATTTCTATCGCAGCGCAATCCTAGCATGCCCCTTGTGTCAACAGGACGTCATCGCGTCGACACAAGGGACGGAGCAATGGCGTGTGGGCGCCAAGCAGCACCCCCACGTCGGCGCTCCATCTCTGAAGCCGACACTACTCACAGCGAAGATGGTCAGTGCAAGGGATTCTCCATCTCATATCGGGATGGGGGTTGGTGGGAGGTGGGAGGGGGGACTTGGGCAGGACCTGGATGGGCTGTGCGGCCACTTCCTAAGCCCATCAGTGAGGCTGTGGAGCCCCAATTCGGGCTGCGCTGTCTCCACAGATCTGCCCCCGCTCTTTAGCACATAGGAGCACATAGGGGAGCTCCAGGCCATCCTAAGCAGTGCTGGATATGGCACTGGCCCATTGGCCTCGCCAGTCCGGGGCTGCTTAGGATTGCGCTCTCCTCAGTCTCTTTTTGAGGAAACAGGGATTTCTGCATTACACTGATCTGTTATCCAATCTCAAGATCCCATGTGCCAAAGGACTGTGTGATAATTCCCCCATGAGCCAGTTCTTTTGGTGGCAGCGGGTTTCCTAGTCCTTTGTGGCATTTTCCTATTTACTTGCAGCCTACTGGTTTCCATGGTTCACATTTTAAAAGGCATGCAAATGTAATCACAGAAAATACTGCAACCTAATTATTGAAACTATTACTTGAGGAAATAACAAGGACTAAAAATAGAGCTTAAGGGCTTATTTTAGACGTTCAGCCGCCTTTCCTACTTTCTGTGGATTTTCAAAGAGCATAGATTATCATGTACCATTATGGGCAAGATTTTCTTGTAAAATAGCAAGGGTCAGCTCTGTGGCAATGCTACAGATGTTGTCCCATTTCTTTTTGTATTTATTTGCAACAACAACAAAACCATGTGTTTTTGTAAAATCAAAATTGGTGTTTTGCTTAGCAGGTGGAAGCATGATTGCCTTCCAAGAAGAAAAAGCAGTCCAACCACACACACACAAAAAAAAGATTTGATGTAGCCTTATTCTCTGCAGCCACCCTGGAATGCTGGCTTTCATAAGATAACAATGGGCAGAATCTACTAGAAAAGTGGATCTCAAACTTTTTAGCACCGAGACCCACTTTTTAGAGTGTCCAGGACCCACCAGAAGTGATGTCATGGCCAGAAGTGCCATCATTGTGACGTCAAAGCCCTCTGTTTTCTTGAGAATGCAGCAATAACGTGGGTTATGTCTCAGAGTGCAACCCTAAACTAGAGTTAGGCCAGCATAAACTAAGCCAGCAAATTTTGGCCAGCACCAGGGCCATCATAAAGCATGTCTGGACTACTCTTGGAGTCAGGGAGAATGACTCACATCTGTGTGCTTGCCTCTCTGACTCCGGCAGTGGTCCAAACATACGTTACGGTAGCCCTTGTGCTGGCTGAACTGTGCTGGCTTAGTTTATGCTGGCCTAACTCAGTTTAGGATTGCGCCCTCAGTCATTTTCCAAAAGCAAAATGAATCTGCAAGGGGAAAAAAGCCTATTTACAACCCTGACACAACCACACAGCTCTCCCCCTTTTCAGCATCCCATGTTTTCAATAGGGCTGCTCTTAGGTGCTTCACAGGCCACCTGAAATTGGTTCGTGACCCACTGGTGAGTCCTGACCCACAGTTTAGGAACTACTGGTCTAGAAAGTTCTCCTACATAAACTCCTTTGAAATGAACAGTGCTAGCTTTACTGAGCTCACATGCAGCTTCCCTTCATTATAATGTTTTTTTTATTGTTTTTAACATTGAGATTTTATTGTATTTTAATGTTGTAAGCTGCCTTGGGTGCCCACAGGGCAGAAAGGCGGGGTATAAATTAAATAAATAAATAATAAATAAATAAATAAAATAATGGAGCCTGCCCTTGAAAGGTCTCACTGATTGTGTCCAGAATCTTGGCAGGTGTGATGAATGCCCCTTCCCCTCCCTATTCTCTGACTTTTTTCTCATTTTTTTGACACTTTCCCACACAGGTACTCTTGAGCAGGTTCAGCAGTCGTAGAGATGCTGGAATATCCTCCTCCAGCATTCTTTTTTCCTTTTTGGAAATGACATTATTCACCAGCCATGTGCTGGATGTGAATTCAGGCTCTGTCGTTCTGTCTGGAGCAGCTCTTCCACTGAGCCTTGTCTTGCCCTGCCTGCCAATGGTTGGTGTTGTGGTTTAGGAGTTGGACTTCAACCTGGAAAATCCAGGTTCAAATCCCCACTCGGCCATGAAGTTTCCTGGGTAACTTTGAGCCAATCACTCTATCTCAGCCTCACCTACTTCACAGGGTTGTTCTGTAGACAAAAGAACTGTGAACATCCCCCAGAGCACCATAGAGTGATGTGAAAATAAACTAATACATTGGTTCTGAATCTTTTTAGAGGCCTGATTTATAAAAGCCAAGTACCAGCTAGTTTAACTTTTGATGGTCACAGCTCCTGCCCTGTTATTCTCAATAACCACCAAGAATTGAGCCAAAACCCAGGTGGGTCCTGGACTATTTGAGAACCACTGAATTAATAAATAAGTAAACTGAGTGGATAACATGTCTGTCCAGGTAAAAGGGGCAGGATGGAGAAGCCAGGTTGGTTCCCCTCCTCCAATCCAGTAAGCTGATGGCATCATCACACCAAGGCATTTTTAGCCCAAGCACACAGGAAATATGTGTGTTCTGCCCAGTTTTGCAATAAGAACATAAGGACAGCCTTGCTGCATCAGGCCAAGGGCCCATCTAGTCCAGCTTCCAGTATCTCACAGTGGCCCACTAGATGTCTCAGAGGGTACACAAGGCAACCAGATACTTGTATCTCGCTGTCACTCCCCTGCATCTGGCATTCTAAGGTAGCCTATTACCCTTGCACCACCCCCAAGACTGAGGGAGGGGTTAAATGTAAATCATGAAACCTACTGTACACCCATCCGTCCCTCCCCAGTTTGGGGTAGGCAAAAAAACTGCCATCCATGGCCAATTTGAAAAAAAATTCCTACATGGCCCTCATGATGAGCAACCAGCTAATCTCAGACTGGACATACCCATTGTAGCTTGTAACCCGTAATGGAGTTTTCCTCCATAAATCTGTCCAATCCCGTTTTAAAGGCATCCAGGCCCAATGCCATTACCACATCGCGTGGCAAGGAGTTCCACATACTAATTACATGCTGGGTAAAGAAATATTTTCTCTTGTTTGTTCTAACTCTCCTAACAGACCTCCTATACAGACCTAATGTTCGTTCATGGAGGCACACTAACTTCCTTGCCAATCGGAGTAGGGGACCAGGATTCCATGGACCAATCTAAATCTAAGATACTGTATTTTCTAGAAACGCACATTCAGGGCACAATCCTAACCTGGAGTTAGGCCTGTACAATTTGGCCTGTAAAGTTTGGCTGGCACAAGGGCCACCATAAAGTGCATTTGGACCACTCTTGGAGTCATGGAGGATGGCACATATCTGTGTGCTAGCCTCTCTGACTCTGAGAGTGGTCCAAACATACTTTATGGTGTCCCTTGTGCCGGCCAAAATTTGCTGGCCTAACTGGGCCAGTCTAACTCCAGGTTAGGATTGCATTGTCAGCGAATTTATTTTGTTTTCAGTCCAATTCTACCCCTGTCCAACCCCCACCCCCAGCTGATGCAGCCATGCCAAAAAGGGGCCTGCTGTATCCCTGGGGGGCAGACTGGGAGGCTTTGGAGGGGCTTCGGAGGGAAAAGGGAATCTAAATCCCCTTACACCTCTGTAACTCTCCCACTCAACAATGCATCTCTTTGGCTATTGGCTGGCTCCTTAGCTCCCTATATACAGTTTTCTTTTAATGTTTCTGTTCTGGAATCTACAGCATTTCTGAGATCCAGAGAAGCTGAGAGGGAGAAAAAAAAGCATCCTTATTATAAATTTACAATTCAGTCAGCAGTTTTGGGGAAAGTTTCCACTTTGAGGTTTATATAACATTGGCAGTGTCAGGCAACAAATACATATTTAGTGGTCTCAAACCTTATGTGCTTTTTTGAACCATTAGGAGTACATTTTGTTTTAACAATATCCTATTTCCTTTATTTGAGGGTGGCCTGTTCATAAGTCTCTTAAAGCACACCAGGTCAATGACATCTTGATATTATATTCCCTGTGCTACTGTGGAAAGCTGGTTCAGTGGTAGAGCTCTCTGTGTTTAGTGGCCACAGAAAGTGCAATTAGTAGCATGCAGGGTGCTCATTTCACCAAACAAAGCTGAATCCATGCAATTTTCTCTTGGTTTTTGTAAGGTTTTTGTAAGGTTTTTCTAATGCAAAAGAGAAAGCAGTATTTTACAGCTCTGAGTACAGAAGCTGTTGGAGATCCTTGGAGGCCTGCTTCCCAAATGTGCCTTTATCACTTGATGTATGCAATGTGAAAGGACGACTGTAAATGTGAACAAGCAATAACATAAGAGGAGCCCTCTTGAATTTACTACCGGCCCATTTATGCAGCCACCTAATTCTGGCTGCTTCAGTGGCAGATTCAAAGAGTCTGAGGGGTGGCAGATCTGGGTCTGCTGCCTCTGCCTCCCTCCAACCCGCTCCCAATGCAACCTGCAAGCTTCCTGCTGGCTCAAATGAGGAGCAGATCATGCCCCTCCTTACTGTGCTCCTCACCAGGGCTGGCCTTAAGCCAATATGACCAATGTCATCACATTGGGCCCTGCACTTTGGGGGCCCCGCATATCACCTGCTGCAGCAGCTGGGATCTCTATGGGCTATAAGTCAATGGGGCCAGCACAGCAGCTACAGCTTGGGCCCTCCCACCTGCCCCTGCCTCCGAGGGGCCCAAAATGGACTTCCTGGAAACAGTTGGCAACGACGTCATCATGTCGCCACCAAACATTTCCAGATGCCGCGGTTTGGATGCAGCACCACAAGCGCTCTTCTTGGTGAGTGGAGGGCCCTGAAGGAAGGTTGGGGGCCCTGTATGAATGTCCCACATTGGGCCCCACCACTCCTGGAGCTGTCCCTGCTCCTCATATGCTGTTGTGAAACCCAGAAGTGTAGGGCTTCTGGTTTCATTTAGTGGGACAGGGCAAGATCTCACGCCACCCCTGTAAAAGAAACAGGAAGTCCTGCACTTCTGTGACCCAGTACGTTTCATGGCTAAGTAAGGATTTGAACCCAGGTCTCCCCAATTCCAGATCAACACTCATGAAGAACACCATACAATTCAGCCTGGTACGTTTAGCTGGTAAGAGGGGCAGATGCTTTCTCTCTGAAGGGGGCCTATAAAATGAAGACCAAAACATGTTTTGCAGCCCCTCACAGAGATTTTGCAGTCGTTGGCAATTAGATATGGTGTGCTCCATCACTCAGGACTCAATCCTAACTAATTCAGAGCGCATTCCTACCCTTGGGTTAGGCCGGCACAGTTAGGCCAGCAAGGTTTGGCCAGCACAAGGGACACCGTAAAGTATTTTTGGACCATTCTTGGAGTCAGAGAGGTCAGCACCCAGATATGTGCCATCCTCCCTGACTCTAGAGTGGTCCAAACATACTTTACGGTGTCCCTTGTGCTGGCCAAACTTTGCTGGCCTAAATGTGCCAGTCTAACTCCAGGTTAGGAATGTGCCGTCACTCAGTGCCACTGTAGCAGCACCAATAGGGCGTGTGATGCATCCTGCAATGGGGAGCGGTCAATCGTAGAGGCCATCTCAAGGTAAGGAACCTTTCATTCCTTCAGTTTGAAGTAAGCCTTTGCGTCTCAATGGGTCTCTGCAGATCTACATCAGACTTACCTACATCATCAGATCTGGGAACAGATTTGGAACACAAACATAAAATTCACCAAAGCTACAACATTTAAAGAAAACATTTACAAAATGTTTACTTTCTCAATATAGTGTTGTCAATACAAGACAGACAAAGTAGATACTTAGTACATATTATTATTGCGGCAAGATTCATATATGCACAGATATGAAAAAGTAATGTAATTCCAGAGTTAGAGAATTTGATAGATAAATTATATGATGTAGCTGAAATGGATATCTTGACTGAGAGACTTAAAGATGGAAATTTCTGTCTTGTGTAAGATAGAAAATTATTGGAAGCCTTTTTATGACTGGATAGATGTACAATCAAGAATTTAGCAATCGTTTTAAGATGTATTGCAAGGATTATTTTAACACAAACGAGATTAGAAATTCTGCTTTCCCAAGACAGCACCCCTTTTGTGTTATCCTTAGTGTTCCCTTTCCCTAAGTTTACCATTATTCTATACTGTATCCTTATATTAAAATTAATACAACTTTTTTTTTTTTTAAAGATCAACATCAGACGTTTCATTGGTGTAAGTTTGAGGAGGGGGGCTAGGGACCTGGTGCAAATTGCTGCCACTGGATCTACCCCCTCTCTTCCTTGTTCTGTCTCCCACCTTCCTCCCCACCCAGAAACTCTTCTGTTCCTCCTGCAGGTAGCAATAATGGAAGGGAGTCACCAGCACCACCATCATTTGCAGTAGAGGTTCCAAAGAGGTTGCTGGCGGCATCCTGCCCGCTACATGCACCTCCACACAGCCATTTCCAAAAGCAGAACCTCTGTTCCACGGTTGTAAATGTCAGTTTGGATCAGGCTGTTACTCACTGCTGCTTTATTCAGTCGTGTTTTTGTGTTGGTGAACAGCACGGCCGCCCTACTCCTTTGATGTATAATTGATACATCGACGTGAAGGCAAGCTTTGAGCTTCCGTGGTTTCAATATAGTTAGGCACGCGACCAAATCTGTGTTTCCCGATAATATTCTTTATCGTTCGTTCTTATGCTGGGGTCGCAACCTGCAGCCTATAAAAGGGAAGCACAAGGATCTTGCAGACTTCTCCAACTCATTTGCAAACTTCATCAAAGCGCTGCCCTCAGGAGCTAATCATTTTCTGAGTCACAGAGTGAGTAATGATGAGTCTGTTTACAAAAGAAGTCATGTGAGAATTAAAGCCCATTCTTTCCCCCCCCCCGAGTAAAAAGTAAAACTAAATGACCACCAACACCACAACTATCATCTCATTTTGTCTTTCATCTCAGTGTGTTCACTCACATATCTATATATATAAAGAAGAGCGTATGTGTGTGTGTATGTGTGTATGTTCCACATAGGCTCCACAACGCCTGGACCGACTTGCGCCAAACTCGGCATGCGGGTGCCTTGGCCCACTGAGACCGTCGCTGTGGGGGTTTGGAATGGCTCGCGCCCCCACGGGTGGGGGTAAAAGCGAATTTGTGGTTCTCTATGGGTGGCTATGGGCTGAGCCACTGCATTCTGATGCTCTGATGATGTCATGATGATATGCAAAGTACATGCAAATGACATGCGGAATCTTCAGGCAGCAACTGAATTCTGTATAGTTGAAGACAAACAGCAGCAAATAGGTTTCCCGCAGAGAAACCTATACAGGGCCATCTGAAGTGGCAATTGCACCCATTTCCAAATGTGTTGTGTGGCTAGTGAGTCTGGTGAGATGGCGGGACAGGACTCCCGTGTGACAATGTTGAATAACCAATAAGATCTACAAACAACACTGGGGGATCAGGGATGGGACACATAACCACCCAGGCAACGCCGGGTAAATTTAAAGCAACAACAACAAAAAAAACCCTTCCAGGGGTGGGTTTGCACAGCCAGGCAACAAACACTAATGCCTGGACCGACTCACGCCAAACTCGGCACGTGGGTGCCTTGGCCCCCCGACACCGTCGCTGCAGGGGTTTGGAATGCCTCGCGCCCCCATGGGTGGGGGTAAAAGCAAATTTGTGGTTCTCTATGGGTGGCTACGGGCTGAGCCACTGCATTGTGATGCGCTGACAGGGCCATCAACTGGCTGGTGAGTCTGGTGAGATGGGGGGAGAGGACTCCCGCTGCAAATACGTTTCCCACAGGGAAACCTATACAGGGCCATCTGAAGTGGCAGTTGCAAACATTTCCAAACGTGTTGTGTGGCTGGTGAGTCTGGTGAGACGGGGGGACACATAACCACCCGGGCAATGCCAGGTAAATTTAAAACAACAAAAAACCCTTCCAGGGGTGGGTTTGCACAGCCAGGCAACAAACACTAGGGGTGGTCAAGGGTGTGACAAATAAACACCCGGGCAATGCCGGGTACATAAAAACAAAACAAATAAAAAAAACCAACCCAGTGGTGGGGTTCGACGTCTAATCCGTACTTTCCAGGGTTACCCAACAAACACTGGCAATAAACACTAGGAAGAAACACTGGGGGGGGGCACGGATGGGAGAAATAAACACCCAGTCACCGCCGGATAATTTTTTACAAAAAAAAAAAAAACGCCCGGGGGTGGCCAAAAACCACTGCGGGGGGTCAGGAATGGGACATATAAACACCCGGGTGAAGCCGTGTACATAAAAGCTAGTCTATATATATAAAAAAGGGTGTGTGTGTGTGTGTGTGTGTGTGTGTGTGTGTATGTTCCGCATAGGCTCCACAATGCCTGGACCGATTGACACCAAACTTGGCACACAGACACCTTGCAACTTGGCGACAAACACTGTGGGGGTCAGACCCCCCCCTCACGTCCCCACGGGTGGGGGTACGGGGAGTCCCCACGTGAAAGTGGTCACCTAAGTGGGGAGTGGGGAGTGTCAGCTAAGGTATGACATGGTAATAATGATGTGATGGTAACTGATAACAAAACAATGCTTGCTGGCCAGGAGGAGTTAGCTGTCCTAGGGTGTATCTAAGTATACACCTAGCTTTCCTACGGGTGCATCACATCATCCTGAAATAAAACCACAGCACCACCACAGAGCGGTGACGCTCCCCACGCCATTGGAGTCCAGCTTTGGGGGGCCCTCAACGTGGGGGGTGAGAAAGGGTGCGAAACAAAACACCTGCCATGCCCCGCTGGAATGCCTGGAACGATTGGCTAAGCTGATTGGTACAATTCATTCCTTTTTGTGTCTAATAGAATCTTGGGATAAATAACTACCCGGGCAATGCCGGGTAACGAAAAGCTAGTGTGTGTGTGTGTGTGTGTGTGTGTGTGTGTGTGTGTGTGTGTGTG
>JAJKFI010000002.1:43269418-43357403 GCA_029204185.1 Lerista edwardsae | reverse complement strand
TGTGTGTGTGTGTGTGTGTGTGTGTGTGTGTGTGTGTGTGTGTGTGTACGTTGGGCACCAGATACACAGAAAGAGGCCAAGGATATGTCAGGAACCAAAAGGCACTCATTGATTTGGAAGGGAATCACCAGGTCATCTAGTGCAAACCCCTGCCTGTAAGCAGGAAATCCTGCTAGACAATAGTTTTGAGAGGATTTCCTGAGACAGGCAAGGGGTTCGACTACATGATCCAGTTGCAACTCCATGGGGTTGCAAAACTTCATTTGTGGGGCTGTAGTCTGGGGACTGAATGCTCTTTCTTCCCACTCAGTTTGTGACCTTCATGGGGAGGGGAAGGTAAGGGGTTAGTCTGGGTTTTTGGTGGCTAGCAAAGGTTCAGTCACATGTCCATTGTAAGTCTTGCACTTCTCCACCTCTGTCAAGTGGCCACCTCCCTTCCAAACAGCAGCTATAGCAGTGGTTCGCAAACGTTTTAGCACTGGGGCTTACTTTTTAGAATGACACTCTGTCCAGGACCCACCGGAAGTGATGGCATGGCCAGAAGTACCATCATTATGATGCCAGAACCTGCTACTTTCCTGAGAATGCAGCAATCAGTTGGGTTATTTCTCAGCCATTTTCAGTAACAACATGAATCAGAATGAAAAAAACTATATGCAACCTTGACACAAACAAAACCATCACACAGTCCTCCCCCTTTCCAGCATCTCATCTTCCCATATTTTCAATAAGGCTGCCCTAGGTGCTTTGTGACCCACCTGAAATTGGTTTGTGACCCACTGGTGGGTCCCGATCCGCAGTTTGGGATCCACTGAGTTATAGTATCATATGGCTGATAGCCAGCAGAACTCTTGTTGCCCCTCTTTCCAGAAGCCTCATTGCATCCAATAAGCTGTTTTGCAGGCTCCAGAGCTTTCTGGGTACTCTGTGCTAAAGAGCTGTCAAAGGAAACCCATGAAGTGACATACTTTCCATACAGCATAGCATTGCCCCTGCACATGGAATGCTGCCGGGGGTCACAGCGCCCCAGTGCCCCAACTAAGCTACGCAACTGACGTCCCTCAGTGCCACCCGATGCAAGATGCATCAGCAGTACATTGCAACGGGTCTGAGGGAGTGATGGATTCAGAATGCCTTTGAGTCTATCACCATTGCTGCCTTTCTGCCATCTGCTGCCAATGCAAGTCACACAGACTCTTCTGCTTTCCATGCTCCTTGCATGGTACCATGAAAGCCAGAAGTGCTAGACTTTCAGCTTAATGTTCAGGTACAGCATGAAAGTGAAATGAATGCAGAAGTCCTGCACTTCTGGGTTTCATGGCAGTCTACAAGGAGCATGGTAAGATATGGTATATAGCTCAATCCTAACCAGCGCCAATACACAAGGGCCAGCAAGGCCACACTGTATCCTGCAGAGGAATGGAGCAAGTTGGAGGTCTCCTTGGGATAAGGGAACATTTGTCCCCTTGCCCTGGGGCAAGCACTGCCCAGCTGCATCAACAGGTCTACTTGGACCTGGCCCGGCTAGTTAGCCGGTGCAAGACCAAGTGGATACCGAGTGCACCAGCCTCCCAAGCCTGATCCACCCATCCACTGTCACCCCCGCTGCATTTCATCCATTCTGTTACGCCCTCTATGAACCTCTGTCCTATTCTTCTGCTGCCTGGTACAAATCTGGCAGCAGGATGGTGCAGGCCTTCTTCCCAGCACCCCATCTTCTGCTCTGTTGCAACCTGCTTTACAGGTTGTAAATTTGTGAGAGTACACGCTGGCACCAGGGCCGGCTCTAGGAGTGGTGGGGCCCAATGCAGGGTATTCCCGTGGCCCACTTACCCACCTCGCGGGGGACCCTGTCACCAAGAAAAGCGCTTGTGGTGCTTGTGATGACATCTCTACCAACTGCTTCCAGGAGGCCCATTTTGGGCAGTTTGGAGGCAGGGGCAGGTGGGAGGTCCCAAGGCCCCAAGGGAGGTCCCTGCTGTGCTCAACCCACTGACTCACAGCCCATAAAGAATCCGGCTGCAGCAGAAGGCAATATGCCCTCTGCCCTGGTGCAGAGGCCCCCCAAATGCAGGGCCCAATGAGGGTGACATTGGTCACATTGGCTTAAGCCCAGCTCTGGTCAACGCAAGTCATGGTTAGGATTGTGCAGTTAGTAATTTTTTAGTAGTGCAGGGGTGGTGGCAGAGATGGCATCAGGTGGCATTTCTGGTTTGCACTGCCTTCCCCCCTAGTCTTTGCTTTGTTTTTATATAGCAGTGACTCATATGATTCTATAGAATCATAGAATCATAGAGTTTGTAACGTACTTACAAGGTCATCTAGTCCAACCCCCTGACTGTAGCAGGAAATCCTCCTAGAGCAGGGGTAGGCAACCTTAAACACTCAAAGAGCCATTTGGATCTGTTTTCCGGAGAAAAGAAAACCTCGGGAGCCACAAAACCCTTTGACATCTAAAATGAAGATAACACTGCATATATAGTTTTTTTTACCTTTATGCTATGTATAAAAAAACTATAGTGTGTTGCATTTTTGAAATGAATGAACTGCTACAGAGAAAACAAAATTTTATTTCAGCATGTAACAAAAACATTTTGAATGTCAAAAAAAAAGACACCGGGTTGAAGATAACTTTCAAATAGCAGAATTCAGTAGCAAAATTCAATCACCTGCTTTAATCACCTTGAGATATGCCAGGTCACTTTATCATCTCTCTTCCACAGCCTGCCCAAAAGCTTCCTCCCCCCCCTCTTCGTTGCCGCTGAAACAATCAGACCTTAATGCTACACCTGCAACAGATCAGATCGGATCAGAGGATGGGTGGGTGAGGAGCCTCCTTCCCCTCTGCCTGCCCTCCCATTCCCATAACAACCAACTACAGCCAATGTGTCACCAAAACACCCCGCACTTTGGAGCAACGGTGGCAGCCGGGCACGCGGGAGTGTGTGTGTGAGAAGTCCAGGCTTCCTCTCGTGCCCTCTTCCCGTCCACCTGGCCCCGCGCCATGGGAAAGTTCACTTCTGTCGGGGAAAGGAGCCACCCACCGAGGGGGGGGGAGGGAAACTCACGCCGAGTCGAGCTGCAGGCACCCTGCCCCCAGAGCCAGGAGACCCACCTTTCCTGATGGTGATCTTGGCCACACATGCAGGGGAAAAGAGGGCAGCAGGAGAGGTGGGGAGCTGCATGAGGGCACAAAAACTAGTGCAGAGGAGGAGGAGGAGGAATGGGAGAGGAGCAGCAGAGATACTTGCTGAGTCCCGTCTTCAAGCTGCTGAATTCTACACTGCCAGCAACATGGCCAAGTTTGGAATGACTCCTGGCTGTCTCATTGCTGACCCAGCTGAAGGTGCATGCAGTTCACGAGGCTGCACAAACGCTCGCGCCTGCCTTGCAGTGCGCATGCATGCCTCATCCTCCTTCTATTGGCACTCAAACACGCTAAATAAATAAAAATGTGGGCTGCGCAGCCGGACTGGGGGGGGGGGACTTCTGCTCCTGAGCAAGCGTCTGTGCCCCATAGCAGATACGCCTCTGATTGGCTGCAATTAAGGCTCTGAACAATTAAGGCTCTGAACATCCTCTGAACTGGGCAGAACTTGCTCTTGGTGGAGTCTTTCCACGGTTCTGCTTGAACTGTTTTCTCGGTGCCCGCTGCTGCCAGAAGGGCGCCTTAAAGGAAGCGCAGAGGAAGGAGGAATGGTGGGCAGAGAGGGGACTCGTCAGCCAAAGAGGAGGAGGAGGGAAGTCCCGGGGCGTGGAGAGCGCAGAGCCGGTAAGCAGGCGGCGGTGGCCACCAGGAAGTCTGCAAGCCCTGGCGAGGGAGGAGGTGCTCGGCAGCAGCCAGTGTGGGGAGGAGGAGGAGGAAGTGCCCGGGAAGAGAAAGCAAAAGCCGCCTGGGGGGGGGGCCATGTTGCGGGTAGGGGCACGCGGAGCAAAAAAAAATAGAAAAATAAAAACACGGAGCTGGCAACGAGTGGGCGGAGCTAGCCGGACTCCGGAGCCGCAGCAGATGGCTGAAAGAGCCGCATGAGGCTCCGGAAACGTGGGTTGCTGACCCCCGTCCTAGAGCATCTCCAGCAGGTGCCTAAGCCTCTGCTTGAAGGTCTCCAGTGAGGGAGAATCTACCCCTCCCTTGGCAATCTGTTCCACAGTTGAACTGCCCTTATCGTCAAGATTATTCCTGGTGTCCTGAAATAATGAATTCCTTACACATGTTGGCTCTCTGAGTGACCCAAAAGACCTGAACACAGATGCCTGGGATGAGGAAAGAGACAACAACATAAGGGCAATCCAACGGGGACTGGAGAGGAGTGATGATTGGAGATTGGAGATTGGATGATTGGAGAGGAGGGATGATCCAGTCCCAACGGGGACTGGAGAGTCGGCACTAGACAACTTGCCATAAGCCCACAGAAATACCACAGGTGGTTGATGTTCCAAAGACTACCTTTTGTATGTCTTTGCATTGTGTTTACCTGAAAAATTAAACAAAACACATTAGAAAGAATGCCGCAGTTGGGGATTTAACTGCAGCTTTTTTTTTTCCAGTTCCAAGGGAACTGCACTAGAAATGTTTCCGTCCTTCCTCTGATCAGTGATATAAGGACACTGGAGATGGATGGCATCCCAGCCTTTACCTGTAATTGTAAGCAAGTCCACAGTAGGGTTGCTGTGGAGGGGGGGGCATAATTACTTTCACATTTCACTCAGGAGGCTGCCAAGGTGTGAAATGAGCTTCACGGTTGAGAGCCACGACAATGGCTGCTACGTTCTATGCGGTGTAAACAAGAACTTCCCTGTTTACTGATACACTGAATTAAACAACAGAAGTGCACCAAGAAAAGTGTATCTGCAAATCTTCACAAGTTCAGCATTGCATATCCTGCAACAGGAGCATATCCTGCAGGGAGTCAAGGGGACCACGTGGTCCCAGGTGACAGAGTGGCAGGAGCGGCATTCTGAATGCCCCACCCCACCCCCGTGGGAAGATGGGTTGCTGGAAAGGGGGAGAGCTTTTGCTTGGGTTAAGGTTGCAAATGGGCTTGGATGTTACTTGGGACACTTTATGTAAATATTTACAAAGTTTACAACAGGGACTAACTGTTGGGAAGGGAGGTCTTCTCCCCTCCCCAGGTGTAGGGTTCTAACTGGGGGCACACAGTCCTAGCCATCGAATCCCCTGTTGATCTCATTGGGCGAACCATTCAACTCGAGTCCAGGCTCCTAGATTACACTGAGCCTAGTCTTAGTTGCCCCTAATGGGACCAGGCAGCTGGCCTGCTCTGCTTGAAGGCAAACCCAGTGGTGGGATTCAAGGGGTTCGCCCAGGTTCTATAGAACCGGTTGTTAAATGGCCAGGCCCCGCCCATTCGCTTACCTCAGCTGGCTTTGGGTTTTTTTTTTGGCTCCGGCTATGACGTCATAGAACCGGTTGTTAATTTATTTGAATCCCACCACTGGGCAAACCTTTCAAGCCTTGCCAGTCCAGTCAGGGCTTGTCCAGGCCAGCCCAGCAACTTGTCGAGCCAGGTAAGCATCGCTGGAATTGCCAAGACTCCCACACCGAGCTTGCTGCCCCGGCCTGGATGCGGTGAGCTTTCCTGACTACCCTTATCCCACTCCTCTCATGCCAAGTGACCACATTACATTGCCTAACAAATACCACAGCCCTGCGTCCAGCAACAAAAACACCAACCAGTCTGGGGTAGGCAAAAAAACCATCTTCCAAAGGTCAATCGGGAAGATAGCAAAACATTCCTACCCGGCTCTCAAAGAGCGACCAGCTAATCATCAGACTAGTTAAAGGGCAGGTGGGTGGGGGCGCCGTCCAGGTCTGCAATGAGCAGGAGTGGGCGTGCGCACCTGAACTGAGGCTGCGGTCCTGCCCCCGCGCAGCCCGACAGCCAATCGGCTGTCAAGCCCCAGCCTGCCAGTCTCCAGAGAGGCAGAGCAATGTCCCATTAGTGCACGAAAGCGCTAACGGCTTTTTTTCTTTCTGATTCACTTTGCTATTGGAAAAATGGCTGAGAAATAACCCAACTAATTACTGCATCCTCAGGAAAGCAGCAGGCTCGGGCGTCACAATGATGGCACTTCTGGCCATGACATGACTTCCGGTGGGTCCCAGACAGATTGTCATTCTAAAAAGTGGGTCCTAGTGCTAAAAAGATTGAGAACCACTGCTCTAGAACATGTACTGCGGCACATTGCTGTGCTGGGAAAGGCCTGCAGGTGTGCCATGGGATTTTGGAGCACATTGGTTGAAAATGGCTAAAAAACCTCTTCCAGGTCATATTCATAGTCATAGTCTTCCAGGTCATAGTCATAACCTTTATTGGCATACAAAGGAAAAGGAAACAATACAAAAAAATAACACAGCAACCAGGGATACAAGAGATCATAAGGAGAGGGTTAATTTCATAATCATAGCTAGAATTTGTGATCGGGGGCAGCGATCACTAAGGAGGATAGGGAGGGGATTAGAGAAAGAACTAGAAAGAGAAGATAGCCAAGGATCTAGGAGCAGTTGACGTAAAAGTTGGTGAGCTGGGCATCTAAGGATTATGTGTTCCAATGAGTCTGGGGTAAGGTGACAAAAAAAGACATAGTCTTTTGTCAGATGGGAGTTTGGAGAAGTGGCCGAAATGCATAGCTGACGGAAAGATGTTAAGACGAGCAAGCATGAACGCTCTTCTCATGCAAGGGTTGATTAGTGAACTAAAGTAGTTGTTAGGCCGACCTAAAGAAGGTGACAGGCCAAATACCTCTTCCAGGTTCTTCCTCCAGCAGAAGAGGGACAGACAATTTTTACTACAGTACCTTGTCCTAGAAACAGAGCCACAGAACCTAGAAAAGTCTCCTGGAAGCCAGAAGTAACATAACAAGAGGGGAAAGCCATAGAGAAGACCATAGAGGTCAGTGTGCCATGAGAAGAAAAAGATTGAAAACCGCTGCTCTAGGAACTCATAGTCACACACCTCAGGAGTATTCCACCCCTCCCCCTCAGAAAGACTCTGTGAAACAATCAGAGCAAGATAAAATGCCGATCGACAAAGCCGTTTTTTTCTCCTGATTACAAACATTTTTTTCTGGATATACCCATACCCAGGGTGTCTGTAGTCCTGTGAATGAGCAACAAAATGGAGGGCAGCAGTCAGGACATGACCAAAGAAAGTGCATTTGAGGGACTCAGAAAAATAAATGAACGGGAAAAAATATGAGTGGAGGATGGAAGTCTTCTCCGTGAAACGAAAGATTTTGAGTCTAAAGAAGCTGTCACTGAGGATTAGCATTAGCAACTATCTGGAATACCAGCCAGTTTCTAATGATGAGTAAGAGGTGTGAAATGCAGTCCCTTGGAAGATAAAAGAGCTGCATTCTCCCCATATTGCAGGGACAGTTTTAGGACTCATCACTGGGAAGTAGGCCAGCGGTTAGCAGAGAGGAAAAAATGTGCAGCCTACATTATATACATTCAGCAGGCTTCACGGTTGATTACAAGAGGAGCAAAATATCAAAGTGGGTTCCTTTTTAAAAGAAGTTTTGATTGAAGTACCCTCCAGTCTGAACTAGGCCCCTGTTAAACAGAGTGGAAGGAAGAATGGGGCTAAAATTGATACCATTGTGGGTCAGAAGTGTGGCGATCAGGGGGTTGGCTGCTGCTTTTAAAACGGCTCCGTACAAAAGTCTCCCCTCATTTGCCTAATGCAAAGGAAGGAGTTGCATTCATTTCTGTTCTTTGTTTGAATTAACTTGATGTTTTTGCATAATGAAAAAGAAACATTTTTTCCCCCTTAGATGCGCTGGCTTACTCCATTGGTGTATATGTCACGGCGAAACACGATCTAAAGTATCAACGTTTATCTAGAGGATGCATTTTCAAAGCAGGCTTTGCAGATTAATAAGTAGAAGCAATTTCTTATATACCAACTTCGGAATAAGTATAAAATCCCTGAAGTCTCATCTAAAGAATATGAGCTTCTTTTTAACATTCCTTTTTTCCTTAACAGGTACTGTTTGCTCCGACAACCACAGGTATCGTAGGATAGGAAAGCATTCTTACCCTAATCGTGATTTTCAAACTTTCCATTGCACGTTGATCTCTACAGCAGTGGTTCTCAAACTTTTTCAACCAGGACTCACTTTTTAAAATGACACGCATACCAGGACCTACTGGAAGTGATGTAATTAACCTGGAAGTGATGTCATAGCCAGAGGTGACATCAGCAAGCAGGAAGTGCTGTCATCGTAACATAATAAAATGACACTCCTGAAATGCAAATTGGCATTCTTGGATTGCAGCGATTGTACGACCATGAAACATCCCTGACAGAAAGCAGGATTAAGACAACATGTGTAAAAACACTGAACTAAAAAGAACATTTTAAAAAATCCTTCACTTAACACTCACAAAAAGAATATAACAAGAGTAAGGTCTGCAGTTTCCAAGATGGCTGCTCCCAGCTTTCTGCGACCCACCTGACATTAGGTCACGACCCAATAAGTGGGTCCTGACCCATAGTTTGAATAACACTAAATTAGATGACACAGTTGATCAACCTGGGCAAAGGCAAAGGCCTTTTTCTGAGCAAGTTTCAGTTTGCATGTATCATAGAGAGTGTGAGTGAATAAAAGCGTTATTCACCAGTGTGCTCTTTATATGACTAGGGAAGGGGGTTCCTCTTTTCTTCCCTTGATCCCTTTTGGCATGCCAGAGGGCTGTGCATTTGTGACCCACTCACTCTCCTCTGCAAATTACAAAGTGGTGCAATAGAAGACAGAAGGCTCCCTCGATGAACTAAATCCATATTAACCAAAACAGCTTTCAGTGTCCTAATCCAAAGAGGATGCTCAGTCAGATGATCAGATCCCTCAGCCTTTCCCCCCTCCTCCTGTCAATGCATGTTTCACTACCAGTCCACACAGTAATTAAGAAAAAAAATCGGAGCAAGACACCAGTACATCCTTGTTCCTCCTATAGCATTCTGGAAGATTAGAATTCCCAATATAGGCATTTGGTGCAAATGTGATCTTAAGCTGCTACTTCACTGGGTTTATGTCTGCGTGGTACTAATAAAATTAACTGTGATGGCTGCAGTAAGCTGTTTATAGGGATGCAAACCCTATCCACAGAAGTTTCTGTTACAGCTTATGGCGTTGAATAATGTTAAGCGCATAAACACTCCATGGGCAGAAAATCTGTGACTTATTATGCTCTTTGCATCTGCTGACTAGAGAGCGGTTGAGAATGTATGATCATCTTTAAAAACAGAAGGAGGCATCGTTACTTTTTTTGCAAAAGTTCAAATCCCTCCACCGGTTAATCAAAGCTAGAGTGTCTCAAGCAATGTCAGGAAGTGTTTCGGAGAGAGGAATCAGTCCAGGAGTGTACCTGTCTTCACATCTGTGCAAGAGAATTTGTCTTAATCAGACCCTGGAAACCTGAATTCACAGCTCTGTTGAAATGAGTTCTTTGCATATCTTTCAATAATAGCAAATATCATTATCAATATTTGGTATTCCTAATGAAATTGCACAGTTTAATGAAATACAGGGCTCAATCCTAACCTGGAGTTAGGTCAGCAAAGTTTGGCCAGCAGAAGGGTATGTTCGGACCACTCTCGGAATCAGAGAAGCTAGCACACAGGTGTAGTCCTATATACCTGGGAGGCTATAGGGTGTAGTCCTATATACCTGGGAGTAACTCTCATCCAATCAATGGGACTTCCTTCCAAGTAGACCATCCCCCCCCAACTTCAAGAGTGGTCCAAATGTACCTTACCATGGCCCTTGGTCCAGCCAAACTTTGCTGGCCTAAGTGTGCTGGCCTAACTCCATGTTAGGATTGCGCTCACAATGTCATTTACAGTCAGTGGTGTTATCCTACCGGTATACTGGGCGGGACATCCGGGTGATCGGCAGCCTGCCCGTTGCGTACCACAGCGTTATGCCATTTGCGTAACATACGCAAGTGGCGTAATTGGTTACGCAAACGACGTAATGCTGCGGTACGTGACGGGCGGGCTGCCGATCACCCGGATGTCCCGCCCAGCGTACTGGTAGGATAACACCACTGTTTGCAGTATATTGCAAGATTGAGGGTGTCGTCCTATATACCTGGGAGTAACTCTCACCTAATCAATGGGACTTACTTCCAAGTAGACATGCACAGGCATCGGCCTCTTAAAGAGTCCAATCCAACTGAGGGTTGGGCTGGTAGCTGGAGCCCATTACAACAGTGGAAGGCACTCTGCTACTGGCCATTTTGCATGCACTGCTGAAACAGCAACACTGCCACTGGTTCCTGCTGTGTCCACAGGATCAGGTAAGGCGGGGGGGGGAGGTGAAAAACTGGGCAGGAAGGGGAAGGAATGGGGCGGAGAGGGAGGATAGGTGGATGCAGCAGCAAAGGTGAGTGCCAGATCCTATCCCCTTTTCCCATCCGCCCCACCACTTTCTTATCCTCAAACGTGCACCAGCTACAGGGCTAGCGCAGGTCTGAGGAGACCCATTGCAGAGCAGAAGGCTTATGGAGGGGTAAGGGGAAATAATGCCCCTTTCCCCTCCAAAACAGCAGGGTGTAGTATGGGGTTGGAAGGTGAGGCATCGATGCCCCGCCGTTGTTCCTTGACATGCGCCACTGTCTCTGCTGCACCTGTGAGTGTGCAAGTGTTGCGTGTGCATGGGTTGTGAGTGTTTGCAACTCATTGGTTTGGCAGTGGTGGCAGCACTTTTTGAAGAACCCCGGCAGGGTGTTGCTGCCTCACCTTCTGCCCCCACCCCCTATGTTGCTGCTCCAAAGCCTCGTAATCTATCCAAGTCCCCCTGGATGTCTTCATGGTGGGGCTGCATTGGCAGGAAG
The DNA here is from genome assembly GCA_029204185.1 of Lerista edwardsae. Taxonomy (NCBI): domain Eukaryota; kingdom Metazoa; phylum Chordata; class Lepidosauria; order Squamata; family Scincidae; genus Lerista; species Lerista edwardsae. Next base: position 43,346,542 of record JAJKFI010000002.1, on the reverse strand, counting down.
GGGAGGAATGAGCTCTTGTAAAGTTCAATGGCGCTTTCTCACAATTAACTGTGCAAAGCGTTTCAGCCTGAAGCACTGCTTTGTTGAAGTTGTGCTGAAGTCAATCCTACCAGTGACATATTTGGCAACAGAGGTGGAGAAAAAGCAGCTTCATTAGACAAGTGACTCTGAAGTTAAAGCCAACATTGAAAGCCCTGTTGAATAATGCAAATAAAACAGAGTACCTAGATTTGCAGTGTTCTCAGGCAAGAGATTTTTGTTACTGCATTACTGATGATAGGGAGACCTTGCTTGTTTATGCAATACACTCATCAAGACAATTCCGTGGACCCAGTTATATTGCTGAATCATCTTTCCTGTTAAGGATCCTGAGGCTGATATAATTAGGGTCAAGCTGGACATGACATTAATCGTGTCTTGGTATGGTGTTTCTAAAAAAACTGTAAACTGGCTGGAGGGCCCTGATCCAAACCACATGCAGGGGGAGCTTTAGCCCTATACTGTATCTCAATTACAGTGTGTTATGATGGGGGGGGGGGCTTCCCTCCCCTTAGGTAGCTGCTGCTGCCACCAGCCCAGGCTTAACACAACAAAAGGGAGCTCCTGGGCAAAACCCGTCTTGAAAGAAAACCAAATAGAAGAAATTGCCATGATTGTTGCAGCACCATCAGGCAATGCTTCCTGAGGCCACACCTCTTAAAGGAAAATGGCCCTTCTTTTGTGGGACTGACTTGGCAAGCTAAAGGTTTCTCAGATGGGAGTCTTGGACAGACATGTCATGTAGCGGGTACGCGGGGGTACGCGAGTACCCGTTCCTAGGATTAGGGCTGGCCCCGCCCATTCGCTCGTCGACTCCGTCGGCGCTCTGCTCCACCCTCTGCAACGTTTGAATTGCCTGCACGTTTGAGTTGCCTGCACGTTCTCAGAGCAGGCAGGCAGGCAAGCAGGCAGGCAGCGGAGCGAGGGAGACCGAGGGCAGCAGCAGCATGAGCAGGTAGGCTGCCTGGGGCTCCCTCCTGAGAAGGCGCAGCGGTTCCTGGGGGGGAATCGGTAGCCCGCGCAGCCTATTAAGGAGGCGCAGCGGTTCCTGGGGGTGGTTCCTGGGTTCCGGCTATGACCTCACTTCCGGTGGGCGGGCCCTGACACAAGTGCCAATCAAAAGTGAGTACCTGTTGCTAAATCATTTAGATGCCATTACTGGTCTTGGGACAATACTGAACTATTGGTGTGTTTCAGCAGCAGAAGCACTGCTGTCAGTGTTATGCCCCCCAATTCACCATTAATTCCACTTTAGGCAAAATTCTGATGGAATCAGCAGAGGGTGATTAGGGGTGATTAATATCCAAGAGTAACACCAGAACTGAATATACTGTAAAGATTACCTGAATTGCAATTGGCTTCATATGCTCCAGAGTTCATCTTAGGATACAGATTGATCAAGAGCTTGTATGCATCTGATTATTTAAGAAAATTGTCTGAAACAGTCCTAGTTTCCATATTTACTGTACCTTCTGCATGTAATATCATTAGCATCAGCAGGATCTCTGTGGTGTTAAATCATCCTTAAACTCTTTCCGTCTTAGTCTTGGGAGTATTGAAACAGCACTCTATATTTACTGCACCAAACCCTCGGTGGTTATACAGTAAATCAGCAAAACTCCCATGATTTCAGCAGGTTTATCCTAGCTGAGCTGAAGAGCTTCAGTACACAAGGAATGCAAATGCAAAGACAGCAAATTGTGCCAATACAGTGGGCCTTCGTTTTCGGTGGGTTCGGTACCCGCAGAATTCATCATCCTCAGCTTCCAAACCTGTGGGGAAGGGTCTTCCTGGACCCTTCAAATGCAGCCAGAGCTTTGCATCCTGAGGCCGCCAGAATACCACCAGAGTTCTCCTGGGGGGAAGGGAGCATTTGCCTTACCCTGGGAAGACTGCAGCTGCCGGCAATGGGTCTCCTCTGCTCATCACCAGCATCTGAATGGGCACAGAGCTGAGCAGGCCCGTGTTGGGCTGCCTGGCTCAGGAGGGGGTTCAGTATTCAGCAGCAGAGGCTGCTGTCATCTCCACACTCTCCCAGGCCTGATCCTGCCATTTATACCAGCTCCTGATTCTTACATTTATAGCACATTTGTGAACATAAAGAGCATAAGAAGAGCCCCGCTGGATCAGGCCAAAGGCCCATCTAGCCCAGCTTCCTGTATCTCATTGCAGCCCACCAGGTGCCCCAGGGAGGCACGAGACAACAAGATGCTTGCATCCTGTTGCCACTCCCTTGCACCCGGTACTCTGAAGTAGCCCACCACCAATGTAAGGAGGTTGCACAATCCATCATTGCCTATAGTCCACGATGGACTTTTCTTCCAGAAATCTGTCCAATCCCCTCTTAAAGGCATCTAGGCCAGATGTCATCACCACCTCCTGTGGCAAAGAGTTCCACAGATTAACTACCCCCTGGGTAAAAAAGTACTTCCTTTTATCTGTTTTAACTCTCCCAACCCTCAGTTTTAGCAGATGCCCCCTGGTTCTGGTGTTTTGAGAGAGGGAAAAGAACATCCCTCTATGAACTCTATCCCTTCCGTGCATTATTTTATATGTCTCAATCATGTCCCCCCTTAGGCGCCTTTTTTCTAGGCTGAAGAGCCCCAAACGCTGCAGTCTTTCTTCATAAGGGAGGTGCCCCAGCCCAGTAATCATTTTCGTCGCTCTCTTCTGCACCTTTTCAATCTCCACTGTGTCCTTTTTGAGGTGTGGCGACCAGGACTGTACGCAATATTCCAGATGTCGCCTTACCATCGATTTGTACAATGGTATGATAATATTGGCTGTTTTATTCTCAACCCCTTTTTTAATTACCCCAAGCATGGAATTGGCCCTCTTAACTGCTGCCGCACACTGGGTCGATACCTTCATTGAATTCTCCACCAGCACCCCAAGATCTCTCCCCTGAGCTGTCACAGTGTCACAGACACTAAAAGCCACCGGTATGAGTGTACCACTGGTGATATAGCCCTCAGGATCAGGCTCCAACTGGCTTCCACATATCTGAACCCATCACACTTCCAGGAACCATTTTAGGAACAAATCACATATTTTAGGAACCCTATGACTGCATTTTCATACATCAGTCTTCTTGAAAATCAGAAGATTATGTATTATTTATTTTATTTATTTATTTAAAAGATTTTTACCCCGCCTTTATGCCCGAAGGCACTCAAGGCGGCATTACATAAAACTATAAAATTTAACATTAAAAAACACTATAAAAGAACATTAAAACAACATATTCAAACAAAATTAAAAACACAACAATAAAATTTAAAAAACCAAACCCAGTGGATCATAAAAGTATAACACCCCAGCCAGTCAACCTGTCAACAATTAAAAGCTTTTTAAAATAAAAAGGTCTTCAGCCCCCGCCGAAATGTTAACAGAGAGGGAGCAGTTCTCAATTCTAAGGGGAGGGTATTCCAAAGTTGGGGGGCCACCACCGAGAAGGCCCTCTTCCTGGCCGGATTTGAGCTGAGGGGAAAATGTACATACGTACGTGTGTGTGTGTGTGTGTGTGTGTGTGTGTGTGTGTGTGTGTGTGTGTATGTATTTATTTATTTATTTATTTATTTATTTATTTATTTATTTATTTAAGAGATTTCTATCCCACCTTTCCTCTGCCAAGGCAGATGCCCAAGGCAGCTTACAATTATTGGAGGGGGGAAGTACAGTACGTAAAAATAATAAAACAATAAAATAAGTAATTAAAATAAAATATAAATAAAAACAGGGTAAAAAAATCGTTGGAGGAGGGCAAACTATTTACAATGCAGGTTGTGCTGCCGAGGTACAAGAGGTAGACATGTCAACGTCAAATGACAGATGAAACAGAAAAGCCTTGAGCCCTCGTCGAAACACAGTGAGGGAGGAGGAAGATCTTAGATCTCCCAGTACGGAGTTCCTTAATTGTGGTGCCGCTACTGACAAGGCTTTATTTGAAGCACTGATTTAAGACACAGAAAGAAAGGAAAAAATGTGGTTTTAGTTCAAGTTTTTGTTACAACATGCAGTTCAGCCTCCAGTAGTTGAGCCAGCTGGGCAATCAGGAATCTTAAAACCAGCATTGCTTCCATGTCAAGAAATCTAGTTAGTCAAGAAATCACTAACACACTAACTTGCAAAATACTGATTGCAGCATTGCAGTATGTGGTACTCTTATAAAGCTATTCCTCCTCCCTCCCCCCCCCCGCAAATAAAAAGAAGCACAGTTTTTACAAAGGCGGATGCCACTGTTAATTACATTGCCTCATGAAAGGCAATGAGCCAGAAAAAATGATTTTCTTCGTTTTGTGTCCTGAAACTTCAAACACAACCTTGGCTAAATAGACTGTTTGATCTTCTAGCTACCAGCACTGTTTCCAAGCTACTTGTTTAATCCGGAGCTGTGTGGAAATCCTTGCATGTTCCCCATCATCAGTGCAGAGAGTGATTTATTCAGTATCTTATCTCAGGTTTCAGGGCAGCAAGGCGGTTGAGTTGCTATGGCCCTAAGCAGGAACATGAGAGGAAAAGGAAAGCTCCATTCCACAGTTGTCATTTTACAAAGAAGGCAAAGCAAATTGAGAACATGTCCCAAATTTGCTTTAGAAGGTCTAGAACTTGGCCCCTCCTTGGCCCTCATCAATTTATATTTGGAGAATTTTGGGTATATCTTCCGTAAACTGTGTTTCTGATGGTTCATTTCCAACTTCTTTTATTCCAGGTCTGTGAAAATTTTCATATCTGGGATGAGTTATGCACACCATTGGATTCCTCCAAGTTGGCTTCTGAAGCTTTTGAAAGTCAGTTTGGAAGAGAGTTGGATGTAGTCATTCAGGACACTTCCAAAGGCACTGTTGAATGCTCTGCTAAGAGCGCAATCCTAACCAGGAGTTAGGCCAGTACAGTTAGGCCAACAAAGTTTGGCCGGCACAAGGGCCACCGGAAAGCGAGTTTGGACCACTCTCGGAGTCAGGGAGGATGGCGCATGTCTGTGTGCTGGCCTCTCTGATTCCAAGAATGGTCCAAACATACTTTACTGTGTCCCTTGTGCCGGCCAAACTTTGCTGGCTTAACTGTGCTGGCCTAACTCCAGGTTAGCCTTGCGGTCTAAATCTCAAAATGGTGGCTTCTGCTGGACCTAAAGAACTTCCATACTGTCTTGCAGGATTGGGGGATGGCTTGGCACAACCGTATTTGGACATATTATTTCTAGGGCTACCACTCAGAGTAGTACTTCCCATAACACTCCTTCCTTTAGTGCTGACTCATTACAGAGCACTTTGTTCTGGTGTGATAGACAGTGATGTTGCCCAATGAGAGCAACGATTCGGGGAAGCTTAGGGCCAATCAGTGCCAGGTTCTTGCTTCATTTTTAACTCTATCTCCTATCACACCTTTATTTTAATGCTATCAAATCCAGCCCTCCAGAGGATTTTGTCTAGATCTTGGCACGTGGTGGAGAAGCCTGACTGTTCCAGCCCATAGTAATCCACTGAAGGGGAATAAATACAGTGCAACCTCAGCATCAGCTGGGGTTCTGTTCCAGAACCCACGGATACTGGGGTCACCATTTAAATGCCCTTAAAAAGATAAGAAGTGCCAAAATTGCTGTTATTACCTTTGCACGGTCAAATAATGTGGTTCCCCAGCCTCAAAAGGCTAAAAATAGCTCCAAAGAGGTATTTCTTGGTCTCCCAGCATGGGTATATACCACATTCAGCCACTAGAGGTGCTGAATGGAAGGGAAGGGAATGAAATTACTCCATTACACTGCATTACGTTCAGCACCTCTAGTGGCTGAATGTGGTATATACCCACCCCACCCAATTATTGTATTCAATCAAACGCTTCAGCACATCAGTTCTCCATGTATTTATTATTTATTTTCCAGCCCTCAACACCACATCAGATATAAATGATGCAGTCCTCATGCCAAAAAGTTTACAGACCCCTGTTCTAGGGCAATAAGGATATCAGTGTGGATCTGGGGTTACTACAGTCAGTTGCCCTAGAGGTATTCTTCAGCTCTTTTCAACTGCTCCAAACTCTCGGGGCACACCAATGTGCAACTGCACACTGTTTGAACATCACCAACTTAGACTGTGGAGCCAAGCATGGCGTAGAAGCCTTTCCCAAACATTTTGAGGAATATTTCCATGATATACTGTATTCAGAATGAATCTCGTAGCAGCTGGAAGCCAAGAAAAAAAGAAGGAAGAGGTAAGCTTTATGGATTCATTAAGTAAAAGCAGTCTAGAAATAGAACACTACATTGTTTTAACCGAGTGCAAATATTTGGCTGAGCTATTGCATTCTGTCTATAAAAATTAGCTTAGCAAACAGTTACATAATTAGCTTATTTGCATCACACACAAATGCTAAAAATATACAGTGCGAACCACTACAAGGCAAGCAAGAATCTAGAAAAATAATCATTTTCAGTCCAACGAAGTGTGTGTTCTTTTTTCAGAAGTAAGCCCTACTGTGGCCAATGCTCTACTGCGGTCAAATATTGAATGTTCCCTTACCTTGAGTAGACATTTGTGACTGTCCTTCCACCGCAGGATGCACCTTCCACGCCTTTGGCACAGCTGCATCAGCGCTGAGAGATTGAGAGCACAATCCTATACTGGCGTTGCTCCGGCGCTGCGCTCTTGAGCCGGTCCAGCGCTGTCGCAAACGTGCCATCCAGCGCATCTGCGTCAGCAAGTCGGGTGCTGGACCGATGCAAGCAGCAGCGCTGGCACTTGGGCACCGCTGCACCCATCACCTGCGCCAGTCATGCACTGGTCAAGTGCCGGTGGTGTTTCTGAGGCGTGCCAGGGGTATAATGGGGTGGCACAGTGGGCAAGGAGGGGAGCGGTGATGGCCAACAGTGGTTGCACCAAATCCTAAGCCCCGTCCAAGAGGGCCCCGATCCGGGCTGCTGCTGCGCACATGCATCTATGCCTGCAAATCTTCAGGTGCAGATCCGAGCAGCCCCATAGGGATGACTATGGCTTACCTGCGTACAAGGGAAAAACCTCCCCTTGCCCTGCACTGAGCTGCTGCTGCCGCCTCCTGTTGGGCTTAGGATATGGCTGTGCTATGCCGGCCTTGCTAGGCTGGCACTCCTTAGGATTGGGCTGTGAGTTAGGATTGGGCCACACTCAGGGTGACCAAATGTCATAACCACAAAGGAGGACACAGCACCCCGAAATGTAGGACACTCAAGAAAAATGTAGGATGTTACAAAATAAAAGCTAAAAACACTCAGATATATTGGTTTTGGGGTGTCTTATCCTCCTTTATCCTTTGGGGTGTCTTATCCACCAAGGGACGTGGTGGCGCTGCAGATTAAACCGCTGAGCTGAGCTTGTTGACCGGAAGGTTGGCAGTTTGAGACTGTGCGACGGAGTGAGCTCCCATTGCTTGTCTCAGCCAACCTAGCAGTTCGAAAGCACCTAAAAATGCAAGCAGATAAATAGGGACCACTTTGGTGGGAAGGTAATGGCGTTCTGTGCTCCTCGGTGTATAGTCATGCTGGCTACATGACCACGGAAGCTTGTCCTTGGACAAATGCTGGTTCTTTGGCTTAGAACCAGAGATGAGCACTGTCCCCTGCAGTCGGTCATGACTAGACCATTCGATTGTGGGGAAACCTTTTCCTTACCTATCCTCCTTTAATGCAACCCAACAAAGGAACAAAGGACAAACACACAAGCAAATAATATGGGTACCCCTCTTGATGCTGGCACCCCCTGTCTGTCTTGAAATGTAGGATATCTTGAAATTTACCCAAGACAGAGGGTTGAAATGTAGGACATGTCCTGGAAAAAGAGGACGGCTGGTCACCCTGGCCACAGTATACATAGTAATTGCTTTGACATTACATTGCCTGCAAACAAACCAAGACATCGCCTATATTTTTTTTTGCAAACTCCCATTCCCCAGGGTGACCATTCCCACATCCAAATATTACTTTGTATTGCATTCAGGGCTGATCTATCATCTGCTTTAATAACATACTGTACTAAACAGGCGTTAATGAAAATGCAAGGTGATAAGAACAGTCTCTCTGCAGTATTTGATCAGTGATAGCTCTTTTATTCAAATGCCATCATTTGATATGGGAATCAATCTCATGCATGTTTACTGGGAAAGAAGTCCCATTGTGTTCAATGGGGATTAATCCCAGGTAAGCGTGCCTAGGTTTTGCAGCCTATGTGATGACTATAAATGTGTAAACGCATCTTTAATCCCCCAGAAAGACTCTACCCGCATGACTTCTCTTCTTACAAATTACACACCAGCTGACAAGCGTGCCTACAAAAATTCACCAAAAGATGTACAAAAAAATCTATACCACACCACATGGGAGGTTATGTTCTACATAAACTTTAGGGGCAGCACTGTGACTGCAGTTGCGTCAAAAGTAAAGGATACTCTTTCCAGCAGAGTTAAATCACACAAAACATGATGTCTGGCAGAATTTCAAAGTAAGCATACTTGATCAGTCAAAATCTTGCCTTCAATGGAGAAAAAAAAATTGATGGGTGAAAAAGACATATGGAGAATATTTGAAAAGGATGCTGCTTCTGTTCATGAAATCCATGCTGCTTTGTCATCATGTACAAGCATATTTGGTTCCTTCCTATGTGTTAGCAGCCACTGAACCATAAACTGTGGCACCTGTTCTGTTTTATAAAGCCTAAAACACCCCTATTGTATACAAGTGACAGCAACTCACAGATATTAACTGATGGCAGATATTTCTACCATGAAACTAGGAATCATATTTCAAAACTTATGATTGTCTATCATAACTTATTTTTTTCAGGTTTCATATTGTTCCAGGAAAACAGATCATGAGAGCTGAAGTTTATTAACCAAGGTACCAAAAAAAAAAAAAGGAATAAAGAACTGTACAATATTATAATACAGTGGTATTCAAACTTTCTAGACTGGGACCCACTTTTTTGAATGGCACTCGTGTCGGGACCCACCAGAAGTGATGTCATTAACCTGGAAGTGATGTTGTAGCAGGAAGTAACATCATCAAGCAGGAAGTGCTGACATTGTAACATAATAAAATAACTCTCCTGAAATGTAAATTGGCATTCTTGGGCTGCAGCAATTGTACAAGCATGAAACATCCCTGACAAAAAGCAAGATTAGGATAAAACATTATGTAAAAGCACTGAACTAAAATTTTTTAAAAAAACAACCCTCACTTGAAATTTCAAACTGTTAATACTCACAAACGGAATGTAACAAGAATAAGGTCTGCAGTTTCCAAGATGGCTACTCCCAGCTTTCCATGACCCACCTGACATCAGGACCCACCAAGTGGGTCCTGACCCACAGTTTGAATAACACTGTTATAATATAATTGTATAATACTGCCTCAATCCAGAAAGTCAGGAAGTTTCTGCATATGAAGGCAATGTGGAGACGGATATGCATCTGCATTACAGTGTGACACATCTCTGGAATCCATTGAACTGGTTGGATGTGCCTTTTGATGTGCTTGGGACTACAACATCTCTCTCTAGGAACACCGACTAAACAACACAACTAGTTGCCCATACTTGGAGCTAGACTGGGGCCTATGTTGTTTCCCAGATCTTCTGTGATTCACTCACTGTGTCTTTCATGTCAGTGATATTACACGTAAGCCTTGCTCAAAGTCAATTATTTGAATTGCTCACTCTCTCCCAGACCACTAGTGCATAAGAACATAAGAAGAGGATTTAAGTCCAGTTTCCTGTATCTCACAGGATTTAGTCCAGTTTCTTGTATCTCAAAGTGGCACATCAGATGTCTCAGGGATAATAGTGTAGCCAGAGGGGGGCAGCACAGTAAGTGTACTACAAGCACCACAATGCATTGTGTAGGCAGCCCCTCCCACGCATCTTCAGAGCCATTCCAGGCAGCGATGGCAGCATGGAGGCGCTCATAAACATTTGTTAGTCTCAAAAACAAGAAGATCGCTTTGGGGTCATTTCATGAATTAATATTTGTTGCTTAAAATCCTCCACTTTGTGGTAAATTACATTATTACACGACTACCACTTTCACCTGCTCCTAGACATTAAACACCAAGGAAGCTTCCCTGGGGAGAGAGTTCCACAAATGGGGTGCCACAACTGAGAACGCCCTTTCCCAGAGCGCAATCCTAACCTGGAGTTAGGCTGGCGGAGTTAGGCCAGCACATTTTGGCTGGCACATGGGACACCATAAAGTACATTTGGACCATTCCCTGAGTCAGAGAGGGAATGAGTCAGAATGCACCATCTCCCCTGACTCTGAGAGTGGTCCAAACATGCTTTACAGTGGCCCTTCTGCCAGCCAAAATTTGCTGGCCTAACTACGCCAGCCTAACTCCAGGTTAGGATTTAACTCCCTGTCATCGTATGCTTCAGCTCAGATTTGGGAAGATCCTTTTTTAAAAGCTTGGGCCAAATTAGAAGTAACACACAGGATCCATGAATAGAAACCCCACTTTAAAAAAACATTAATAGGAGCCACAATTGGTACCAGGATGCTTGGAGGGGAGGGAATTCCCTTTCCTCCCTGATCTCCCCTGTTTCCCCAAGCTTCTGTTTGTCCCAATGGATAATACAAATAGTTTTTGTATGTACTGTATGTTTTGTCCCTTGGGTTGTTGATAAAATGAATGGGACAATACACCTTCAATCTGTGGAGGAACAGAGAACAATGTAAATATTAGCACATTTTTGAAAAGTGGAAAATGTAAATATTAGCACATTTTTGAAAAGTGGAAAATCCTTTTTGATTTTCCACATTTTTGAAAAGTGAAAGATCTTCAGCAAGATCTCCAGTTTTGCTCCCTGTGGAGACTGTCAGATCCTGGGGCAGTCAGTTCCATACTTTTTTTTTGTCTGACCTGAATATCCTTCCAATCAATGTCATTGGGTGACCCCAAGACATCATAAAGGCATAATGAGATCCCATTATTTTCCATATTCTTTCATGCTCCTTTATCATGTTTCCTCTCACCTTTTTCCCTCGTCTCAGAAACAGTACTTTCAGACAGGGTTAATTCTTTATCTGAAATTAGAATATTTGTTAGAAAGAAAAAGCCTGCTGAGTACCATACCAATTACATTATCATGCGATGCTCTCATAAATAATTCCTGAGAGCAGTTGGACATGGTCGGTTGTCGAGTTGATTACTTGACTGTATTCCCTCCCTGAGCTATCTAGTAAGTTTTTCAATTTGCTAAATTGTATATAGGCTCCTATTCAAGCCGACTGTCTAGGAAACGGCTCCATCCCAGAGGAAGATTAATTATCTCAGTGGCCAAAGATCTCCAAATCCAAAAGCACAAGGGCAAGATCAGGAAATGAAAAACTCTCATCCTTGCTTATTCAAAAGCTGTCATTTCTGTTCTTAGTCTATGAAGGATGTTTGATGAGGTGGATTAAATACCTTGAAATGAAAGGGCTTGATTGTCACAATGGCAGATGTATTTAGGAAATCATTTATAGAGGGTTTTTATATCACAAATGCATTTTATATCCATAAGAATGAAAATCAGTCTTTCCCCCCCCTTTTTTAACAAAGATATAGTATCATTAAATCCCTTTGAGGAGACCAAAGTGTATACATGATCAATCTTACAGGCAACTGAGAAAATCCCTTTAAATGCTTTGATATAACAAAATAGCATGATTATATAGTGGGCTGAAGTAGTAGTAATAAGGTTCATGAGTAGGTTCCCATTTGGTTGCAGAGTTAAGGCAAGCAAAAGGAAGTTTTTTCTGAATGTAGAACAAAGCTAGCTTGTGGAATTCACTGCCACCAGATGGAGTGATGAGCACGAGGTTTAGATTGCTTTTAAAAGGATCAGAAAGGCCTGCTGCAGCAAGCCAAAGGCCCATCTAGTCTGGCAGCGTCTTTCCCACAGTGGTCCACCAGCTGCCTCTCGGGCCAGAGAAAAAGGCCAGGAGAATAGCAGCCATTCCATGAATTTGTCCAGTCCCCTTTTAAAGTTATCCAAGCTAGATTAGGCAAATTCATGGAGGACAGGCCTATGACATGCTACGTTATCCATGACAGCCTCTCTTTTCAGAGGCATTTTTCTAAATACCAAAAGCTGGGGATAGGCACACACAGCTGGTACCTTCATGCCATGCTCAGAAGTTTCCCAGAAACACCTAGTTTTCCACCATATTGGAAGCAGAATACTGAACTAAATGGTCCCTTTGTCTGAATCATTAAGACTCATCTTAACATACTGAAATTATGAGACCAGAGAGAGAGAGAGAGAGAGAGAGAGAGAGAGAGAGAGAGAGAGAGAGAGAGAGAGAGAGACGAAGGTTTTGCCCAAAAGTCTAAATTATTCATGGAACCTTATTTTTTCCTCTCTCCAAATCCACTGAGTATTTTGTAAACAGATAATAAGCATAACTCAACTACAGGGTTTGCAGAGATACCCTCAAGTGTCATTAGTGATTCTTGATGGCGTTAATTAAGACATGCCACGCATTAAACCAGGCGATAATCAGTTCTCACACTAAATAGTTGCTGAAGTCTGTTTTATGTGAGCCTAAGTTATTCATGAGTTCATAATGAGCCTGGAATTTAATGAAATTTTAACCTCCTCTAATTCTCTCTAAAAACCTGGTGTTTCTGTGTTGCCTCCGAAAATGTTTAACTCACGCAAACCAATAAGAACCCTAAATATGAATGATTATGCTCACTGTCCAGGGACAAAGAAGAATTTCCCTCATGAAGTTATTGACCTTGACTCTTTTATTTTACAGATTAAAAACATTAGAATTCTACAGCGCTGATGGAAGAGGCGCATTTGTTGATTTATTTGCTACATTAATACCTTTCCCAAGCACACAGACTAGTTTACAATGTATAATAGTATATGAGACAGGTCACAGAAGGAAAAATAATAATGGGGCCAGACAGAGGAGTCACTAGGGCGGGCAACTGGGGTGGACCATACTCAGTGATGTCATGCAGGGGGTACGCGGGGTACGCGAGTACCGGTTTCTAGGATTACAGCTGGCCCCGCCCATTCGCCCGCCCACTCGTCGACTCCGCCCTCTGCAACGTTTGAATTTCCTGCATGTTTGAGTTGCCTGCATGTTCTCAGAGCCAGGCAGGCAGGCAGGCAGCGAGCGGAGCCTTGCCTTGCCTTGCCACTGAAAAATGAGTTGCTCTGGGGTTTTAACATGATGCCAGGCCTCCTTAACATGTACTGGGGGTGCTGTGGAATACTGTTGCAACTGTTGGGTCATTTTAAAATCATCTGAGGCCTCAAAAAGGGCTTTTTTCATGTCACTTCCTGCCACAACATCACTTCTGGCTTATGATGTCACTTCCGGTGGGCGGATCCCAACATGTGCCAATCAAAAGTGAGCACCTGTTCTTAAATCATTTAGATGACACCACTGACCACACTCCCTGTGTGCCACACTCCAGAGGGGCGGCTTATGAGTGCATCACCCAAATCACTGCTGAGTGGAGCTCTGCGTCACATTTGGCAATGGAAAGGCCCTCACCGGCCATCCTAAACTGGAGTTAGGCCGGCATAAATGAAACCAGCAAAGTTTGGCCAGCACAAGAGCCACCATAAAGCATGTTTGGACTACTCTCGGAGTCAGGGAGGATGGCTCACGTCTGTGTGCTGGCCTCTCTGATTCCAAGAGTGCTCCAAACATACTTTACCGTGGAACTTGTGCTGGCCAAACTTTTCTGGATTAGTTTAAGCCGGCCTAATTCAGTTTAGAATTGTGTCCTGTGCCTGATTGGCTGCCAATTGTAGGCCTCCCCCAGAAGCTATCGACAGTTGTGCAATGACATGCCGACAGTATCATGTCACCGCCAAACTACATTTCAGGAGCTGTGCCATGCACCTCCATTTATACCATTTATACCATCAGCTTTGGTATAAACAGATCCATTTATACCATCTGGCCCTGAGGGTGTCACAGGCCTCCACTGCTTTTCCGGTGAAATCCTAATCTCAGACTTGTCCTCATAACTGCCTCAATTATTACATGTGAATTATACATGCAATCTACAATTTGTTGCCTCACCCAGAGAACATTTGCAAACAAAAGATTGTTTCAGTCACTGTGAGCAACATGCTCCCACATCCGCTGCACTAATAAATATTTTCCTCTTCTGAATTAATCAGAACAAAGAAAATGCAATAAATTGAGGACTCTGCCATTTCCACGGCTCTGCAAAATAGCTGCAGCAAATGATGTGTCATTGTATAGTAGTGATGACTGAAATAGGAACCATTAAAGAAAATGCACAATAATTGTGTTCTGGGGGGACAAAAACTATTAGATGTCATTGAGAAGAGAGGAGAAAGGGAGTAGTGAGTTCATTTGGATGTTAATAAAATCCTAAGAAAAGTGAAATGGCAGGCAGGCACTGCTGTGTTCAGAAGTAAGTGAAGGTTAATGACAGCAGTTCTGAGAATGGATTCTGTCTCTAAGGGTTTGTGTTGTACTGAAGGGCACAAAATTGCAGTACAAGATCATCCTTACTCGTCACATGTAAGGAGGAAAAAGTTAAGATGAAATTCCTTCTCGTACTATACTTTTTTCTTCTCCACAAGGATGACGATGAACATGGAAAATTCAAGGACAATTTGGCATGAAGACCATATACCTGATACAGATTGTTTAATAGATAGAAATAGTTTCCCCAGATCCACTTGTGCCTGAAACCTATTACATCACTGTGACAAAGTTATAATGCTTTAAGTGAAGGCCACATGATGTTCAACATTCCTGCATCTACTGTAGCAGCTTGAGCAATTCAGCAGAGATCTAGCATGATAAAAATGTGGGTGGAATGCCAAGGACAATTCTTTTGGTTTCAAACAAGCTTGGATCCTTGTTTACAGAATTAATATGCTCTGTAAAAATAAAGGTGAAGTCACTATTTAGGCACCCCAATATTAACCTTCTAATGAATCTTGATTTCAGTACTGCTCCTACTCAGTGGTGTCATCTAAATGATTTAATAACAGGTACTCACTTTTGATTGGCACGTGTCGGGACCCGCCCACCGGAAGTGACGTCATAAGCCAGAAGTGATGTCGTGGCAGGAAGTGACATGAAAAAAGCCCTTTTTGAGACCTCAGATGATTTTAAACTGACCCAACAGTTGCAACAGTATTCCACAGCACCCCCAGAACATGTTAAGGAGGCCTGGCATCAGGTTAAAACCCCAGAGCAACTCATTTTTCAGTGGCAAGGAAAGGAAAGGCTCCGCTCGCTGCCTGCCTGGCTCTGAGAACATGCAGGCAACTCAAACATGCAGGAAATTCAAATGTTGCAGAGGGCGGAGTCGACGAGTGGGCGGGCGAATGGGCGGGGCCAGCTGTAATCCTAGAAACCGGTACTCGCGTACCCCCGCGTACCCCCTGCATGACAACACTGCTCCTATTGAAGTTAGATCCTACCTCCTAGATCTTATCTAGTTTCTAGTTGTTCCCTCTCTTGAATCTATGTATAGGAGGAAAAACAAGGAGAAACTAAATTGTCTGCATTCTTCCATTTTCTAGAGCAGTGATGTCCAAACCGGAGACTGCTCCACTTCCCAAGTACAGAGCATTTCTTTCCATGAGGAAGCCTCCTTTCCACACCATCACTCACCCCAAAACTGCACTCCAGCCAGCCGCTTCCAGGTTCTGTCACCCCAGCATGCTGTGCACCCAGATTTCCAGGCAGACGTGCCTGGCCAGAGTGCAGTTTTTGGGTAGGCAGACTCCCACATGGAACAAAATGCTCTGTTCACTTGGGGGAGGAATTAGACTAGTTAGGCCAGCAAAGTTTGGCTGGCACAAGGGCCACAGTAAAGTGCGTTTGGACCACTCTCGGAGTCAGGGAGGATGGGGCACTGTGTGCTGTGTGCTGGCCTCTCTGACTCCGAGAGTGGTCCAAACACACTTTATGGTGTCCCTTATGCCCACCAAACTTTGCTGGCCTAACTATGCCAGCCTAACTCCACATTAGGATTGTGCTGTCAGTTAAGCAGGCCTGGATATGGCTTGTGCCTGGATGGGAGACTGCCCGGAGACCCCTGTGTAAGCTGTCTTGAGAGCCATGATAGACATACACTAGAATATAAATAATAAGGGCAAACGTCTTGCTATAAAATGATTCATTCTGTACCAAAATATGTTCATCTGCCTTGCATTAACTTCCCAATGTTAACCAAGTACAGTGGTAAAAAAAAATACCATAGAGTACTTGAGGTCTTAATAGTTCGACAGAGCAAAATACTTTTAAAAAGTGGGTGGAAAGGGAAAGGTGGGTAGCTAACTTTTTTCCTAGACAAAAAGCAGCTGATTCATTTGGACAGATTTTGGACCATCAGGTTACAAAGCTAACAATGAGTGCCACACAGAAGCACAAGAGCTCACCCCAAAACAAGTCTGATCTCCAGCCGCATTTTATATGTTAAATTCCACCCTCTTCACAGGTACACCCCAGGAAAACTGCTAGGGTTTCATTTGTGCTACAGGCTTGCTGGAAGGAAAATGCAGTCTGACAGCCAGATTCTACCACCTGAAATGTTACTATCAGCTTTTTTTCTTCTTCTAGACAGAAATAGAAAGCACTGAAGGGGAGCTGTGCCATATTTAATGAAGCCCTAGAAGTTAGCAATCACTCAATATTCTATGCTTTGTCACCTTCGTCAACTGACCATTTCAAGAAATCACCTAATCCCATAAATAAAAAATGGGGTGCCGCACCATTTATGTTTTAACCAGCCGACGAATTAGCTCAAGAGGATTAGGAAATGATAGACTGCAATGCAGGAAAAGACCAGATGTTTTTCCCATTTTATCATAGTGTTTCAAATGGGGTTAGCTCAGCTGGCCAGAAGAAAGGGAGTAAAAGACAGAGAAAATGATTTCCAATCACCTTTGCCGATTAGGTGAGCTCTAATTGTAAGGAGGACTAATTAGAATCTCTAGACTTGCTTTCCAGCAAACCTTTCAATCATTGCTTGGATTTTTTTTATTTTCCTGCTGGCATTTTGTTTTGAATGGATGGGTGGATGTAAAATTCCCATAAATGGAAGACAAATTACCTATATTGAACATGAAAGTCTGGAGGAAAATGTACTTCCGGGTGATGGTTTGTAAAGTGCTTACAATCCAATGCTGAAAAAATGAATACATACACATTTTAGGCCCAGTTCTATCCAATTTTCCAAAACTGATGCAGCTGTGCCAACAGGGTGTGTGCTGCATCCTGTGGGAGGGGGTGCAATCATGGAAGCTTCCTCAAGGTAAGGGGACGTTGGTTCCCTTACCTTGGGGCTGCATTGTGGTTGCATTGGCACTTGAACGTTGGATAGCATTGGGGCCTTTGTATTGTAGCTGATCAAAACACATTTTATTGCAGAGTTAGTAACTTATTATTTCCTTCAAAGTCTCTCTGACTTATAGCCCAAACCTATCCAGGCCTTACAGTGGGAAATCTCATGGCACAAAAGCCACTCCACTGTTCAGCAGGCCACTGATACCAGCACAAATGCGCAGAGGCCATTGCTAGGTGACAGCGGTCCACTGGACCTCTTTATTCCATCATACGGTATGGACTCTTTTCTCTCCTATAAGTTCTAGAACAGACTTCTCTATAGCCAGGATCTGCCCAGTATAATATCAGTGAACCAGAAGAAGTAGAGGAACTGAAAAGTAGAGCAGCAAACTTTCCGCTTCAATTTTTCATTTCAAAATTTCAAGTCTTTCAAATTTTCATTTCAAGATCTGGCTAGCGGCCTTTCTGAATGCATGGATATGTGCAAGGACCAGTTCAGAAGTCATGAATCTCCTACTTGCTGGAGATTCAAAACCCAATCCTAAACTGTCCGGCCCATGGAGGAGCAGCAGTACTGAAACAGATACCACTGCATCTATGGGCACCACAACGGCCATAGGATTCACCTTGGGAGAAGGGGATGTTTGTCCCCTTCCCCCAGTTAAGGGCACTAGTCCGACAATGGACCTCCTCAAGTCTTTGCTGGCTATTTTGTCGGTGCGCAGGGGCGGACCTAGTCAAAATGGTGCCCGGGGCACCCACTAGAGGTGCGCCCCCACGGGAGCCCAGGTCTACCCACCAGAAGCAGCTGCGGTTAGATCTGGGCTCCACAGAGCACAGGTCTACCCATTGGGACTAGCCGCAGGTAGACCTGGGCTCCGGGGCCCAGGTCTACCCATTGGAAATGGTTGCGGGTAGATCTGGGCTCCCTACAGGGAGCCCAGGTCTACCCATTAGAAACAACAGCAGAGCCCAGATCTACCCATTAGGACCAATTTGCATGGGAGATTAGCATGTGCCTGCCCCCCCAGTTATATAGGCAAATTGGAAGCATTGCATGATGGTCTCTGCTTACATGTGGCTTTTTCAGACACTGACTCAGATTTTTGAAAGTGGAGACACAGGGATTTCAAACTGAAGTCAGCAAATGTAAAGAACCAACTACAAAAAAAAAAAAAAACTAAGGCTAAGCTCACCGTGACCTTAAAAGTTATGATTAAAGATGCCTTGGCACTGGAAAGATATTTTGAATAGGTGGGGGAAGGTCTGCACTATGGATGCCTTCCTGACCTGTGGAGCACTGGTCTACCTGTGGTTGGTCCTAATGGGTAGATCTGGGCTCTGCTGTTGTTTCTAATGGGTAGACCGGGGCTCCCTCTACCCGCAGGGAGCCCAGGTCTACCTGCGGCTGTTCCCAATGGGTAGACCTGGGCTCCAGAGCCCAGATCTACCCGCAGCTGGTCCCAATGTGTAGATCTGGGCTCCGGAGCCCACATCTACCTGCACAATGTTACAGGGGTCACTGGTGCCCCCCCTAGATGGCCCCAAGATGGTGCCCAGGGCTCATGCCCCCCCTGGCCCCCCCTAGATCCGCGACTGCCAGCATGGACTTGAGAACCTCCATGTCAGGCCATGCGGGCTGACAAGGAAGTTAAGATCCAGTGGTGGAGGCTGCCCCGGCCTGGGTCTTCTCTGCCCCTCCCCCACCAAGTTACGCCCTCCTCATGTTCTCACCTGCTTCAAACAAGTACACCGCCATCAGTAGTAAAACATACCACCAGGCAACATGGAGTCAGTTCCTCCTGGAAGTGCCATATGGCACTTTTGTGACACCGGTGCTGGCGGTAAGGGTTTACTGCCAGCACTAGGCCGCATAGGATTCTGGCCTTCAAGCCTTTGCATATTTGAGACATTTGACCACTAATAAAGGTTTGAAGACTATTGTAATTTGATTATCACAAATCTTCTATTATGTTCTTCCCCCTCCCCTGCAGGTATTTTAAAGACCAGCTCATACATTGCCAGAAATGTAGCAGGTCTTGCAGTATTAGGTAACTTTTTGAAAACTGGATCTCATGCAGATATGCTGGCAGAGGTCCTAATGCTTGCCTAAAGCAAGCTTTAGGGGCTCATAATGCTTGCTCAAAAGAAGAGGCAAGCATTAGGATGCCCATGTGATGCATAGTACATAGGAAAATGAACACACTGGGCCCCATTAAATTGATTTTTCATTCATTATAGAACAAATGGGGCCCATCAAATGGGTTCAGATTTGAAGCTTTTCTGGACCCTACATATTACTGAATTATTTTCTTTTTTTTAATTATAAAAGGTTTACTTTTCATATGCTTTAGCAACGGCCCATATAGGTGATAGTGCCTATAGTAGCAATGAGCAACAGCCTTTGGCAGGCAATACTCGTACTGACCCGGGACACAGCAATGGCGTAGTGAAGTGGGGCTGGTCACCCTTGTACCATGCCAGAGGGGATGCTTCAGAAGGCCTCCTGGGGGCCTCCAAAAGGCACTTCCCATTTTTGCCAAACCTGGAATTTCCTGTTTGAGGCTTCCAGGAGGGGCTCTGGGGGTATGAGGGAGCAATCGTAACCTGGAGTTAGGCCAGCACAAGTCCCTTGCGCCAGCCCAGGAGTATCACAAACATGCCATAAAGGGTGTTTGTACCACTCTTGGAGTCAGGGATGCGCACCGTCCTCCCTGACTCTGAGAGTGGTGCAAACGTGCTTTACAGCATGTTTCCAACATGCCTGGGCTGGCACAAGTTAGGGACAGCCTAACTCCAGGTTAGGATTGCACCCTGAAGGTGTTAAAAAACTTTTGTGCCCTCGGGTTCCAGATGCCTTAGCTATGCTGCTGGGACACAGACTTGCCTAGGGGAAGTGTGGGCAAAATAGTGGTCAAAAATGGCAACCACCACCATTTTTGAACATGCCCTAAGATCAATCAATCAACAGTATTTATATACCGCTTTTCAACAGGAAGTTCACAAAGCAGTTTACAGGCAAATAATAATAATAAAGTTAAATGGGTTCCTGTCCCAAAAGGGCTCACAATGTAAAAAAAAAAATGTAGAATCCCACCAGCAACAGCCACTAGAAAAGTCACCGCGCAGGGGTGAATAGGGACAATTATTCTCCCCCTGCTAAAAATAAGGGAACACCACTTGAAAAAGTGCCTCTTGCCCAGTTAGCAGGGGTACGACATGTGTGACATGTGCACGCAGGCGAAATTGACAGCATGTGCAGAGATTGAGTGTCGTGGCACATAGCACACCTCAATGGAGTGGCATGGAATGGGGAAAAAGGAAAGGATATATGGCTATAAAGCACAGGATACTCCCTGCTAACTCAGCAAAAAGTGTACCCTTATCTTTATGATAAGAGGGGGATAAGAGGGGGATAAGAGGGGGAGAGCAACTGTCCCTTCCCACTCCAGCAAGGTGTCTTTTCCACCAGCTATTACTGGTATCTCTTCTGCATTTCGTTTTAGATTGTGAGCCCTTTGGGGACAGGGAGCCATTTATTTGTTTGGTTAGCTATGTACACCACTTTGCAAACTACTCTTACAGTATGTAAATATTCACGTTGGTGATGATAAACCAGCGATTCCCAACCGTTTTTGCCCCAGGACCCCCCTTTTAGGTACAGCAACCTGTCAGGACCCAATACCTATGGCCGGAAGTGATACCCTTAGTACTTTCCATAGTTTTAAGTAGTTCAGCTTATTCTCCAAGTTGTTCCAATGCAAGCCTAGGGAAATAATTTCCAGTATCTAATCCAGTGGTTCCCAATCTGTGCGTCAGGTCTCACCAGTGGTCATGAGCCAATTTCAGATGGGTCACAAAGCACCTAGCACAGCCACATTCAAAGTATGGGAAGATGGGATGCTGGAAAGGAGTAAATAGGCTTTTTTCCCCCTTCTGATTCACTTTGCTAGTGGAAAATGGCTGAGAAATAACCTAACATTGCTGTGTTATCAGGAAAGCAGTAGGTTCTGTCGTCACATTGACGGCACCTTGGACCATGACATCACTTCTGGTGGATCCCAGACAGATTGTCATTCTAAAAAGTAGGTCCTGATGCTAAAACGTTGAGAAGCACTGATCTAATAATATGGGCAAGTTAGCAAATGCATCTATTTTCGACAGCAGCAGCCACAGCCTGCCCTAGAAAGTAACCATATTATTAGCTCTGGCCACAGGATTATTTGGTTCAAATGTAACGTGAGCATGAAAGCATGCAATGCTTGTAACATATACATTAGGCAAATGATATTAACAGAGAGAAATAACATCACAGACAACTCATGAAGAGGAAAAAGGATGGGGAAACCAGGACAGAGAGGCAAGTGAAACTTCTATTATTATTATTATTATTTTTCACTTAAAAGAAAACAAATCTAAAAGTTGGGAGTGTATATATTATGTAAATGAAGGTTTATTTCTGACTTCTGGTGACAAGGTTGTGCATGATGCATCTGTATCTTCATAACATCAATTCACATCTGTGTTTCCGGGCCTGTGAAATTCACATATTCACATATGCAGTGAGAGCTTGAGCAAAGGTGTGACTATGAATTTGCAACATGGATGAAAACTCAGGGCGCAATCCTAACCTGGAGTTGGGCCGACACAGTTAGGCCAGCAAAGTTTGGCCGGCACAAGGAACACCCTAAAGTGTGTTTGCACCACTCTCGGAGTCAGGGGGGATTGCACATGTGTCTGTGTTGGACTCTCTGAGTCCTAGAGTGGTCCAAACATACTTTAAAGTGTCCCTTGTGCTGGCCAAACTTTGCTGGACTAACTGTGCCGGCCAAACTCCAGGTTAGGATTGTGCTCTCAGTTGTGAAAGTATTGGGCAGCTCCCTCAAAAACTCGGTGAAAATGTCTTGTCTCGTAAACCTTGGGTCAGTTTTCCCAAGTCCATTACAATGTGTGCATTATGTAACGATCTGGAACAAAACTTCCACAAGCACTCTTCTTTACGCACAGTGCTCCTTCCCATCCGCTGCCTTAGTCTATGTGCATCGTCACCCTTTTGGTCCTAGCTTGCACAAAAGGGAACAGTCTGGTGTAACATCTGTATTTTAATGCCTTCCATCTCATTTGGAGAGACTCTAAAATTGCCTGCCTTTTAACTCACAGAGAGGATTTCATGAGTCAGCAGTAAACCCTCCCATCAAACATGCCAACAGGGTGCTGAGAGAAAAATCTATGGGCCATAAAAACAAAAACAAAAATCTTGTTCCTTGAAGACCAAACTTTACCTCTTCACAGTCCAACTTGAACCCTTCATTTGTTCCTTCGATAGTCTCTGCAGGCCTATGTAGGTATTTGAGGCTGCAATCCTATACCCACTTTCCTGGGAGTAATTCCCATTAAACACAATGGGACTTACTTCTGAGTAGGTGTGAATAGGATTGCACTGCAAGTCTTGGGGACCACAAACATTCCACTATCAGCCCTACCTGGTGTGTGAACAGTGGCATTTCCAGGGAGGAGCCAAGTGCTAAGATTTTCAGGTGCCTGAAATGCCATGTAAAATGGCCCCTCACCAGCGGCGTCATGCAGCTGGAACGCTGGGAGGGAGGAACGGGTGAGCGGCAGCCCGCCCGTTGCGTACCGCTCCGTTTCGCCGTCTTCCCCGCCCCCACGGGGGCAGGGGAGACGGCAAAACGGAGCGGTATGCAACGGACGGGCTGCCACTCACCCATTCCTCCCTCCCTACGTTCTGGCTGCATGACGCCGCTGCCCCTCACCTCACCTTCAGCGCCATTCACGGCTATGAGAGCAAAGCATAGGGGACACCTCAGCTTTGCTCTTGTAGCCACAAATAGCTCTGTAGACAAAGGGAGGGGCTGCTTTATACGGCACTTCAGGTACCTGAAAAATAGAGCTGTACTTGGCTTGCAGTGTTCCTGGGGTGGGGTGACATCACATCACCCTCAGTGCAGCCACCCTGCCCCCTTGCATCACCACCCTGCACCCGGAATCACTCCATTTAGGAAAGATCAGAGTGCAAGAGAGGGTGGAGGCCCAAGAAGCGCATAAGTTTTTCTGTGCCACTACACCCAACTGCAGCCAGCGCCCATCGTGCTCGCCTCCCCCCCGCAGCACCCTCCCTATGCCTCTGCTGAAAAACTTAGCACTTTGTCCCCCTTCTGGGAACCCCACTGTGCACGAATATTCATGCTTGCATAGGAGCATGGGATCTATGCACATAGACACATTTGTGTGATCTGTGTGCTACAAAAGTAAGGTGTGCAAATTGTACAAATGAGGGGGGGGCTCCTGTTGGGGTCTATGAGTAGAAGCTCCTATGTAAACGGTGGGGCTGGGAGCAGACACAACTGAGGGGGATAGGTTGGCATGAACCTCACTGTCTTACTACAGTTAGGCTTTGAACATTAGCAGAGAGCTTCCAGCAACAGAATAAAAAGAACCAAAGCCAAAGGGCACTGAAACATATGTATCAGCTCTGCCTTACATCCAGTTTCCACAGTTGTCAAATGTTACTGTCTCACAACAAGAGAAGTGTTTTTCAAGGGCCTGATGGAGTTTAGAGAAAGATCAAAAGAAATAATTTCCAGTGTTTATAAAATCTCATTGCCCTTCTTCAGGGGGTTCCTGGCACCGAGCCTATCTAATCATTTATTCCCTCCATATAATGGTGGCTTGTCAAACCAGCATGCATTATGACATGAGAGATAGTTTTCTTCCAGAACAGGGAAGAAAGAAAAAGAGCTATCACTGAGTAACAGAGAGAACATATATAAAACGGGAATACAGAGCTTTGTTGAGAATCCCTTGGCCAATGTCAAAATATAGGCGTACCCCCCTGCATCCATAGGGATTCCATTCCCCACTGATACCCAAAAATCTGCAGATATGGGGGAAGCATTTTGAAAAGGTAGAGAAAGTACAGAAATAAGCTAAAAATAGCTCTGCCTACCTTTACACAGGTAGGGCTGCAGGTAGTTTTCCAAACTGCCTGCAGCCTCTTCTGGTCATGGCGAGGCTTCTCCTTCACTCAGGGCGCAATCCTAACTTGCAGATAGGCTGGCACAGTTAGGCCAGTAAAGTTTGGCTGGCACAGGGGCCTAACTGTGCCGGCCTGACTCTAGGTTAGGATTGCATCCTCAGTGTTGCCCCAGAATGCATCGCGGAGCTTTCTCTTTGTCATTCTGGGGTGACATTGGGGGAAGGGAGGAGCCTTGCGCAACCAGGAAGAGGCTGCAGGAAATTCAGAAGACCACCTGCTGCCCTCCAAATGACCTTTACTTCGCCAAGGTAGGCAGAGCTATTTTTAGCTTATTTCTTTAGTTTTCCTACCTGTCTAAAGTGCATTCCCAGTATCCACAACTGAAATACAGGTACATGATCCCTTATCCAGACAGCCGAAAATCTGACATTTTTGTCAAAGGCTTAAAAAAAACTTCTGTAGTGTGAACACTAGAAGGTCTTGTGCTCCTTCCTACATAAAGGCTGCAAGTTCTATTCTCTGCTCTGTGTATATGCCATTGTTGTAAAATGACAAAGAAGCCAGCAGACATGCAAATAGGTAACGGTGAAAAGAGCAAGAGGAAGCATTTCTCATTATATTTATGCAGTTATTCCAAAATCCAGAAAAATCAAAATCCAGACACTTTCCTGTCCCAAGCAGTCTGGATACGGGATACTTAACCTGTACCAGTTACTGCATTTGTGGATACTGGGTCAAACCAATAGAAAACATTGTTATGTGGGCTCGAGACAGGCTTCCCTGTAATAATGCCCATGCTACTGTACAGATCCCTTCTGTGGCTGTGTGGTGGCAGGGCGGAGCATCTGGATGTTTGGCGATGACATCAAACACCATTGCCAACTTTGGGGTAGCCAAACAAAGCTTCATGGAGCTCGGTTTGAGCTGCTTGGTCATGCAGCTGTGCAGCTTAGGGGCAACAGTGGCTCCCCCTGTAGATTTTTGGCAAGGGCTCAAAACATTTCTGTTTTGTATGGCATTTGAGTGACAGGTTAATGTCTGCCCTCTGTGCCTCTGTAATAGTGCTTAGGATTTAGACAGATGGAAAAGTCCATCACAAGCTCTGATACGTATGTGCAACCTCTTGGCTTTAGAAGTAGGCCACCTCAGAATGCCAGGTGCAGCAGAGTGGCAACAGGATGCAGGCACCTTGTGTGCTTCCTGAGAATCTGGTGGGACACAATGGCCCAATGGGTCAAGGGAGCTGCCAGTCGAAAACATTTGGGAACCACTGCCTTATGGAATTGCTTTTGTTTCACCTGTGAAAAGCGCCTCTACCCAAATTTCAGGATATTCTCCCCGGCTGGCCTGTAGCCACCCTATTCGCACCCTGACTTTCAGGAGTTGTGTGTGGGTGTGGGTGCAGTTGTGGACCCAGCCAATGGGCCGCCCAGGGACAGAGGAAGTCCGCCTCCTCAGCTGTTACCCCAACCCCATGTGCTGCTCTGCTCCGCCCCCCACGCCACACCAGCCAATGGGCCGCCCAGCGACAGAGGAAGTCCGCCCCCTCAGCTGTTACCCCACCCCGTATGCTGCTCTGCTCTACCCCCACGCCACACCAGGCTCCATTTCAGAGCCATACTATGGCAGAGAAGGGCGGGGGGGACGGACGGCTTGCCTCTCCAAGACGCAGGCTGCCTCGTTACCGCCCACCTCCCGCTCCAGGACTGCAGCGCCCAGAGTTTTGCCCCTGCCCATATACTGGTAAGTCTGCAACTGTGCATGTGAAGGGGCTGTAGTCAGGAGTAGAGAATTGGAAACCCTCCTTTCATTAGCATCCTTTTGCTTGCTATTAGGACACAATCCTCTCTGCTGGTAGAGAGGCTTGTTTCTTGTAAATTTTAAATTTTGTCATGATGAAATATGAATGAAAAGAATTACCCTGCAATCTGTTTCCATCGTTATCTAGCCACACTGGGCTGCTTTCTTTTGCCTTCCCTCATTATGTGGTACAGCAGGCGGAATAGGCCAGAGGAACTCTGCAACATTTCCGCTGCACTCTGTGACAGAGCAATACACAGTCTGACACAACATGAAACGGATGATTCTTGCTGAATATGCTGATAAACACAGCCATGACTTTATGGCGTCTGGCAGTATACATTAGGAAAAGACTTATCTCTAAGAACACATCCGGTACACAACATGATGGTGCAACTACAGGCTACAGCCACTAATCTTTTGGAGTTTGAGGTGTGTGTGTGTGTGTGTGTGTGTGTGTGTGTATGTGTGTGTGTGTGTGTGTGTGTGTAAAAGGCCCAAAATAATTTCCCAATAACACAGCACAACATTAGCAACAGAGCACTCGCTCCTTGATAAATCATGTTGCCGTCTTTATATTTTTTGTACCTTTAAAAGATACGGCTCACTCTAATCTTACATGGTTAAAACGATAATACGATTGCTAATCCATGACCTCTCGTGTTACAACTCCCAGGGCAGAGCTCTTAAATATTCCAATTTAGTGCAAATCTATAACATTCGCAGTTTGCATATCGCTACCTTGGCTTGTTTCGTAGACACCGCCCACTGTTTGGAGATCCTACTGTTTTCCCCTTGTTCTGATACTCTGCTGTGGCAAATCCATGTCAGTTTATCATGCTGGCTATTTCCCGCCCCCGCGGGGAAGATGGCGAAATGGACCGGAACGCAACGGGCGGGCTCAGGTTTGGCCACTGAAACATTTGTCAAAGGACCAGAGATGAGAAGCACCAGGCTCAGAAGGAGGCTAACTGGGAAGTTTGTATAGGGGCACATGTTAATGTCTAGGCCAGTGGTTCCTAAACTTTTTGGAGGTTCTAGAAGCTGCTACCTGATTTATAAATGCCAAGGTGTGTGACTATAATAGAGATTGGTCAGTGTGTATTGGAGCAACAGTGAATGGTTGCAGAGGCAAAGTTGAGTTACACTGGACACTTCATTCAGCTAGATAAGGAAGGATTCATTATCAAATTTGCAGAGTCCTATACAACAACTTTATTCAATAAAAACACACGGTACCTTATCTGTATTATATTTCCATTGCAAAAAGAACAGAAAACAGTCACTGGTTCCCAATTTTCTGTTCCATGCTTCATACTCTAGGTTTTATTTATTCAAAAGATCTGTATTCCACCTTTCCTCTTGAAAACTAAGGGCCAGGCACGTATCTTACCTGTGGCCCCGGATGACGCGAGCCATGGGGCGCTGGGCAGCGGTGGGGCGCCATTGTGCGCAGTCCGGGAGAGACCATGCGGTTTTCAGCCCTCCCACCCGCCCATGCTTCCCTTACGCTCGGAAATGGAGTGTTTCCAGGGTAAGGGAGGTGTGTCTGAGTGACATGCGGGGGCGGGGCGACATGGGGGGCACAGTTTCAGCGCCAGCCATGGGGCGCGCTTGGGCCTCCGGGCGCGCCTGCTAAGGGCACAGTCCTAACTTGCATTGGAACAGGCAGTTCAACAGGCTTGTGTTGTATCCAGTACAGGTGTGGAGCAGGCACATTGTGGTCCTACCATTTTGTGGGAGAGGGCAAAAGCCCCGGGCACATTGATGCTGGAGCAGAAGGAGGATGGCAATGAGGTGGCTCACCTCTCAGAGAGGCAAGCAGTTTTGGCCTGCCCTCCCTCCGCCTGCCATCGTATGGCTCCGAAATGGAGCCTGGCGTGGGGATGGAGCCGAGCTGTGCACCGGGGACAAAAAACAGTGGGCGGGGGGGAGGACCTCCACCTCCTCTGTCCCTGGGCTGTCTATTGGCTGGGTCCACAACTAGAGCAGGATAGGAGTGCAACCTGGAGTTAGGCCAGCACAGTTAGGCCAGCAGAAGGGCCACCATAAAGCACGTTTGGGCCACTCTCAGAGCTAGGGAGGATGGTGCACATCTGTGTGCTGGCCTCTCTGACTCGGAGAATCATGGTGAATTATCGGAGAATTATGGTGGCCCTTTGCCATCTAAACTTTGCTGGCCTAACCGGGTCAACCTAACTCCAGGATTGTGCCCTTAGACACAACTCAAAGTAAGGGGATGTCAGTCCTCTTACCCCATGTCGCACACCAGCTAGCCTAATTGGGCAACCCAGATCTGCGCTTGCAATTTTGTAGGGTTCGGATCCAGCCTAGGTCACCCTGGGCAGTCCCACCCACCCCCAGTCCAGAACTGCTGCCCTCTCACCACCTGCCCCCTGTACTGGCCTGGCCAGGCTAGCACAAACCCACCCATGCGCTGGCTCAGCTTCCTTCCGAGTAGCCATGAGCGTGCTTTACAGCATGTTTGGGACACTCAGGAGCTAGCACAAGTGACTTGTGATAAATGGCTTGTGCTGGCTCATGGCACTGCAGGATTCCACTGCATAATACCCAGTACCCAAGGCAGCTCACAACCAACAAATAAAAATACATTTAATTAAAAAATAAAAGATACAAGTCTTAAAAATACAGTGCATATAAAAAAGAACAGAATATTTAAAAAGGACACTGCTGGGGAGCAGCCACTAAATGGAAAAGGCGACCTTAAGCAAAACGTTATTCAGCCCCTTTGAGGCTGAACCCTAACACACACACACACACACACACACACACACACACACACACACACACACACACACTGTTCAAATAATATCTTACCCAGAGCTTCCCCACTCCAGAGCAAGGGAGAGTGAGGACAGAAAACATGCCCCCTCCTTGCTGCAGTTCAATAGCTTCCTCCACATTGCACTGTACAGCTGCAGACTTGCCTGTGTAGACTCCCTATACTACTGCTTTCCTCTCTGCATATGAATGATATGAGGCAGTTCTGCCTGCTGCCTCCCCAGCGATTGCTGACATAGGCGCCCTAACTTTTTTTCATTGGAAGGCAGCCACGATTGCCGCTCACTTACTGAATCAGCTCTGCTAGCTGCCTCCATGAATTGTAATATGTGTGTATTGCTTAACTTCCTGTGCTGAAGAAGAACAGAACAGCACAGAAAGGCAAGGTATTTTTTTCTGTACTTGTTGCATCCAGTGAGGCTCGGCCTCCCCTGACTGCACATCACTGTTCAGACCCACATCTGAGAAAAAATGCATGGCAGCCTGCAAAAACCGGTCCATAGTCCAACTGACATCTAAATTACACCACTATGATATTCTCTAGTATTTAGGACGTTTAATTATATGACTCCCACGTTCATATAATTTATTGAGAAATCAAGCAAAATTCCTGTCTTTGCATTTTTAAAGTGCACTTTCGTAAGAACATTTTATGGCAAAATAAATAATTACTTGTACAATAGCCGCAATAATTGATGCGAGCTGTACATAACTCTCTTAACTCTCCTCCACAGCACTAAATTTAGTTTATTTATGGCCACTGAGGAGCAATATAAAATGTAGTGCTTATGCCACAAACATCAAAAGTTGATTAAATAAAATGACATTTCATTTGCATGTGACGGTAATAAACGAGTTTGCATTTGCTAAATTTGCTAAATTTCTGTGTGCCTTATGGCCCAATCCAAACCCCACCCATTTGTGCTATGCAGCTGTGAAGCCGGAACACGTGCTACATGCTTTGGTGGGTGAATGACTAAGCAGCTTGGGAAAGGTAAGTTTGTACTTGCCTCTCCATAGGCTACTCGACAGTCAATGAGGGCGCAATCTCACCCTCGACGTAGGGCCGATGCAACATTGTTGCGTTGGTGCTCCGACACTAGTACAGATGCAGGGGCGCCAAGCAGCACCCCCGCATTGGCACTAGAGCTCTCAGGCCGACCCTTCCAGCAGCATTGGTCCGAGTGTGTCGACAAAGAGCCTCCCTTGCACCAACCGAACTAAATATCAGGCGCAGATCCGAGGAACCCCATGGAGTGGCTGGAGCCTCCCCTGGGGCAAGGGGATGAATATGCCCTAGCCCAGGGGAGGGTTAGGGTTAGTGGCTTATTTTTAGTTATTTATTTATTTTAATTAATTTATATCCCGCCTTTCTGCCCCATGGGCACTCAAGGCGGCTTACAACAATTAAAATACAATAAAATCACAATAAGACAATTAAAAACAATAATTAAAAACAATATTAAAATCATTAAATTATAAAAACAACAAGCCCCGTGGATCCTAAAAATATACAAAGAGAGTATTAAAAAAAAAGTCACTGTGTCGTTTAGTGACATAGGCACTCAGAGAGTGGTCCAAATGCGCTTTACGGTGGCCCTTGTGCCGGTCAAACTTTGCTGGCCTAACTGTCCCAGCCTAACTCCAGGTTAGGATTGTGCCCCAAGTTCAACTAACACAGCAAACCAAAGTCTTCTCTTCTGGCTCAGGTGTTCTCCATGAGCATTACAGTACAGAAAAGTATATGGCTTGTAGTTCTGGGTTTCTTATTTTCCTCTGTATTTTCCTCTGTACTATAATCTTATAGTATCATGATAACACAAGGAATATTTGTTAATATTGAGCATATTTACAGGCTGCTTTTCAACCAAAAAAAGTTCATAAAGTGGTTTACAGAGAACGAGCCCAATCCTATGCCTGTCTACTCAGAAGTATGTCCCATTATAGTCAATTGGGCTTGCACTCCGAAAAGTGGGCAAAGGATTGCAGCCTAAATCAAATAATCTCATTGCTCCCTTTCCCAAAAGGGCTCACACTCTAAAAAGATGCAGAAGAACACCAGCAAATAGTCACTGGAAAATGCACCATGCTGGGGGTGAAGAGGGGCAGTTTCCCTCCCCTGTGAAATGTAGGAGAGCATCAATTTAAAAAAATGCCTCTTTGCCCAG
Source organism: Lerista edwardsae (assembly GCA_029204185.1). NCBI lineage: Eukaryota > Metazoa > Chordata > Lepidosauria > Squamata > Scincidae > Lerista > Lerista edwardsae. The sequence continues at coordinate 43,315,429 of JAJKFI010000002.1, read as the reverse complement.
TTAGCAGCACAATTTAGGGTACAATCTTAACCTGGCGTTGCTCCAGCACAGCGCACTTGGGCCGGACAAGCACTGTCGCAAGCATGCCGTAAGGCACGTCAGCGCAGCGGATTCAGTCGCTGGGCCAGCGCAAGCAGCCGCACCAACTCATAAGTGCCGCCAAGCATGTCAGCTGTGCTGGTTGAGCACCAGCTTAGCTCTGCTGATGCAGGGCCGCGCCAACGCATGCCAGAGGCGGGTGGGAGGCTTAATGGGGCAGCACCATGGGCGGCGACAGGTGGTTTTGCAGGTCCGATCAGTCCCATAGGGCTGGCTGGGGTCTACCCTGGGGCAAGGGGAAAATACTCCCTTGCCCCGGGCTGAACTGCTGCTACCTCCTAACACTATTAGGAGGCAGCGCAGGAGAGCCAACCTGACTATTCCAGCACAGGTTTGGATTGCGCTGTTAGAATCGAACCACAATTCTATGCTCCTAGGCACTGCCGTCATTTCTTTACCAGGTTGCCTTCCTTGTAGCAGCAATTTGCGCCAAACCCTCAAGCTGTTTGTGACTCCCCCACCCAATTTAATAAACAACGTGGTGCTATGTATGATTTCTAACAGCTGTTTAAGAATTAGAGCCTGAATTCCCCTCATGGTTAACATTGCTGGGAGCACTGAGCTGTCTGGTGACATGATGCTCACTCTCCCTCTAGTTTTTCCAATTACATTTAGCCACTATAATTACCCATAATGTTTTCTTAGAGTTACTTTGCCGTGACTGTTAAAGGAGAGTTATAGGATCACCAATGGAGGGGGGAAAGAGGCTCGCAATTTTGTGCAGGGAAAGGTTGATGCATGGCGACCTAATTTTAATGGATGCTGAGAGGGATTGAGGATAGATCATCTCCCAATTACTGTTTCTAGCCATAACAGCTACAAAGAGCATCTCGAGCTGCAGACTTATACCTACCAAAAGCTTCCCTGACCTTGGGCTGAAGCATTTTTGCAAAGTCGCAGGCAGCCTGTTTTAAGTAGAACTTTATGTCGAGCCCCAATTTTGCCACCTTACCTGCAGGTTATGAATATGAAAGTCTGTTCACTCTTCAGCCCCCCCCCTCCAGGGGCAAATACCATGGCAATACCATGGCAAAGAGCCTTCCCCCCCTCCATTGGTGATCCTATAACTCATGGCAAAGGGGTTCATGAATGCCATGTATGCTAGGAGAGACTGGGCTGCAATACTTTAGGGCTGAGGGTGGTTACTACAGCAGAGTCCAATCAAATACGAGGAGGTAAGGAGGAGAAAGTAAATACGAGGAGAAAGTAAGCAGGACATGATTATTTTATTTGAAGAACTTCAATCCCATCTTTCCCATGCTGAACTGAATGCCCTAGGCCAGAGGTCTTCAAACTTTTTTGTGCTGTTGCCCCAATAAATAAATAAATAAATAAATAAATAAATAAATAATTGAAGTATGGGACTGACTGACTGCTGAAGAAATCAAGCTTCAGCAGGCAATCATAAACAGAGCTGTACTTGGCATACAGCGCACCTGGGGCGGGGTGATGTCACCATGCCCTGGACCCTATGCGTTGCACAGTCACACCATCCTGTGCCCGGAGCAATCAGTGCACAAGGGAGGGTGGAGGGCGAAAAGCGCACGGGTTTTTCTGAGCCACTACGCCCAACCTCAGCCAGTGCCCACCGTGCTTGCACCCTCCCTACGCCTCTGCACCCTACGTGCACGCCTACATGCTTGCACCCTGTGGCACCCTCCCTATGCCTCTGATCATAAGTCAAGCCTGGATAGGTCCCCAAGGTTATACTCTGTATTTTGCCAGCCGGCCTTCTTGCACACTCCCGTACAACTCTCATTTGTGGTGACTAATCCAGCTCATCAGTGCCTTAGTCTTGCTAGAACAGATACACTGTACAGTAGCTAGGCGGGTTCCAACCAAAGCATTCCATGTCCCAACCAAAAACAAGACTGTGGGTTTTCCTGCTTAGCTTCAGACAGTACTGGCAGCTCAACCATCAGTCCACACTTCCTGCCCATTTTATCAACAGAAGAATTGTAGAGAGATCTCTGGCTACTTTGATGTGCTTTAAACTACGGAAAATGTAAAATAGGCCTGATTTCCAGGCCCCTGGGTTGAAGACTGTCTTCTGACATGTGAGAATGAATGGCTGAGGTATCTATGACATCATCACTGGATGGTGCTGTGTTCTGTCAGCAGCCGGTACTTCACCTTTGTGCTCCTATAGCAGCCTGGAGTTCTGAAGGCAACAAGGTCAAGAGGAGTGGAGAATGGGACTGTACTTTAGTAGCAGAATACCTGCTTTGCATACAGAAAGCCCCAGGTTCAGTACCGGACTTCTGCAGGTTGGACTGAAGAAGGCTGTGTCTGAGAGCCCAGAAAACCAGTGCAGTATGGATAATACTGAACTGGATGGACCAATACGATATGTCTTAGAATGAGGCAACTTCCTACAAAAGCCAGTTTGGGAAGTTGAAGTGATTTTCAGAGTGGGAGTGAAACTCCCTTGTGGAAGCAGCACCCCTTCCAATGGCTGCAGGTTGGCAGCTGCCATTTTGATACCTCAGAATGCTCCTCGGAACACTGCTACATCATCATGTAGTACCATTCTGGGGGAATTCTGGGAAATCAAAATGGTGGCCATGAAGAGCAGCATCGCTGCTGCTGTTGTGAAACAAGAGATGGTGAAAAAGTTCGGGCAACAGGATCAATTTTTTCAACCTACTGTAGATCAAACTCTCAACCATGAAATTTAATCTCAGCCTTAATTTGAAGGTATAGGCTCCAAATCAGTATTTGCATGGTGCAAAAAGAAAGGTATTTTGAGACTGAAATTTTCAGTGTCTGGAAAAAGAAACTACAAGGGCAGTTTGCTACATAGTAGAGTTCCAAAAATTGCAGCTCTGGAACAATGCTTGACTCCAGTTCTGCTCCCACTTTGCCATTGTTACGTCTTAAGATTTATCTCCTTTTCTTTCCAACTTCTTCTTCTGGAACCAGAAGTCCCTCACCTCAAAGCTCCTATATTTGTTTCTGGCTCACAATTAAATCCACATGAGCAATGACTAGTTTCACATCAGGTCACTGCAGCCACAACAATTGATTTGGGCCAATTCCCCCGAATTACACAGAGATGTTCTGGCTTGGCTATAAAAGCCCTTAATGAGCTTTTAGGCACTGTGTTTCATGCCGCACAGGCACACACAGAGAAGCTTCCAGCTGTGATTTCCACTTTTTTTTCCCCCACTGCTGTCTCATTCACTGTGTTTCTTTCCCACATTTGAAAGATAGGGCATTATCAACTTCTCTGGTGGTCATTATGTAGTTTGGGAGCAACTAGCATTAAATTTCAGCACATTCAGAGCCATTTAATTCCAATGATGTTATTGTAGAGCACTTCACAAAGCAATACAAAGTCACGCTTGACGGGCTACCGAATCCAGAAAACCTACAATTTGCAAGCAAGATCCGTCGCTTGGTGCAAATTAAAGTGCACTGATTTTCCATCACCATCCCCAGCTTGGAAGTTTTTGACTCTGCAATAAGGTTCCCCTGATTCTAAGTGAAGGTAATTAAAGAAAATGCCATTGTGCCGTTTATAAGCATTGTTTACGAATGGGCTGTTTGCCTTTAAGAGTTCTTTGCTTTCTTATTTCTTGAAGACTGTGACAACTATAATGGTGTTTTTATTTTAATCTTTTAATATATAGCCAGCACCTAGTAATTTCTAGGCTTTTGTTTTCTTAAATCACCTCCAAAGACATGTGCCTCGAATCCTAAGCAGCCCCCCATGGGATCCAATGGCGAATTATAACAATTTATGCTCCACAACCAAATCCATGTAGAATTTCAACTAAATCACATACCAATTAGCAACATGTTAATGAACTAAACTGGAAGATTAATGGAAGACAAAAAGAGCTTCCAGTGATCATTAAGATCATTCTCCCTCTTTCCACCTGCATCTAGATCTAAATAAACCCCCAACAATATATTTTGGGGTTGACAGCCGTTAGCAATTCCTAATTATAAGTTTTGAGAGTGCTTAAAAAATGAGAGAGAGAGAACCAGCATGCTTTTAAACGAAAGGAACTGGATTTAAGCCAGTTGTCACAACAAGCAGGAGATAAGATCATGCAATTTCCCACCCCTACAGAAGAGAAGATAGGCTAGAAGAAAGGGAGAAAGCATGATAGTGACATGGAGGAAACAACATGGGAAAAAACTCAAGCCATTTAGGGTTTTAGGCTGCACTATCCATTTTCCTGGGATTCGGCCCCACTGAGCACATAGAGAACACACAGATGTATGCTCAGAAGTAGACATGCCTAGGATTGCATTCTTGGTGTTTTAAGAGTAAAAAATAAGTTTGCTGGTGAAAATGCTTATAAAAAAATGTCACTTTTACCACTGAAGACACAAGAGCAGACTAGGTGTCTGTGTGTGTATGTGTGCATGTGTGTGTGCATGCGCGCGCACGTGTGCATATGCAAGCATGCATGTGAGTGCACTTGCTTTCTTTTTTTCTTTCCATGATGTGGGAATAACCTATCTTGAAAGAGACATGACCAAAATAAGAAAAGCTGTTTCATTGCCCGAGTAGAGTACAAAAACATAACACTCCTGCACAATGTAAGCCACCAGTATCAGTAACTCATCTGATGATTTGCTGTAAATTAAAACAAGTTGCCGAGGGGGCTTGATATCCATTGCTTCGCCTGGCTTTGTGACTTCACTGTGACTCCAAACAATAAGGCTGCTCCATCAATCATGAATTTTTCAACATGCTCCAGGAAGGTTATTAATTCATATGAATGCTAACAAGGCTGCAGTGGTGGTGGAGAATCTTCAAACACATTGGACTCCTTTTGACAGGAGGGTTTGCATCTGAGCCCTGTTTATTACAACACTGTGTTTGTTTAGTACAGGTGATACATTCTGGACACTCCTTCCTGCCAGCGTTCTTGAAAGACTTTGCAAACATCACTCACTGCAAACATCACTAACTGCTTGTGTCGGTCCAACAGCACTAGCGCCGATGCAAGGGCGCCAACCGACACCTTCACGTCACGCTGGTGCTGCTGGGCCAACACTAGCAGCGGTGGCAGCCCAAGGGCACCGGCCCAGGGGTGCGCCGTGCCACTTGTGCACCAGCCGAACTCAGCTGGTGCAAGAGCTGTTCTGGGTGGAGGGAGGGCAGGAGGGAGGGAGGAACTGGACAGGGGTGAGGAGGCCAGGAGGTCTGCTGGCCCGGGGAGAAGGCGGGGCTGGGATGTGGCTGTTAGGCCACATCCAAGCCTCTGTCCCCAGGCCACGTGGCCCCAATTCAGGCAGGGCCATCTGTGGTTCTGCGCCTGCTATACAGCAGGCACAAATCCAAGGAGCCAATAGAGGAGGCTGAAGCCTCCCCTGGGGCAAGGGTGCGAACATGCCCTTGCCCTGGGGAGGTTCCTGAGCACCCCCAAGCTGCACTGGATAGAGCGCAGGCCCCCGTCCTCGCTGTTCCAGCACAGCTTAAGAGTGTGCTCTAAATGAATGAAACCTCGCCAGCACAAGTGAACAGATGCAGCAGAAGATGTGAACAGATGAGCAGAAGATTTAGTCGAGAGGGTTAATGCCTCCGTTTGCCTGAAGATAAGAGCTGAAGATCTGAAGGTCGCCAGTTTGGGATAGCCGGAAGTCGCTGTGAGCAGCAGACCTCGTTAACTGCGACTGATTAACAGCTGAGCTTCGGCTGCCTTGCGTGAGGGGGAGTTGTGCCGAAGTTCAGCAGCTTCTCTGGTGGGAGCAGGGAAGCCGTTTATCAGCCAGCAAGAAGACAAACGGGTGACCAGAAAGAAGGACTAAATCCAGAAAGATCCATCTGTATGTGTGTAGTTCTTGAAAGATAGACATTTCTGTAAACATTGTAAAAACCTTTGGGTTTCTGAATAAAGTCTGCCTATGTAAACCGCCTTGAGTTATAGTCATCAGAGAAATCTGGTGACCTAAGAAAGGCGGTATATAAATCCAAGTATGATGATGATGATGATGATGATGATGATGATGATGATGATGGAATGAAAACATCATTTTCATGAAAATGAAAAAAAAAAACCCTAATTTTTTTATTCCTCCTGTAGATTTTTTTTTCTTGTTTCGGTATTGAACCTCTGGAATGGATTTCCATACTAGAATCCCTTCTGGGAGCCGGATCTTAGGTTGGCTGTTTGTTCTCCTTACATTACAGTCTGTTGCCCGGTCATCTAGACTCACGTGCATTCTGAAGTCAAAATGTGACTGCACAGATCTGCCCACCAATATTTGAAGACCACCATTCAAATTGATGTTCTCCTAGACCAGTGGGTCTCAAACCTTTTAGCACCGGGACCCACTTTTTAGAATGACAATCTGTCTGGGACCCACCAGGAGTGATGACACCGGAAGTGTCATCATTGTGACACCAGAGCCTGCTGCTTTCCTGAGAATGCAGCAATAAATTGGGTTATTTCTCAGCCATTTTCCAATAGCAAAGTGAATCAGAAAGAAAAGAAGCTTATTTACCACCATGACACATGTAAAACAACCACACAGCCCTATTCTTTTCCAGCATCCCAACTTCCTATATTTTCAATATGGCTGCTCTAGTTGCTTTGCGACCCACTGGTGGGTTCTGACCCACAATTTGGGAACCACTGTCCTGGACTATTTTTTGTTCTATTACTGCCCAATTCTATCCCCCCATTTGCTAAAATGTAGCTGCACCAACATGGCACACAGTGCATCCAATGGTAGGGGTGGGGTAACCAAGGGGCTGGAAGAGGTAAGAAAAAATATTTCCCCATACCTCTCCATAGGCCTCCTAGTGGCTGATTGGTCACCTTGGACCTACAATAGCTACACAGCTGGCAAATGTCCAAGGAGCAAAAAGGGGTAGAACAGGTTCAAAAAGAGGGGATAGGATCCAGGCACTGGTTGCTGCCATAGTGATCCACCACCTCCCTCCTGCAAACTTCCCCTGACCTCCCCATCCCTGGCCTGAAACTGCCTTTGTCTTCCCCTCCCTGCCCACAACATGCTCCCGCCGCCAACTTGACAATATTTTTATTTTATGTATCGTTGCCAGGATATGATATCATTGATGAAGCATGTTATACTGTAAGAGTTTACTTTAATAACTACATTGGCAGAGATTTTGACACCATTTAAATGAATCCTTTTTTAAAAATCAGTCATAGGCAAGTTATTTGGGTACAAGATTTTTATGTTAAAAGCATTTTCATGTTCCCAAAGAATTACTTTTCCAGGCATTTTGAACATCCATAGATCAGTGTGAACAAATTACATTACAATGCAAAAAGTCATATTCTTTTCATGGGTTCGGTGTCCATATCCACTGTCCACTTTGTGCAATGCCGTTGGTCCTTGACATCTCTGCCTGCCTGAAGCGTCTATAAACAGAAGACAGGGGCATCCCCAATATTTCACAGTGGTTGTGCAAACACTTCGAGCATAGCAGCATGTTTGCAAAATTATTCATTACATTTTTGCTTTTAGCAGACCTAAATATTTCTCACATGAAAGTCTGCTTTGTAGAATTGTTTGCTGATGTGCTAAGAACTTGTGACTAACGGGCTATTTTAAGACAGCAGGATTCTGAACTTGGTTTATTCTAAATAGACATCAGAAACACTCCACTTTCTTTTTTCAGAAGAACTCAGTACAATTGAAATCTTGCTATCACGGCCAAGAAGATGGCCATGGAGGAAAAGTCCATCGTGGGCTATAGGCCATGATGGATTGTGCAACCTCCTTACATTAGCAGTAGGCTACTTCAGAGTGCCGGGTGCAAGGGAGTGGCCACAGGATGCAGGCATCTTGTTGTCTCATGTGCTCCCTGACGCACTGTGAGATATAGGAACAGTGGTGTCATCCAAATGATTTAGAAACCGGTACTCACTTTTGATTGGCACTTGTCCAAATGCCAAACAAATAATGATTTAGGCCAGCTCAACTTCTAGAAACCGGTACTCGCGTAGTGGTGCGTAGTGGGTGCATGACATCACTGTATAGGAAGCTGGACTAGATGGGCCTTTGGCCTGATCTAGCAGGGCTCAAGATGGACAACCCCCACCCCAATAAGAGGAGGGATTTGAGAACAGGGAGGATGGGGAAGGCTGATTCAGAGACCATTCCCAGAAAGAGCCTCAGAAGCAGCGATGGGATCTGCAAATTGAGATGGGGAACGCTGGGCGGGACTTATGTGGGACTTCCATGTGATTGGCTGCCCGTCCGCAGCGTTCCGTGACTGCCCTGGCCTTGGGGGGGCGCCCCCGGTTGGCACGCCCCACCGCTGCTCACCCAGGCACCTGGCGCGCCCCCTACCCGTCCTCCGCGGCAAACAGGAGGCAAACAGGAGGCCCGAGGCCAGGGCAGCCGCGGAACGCTGCGGACGGGCTGCCAATCATGTGTAAGTCCCGCCTAAGTCCAGCCCTGCGTTCCCCTCCTCAATTTGCAGATCCCATCACTGCTCAGAAGGTGCCAGAAACATCCATGGCATGGGAGCCCCAGAAGTTAGTACTGCCCCCAAGAGCATGGTTGTAGGATATAGCCCTTGCCCCCTCCTCTGATTCTGAGGGCAATTCAGTACAGAAGCGCATCTTCCTGCTACCATATCATCTCCAAGGGCAGTCAGAGGTTTCCCAGCTCTGCTAGAAATAGTGCCTGTAAACACCAACAGTCTATATCAGAGATTTTCAACCACTGTGCGTGGCATATTGGTGTGCTGCAAATAGTCCCTAGGTGTGCCGTGGGAGTTTGGGAGAGGATCATTTATTTGTAGAGCCATTGGGGGATGTGAGCCCCCCACCAGAAGCATGGTGTGCCTTGTAAATTGTCAAAAAAAAAAAAAAACCTTGACAATTTTTAGTGCATTATTAGTGTGCTATGAGATGCAAAAAGTTGATAATCACTGGTCTATATAGAGTACACCTTGACAGTAGGACTCCTTAAGCTTTCACTTAGTTCTAAAGCAAGGATGTCAAGCCCGTTTCATACAGAGGGCCGAAGTTGCCATTCACGGTGCCTGCTGAGGGCCAGAAGTGACTTCATTAAGCGGGAAGTGACATCATTAAGCAGATGATGGCCAGAAATAAGCACTCGGTTCTCACACAGAAACTCATTAGCTGCAAATGACCAAAGAGAAAAATGTGCAAATCTTGTTCATATTTTCAAGACCTGAAAGAGCTCAATTATCAAGCTGAGAGAGACAATTATAAGAAGGGCCAGATAAATTGCTTCTGGAAGCCACATTAGGCCCTCAGGCCTTCGACACCCTTGGCTCTAAGGCACTGAAAGACCAGAATCCTGTCGTGGTAAATCAAAACAGGCCAAGCATTTGTGTCTGAGTTCTGGAACCTTCCCCCAAACCATGAGGCCTGAGGCAGCTGGAACAGAGACACAGCTGTGGCCAATTATGTAAATGTTGTAGATATTCTAATAGGTGTACCCGGATTGGGGGAGAGTCTGTATATAGGCAGGGAACACCAGAACTCTGTGTGGGTGTGTTTGTGGATCGTCGTAACATTCTGTTTGAAAGAATAAAGCCTCTACAAGGAGACTCTGTCTGCTGTGCTTGCCAGTCTGCTCTTCACGTCGTCCGGCTGCAGGGTTTCTGCTGGCTACACTCTGCTGAATGGACACAAATCCATTCTAAAACCCGACAGGTTATGGGCGCAGCAGGACCGTGCTGAGTTACAAGTTATGGAAGACAGCTGCTTGCAGCTACAAAGGATGTCGTTTTGAGCTCTTGAAATGGTGAGCAGCAGCACTTGAAGCATGTCTGACTCAGAGCACGAGCAGGAGTCAGCTGGAGGGGCAGAGGCACCAGACACAGTGCCAGTGGTGCAGCAAATTGCTCCTTATCCGGTATGCCGTCTCAATGATACCAATTATGTGGCATGGTCGCACAAAATGCGTTTGTTATTGAAGAGGGAGTCGTTATGGTCCTTCATTGAGGCAACCCCCACCCCCTTGACGGGTGAAAATCTGCGTATGGACGAGAGGGCGCAAGCCCACATAGGACTGAGTATGGAGGATGCACTCTTAGTTCATATACGTGGTCTGACCACAGCTAAACAGTACTGGGATGCATTGAAAGAAATTTACACACGTCAGTCTGTGGCTTCAAAAATCAGTTTGTCCAGACGCCTCTACAGAACAAGACTTGAGCCCGGAGGGAATTTGAGAGAACACCTTCGTCTCATGAAGAAAACTTTCAAAGACCTTGAGGACGTGGGAGTGAACATTCCTGAGCTGCAGCGAGCCCTGACTGTGTTAAGTTCATTAGACAGCAGCTGGGATACATTTGCCTTGACTTTGGAGGCAATACCAGAAACCACATTAACTCTTTCCTACCTCACTGGAAGGCTTCTGGAAGAACAAGAGAAACGCCAGGAGCATGCAGCTGAGAGGAAGAGAGGCAGCGTTCATCCCTCTACAGCCCTTCCCTCTACAAAGAAGGAGGAGGAGACAACTCAAGTCTATGCAACACGAAGATGTTTTCGATGTGGTTCTACAGCTCACATTCAACGCTTCTGTACGTCCAGAGGACCAGGAAGACGTGGGAGAGCAGTAGGACGTGGAAAGGTGGCAGTTGTGAGAACGCAGGAGCCTGAAGATGGACATTGGCTTATTGACAGTGGTGCTAGCAATCACATATGTTGTGATCCAACACTGTATGCAAAGTTACAGCCAGCTGATAGAACGCACGTGAGTTTGGCAAATGGGGCACATGCTTTAGTGAAAGGGGCTGGGAAGATGTATGTGCCAGGATTGAAATCAGAAATAACAAATGTGTTGTGTGTACCTTCCCTGAAGCAAAGCCTCTTAAGTGTATCATGTCTATTGCAAGATAGTTTTTCTGTGCAGTTTAGAAATAAGGTGTGTTACATAGAAAAAGGGGGAAAATGTGTGAAAGTTCCAATGAAAGACAACCTGTTTGTGTTAAGAAATGCTCCAAAAGCTGAGGCAGTCCAAGCACACTGTACTAATAGAGAAATTCATAAATCCTGTGTACATCTCTGGCATAATAGACTAAATCATCTCAATGAAAAATATATACAGAAGACAGCTGAATTGGCACGTGGCATAAAGATACAAAAATGTGATCACTACGTTGATTGTGACTCCTGTAAACAGGCAAAGTCACACAAAGCACCTGTGAGCAAGAAAAGTAACAGATGCTCAAAAAGACCATTTGAACTGGTCCACGCTGACCTGATAGGCCCATTCAAAGCCACAGCTGGAGGAGCCAAATATGTGTTATTGATTTTTGATGATCATTCAAGATTTAGCTTTTGCTATTTGCTAAAAGAAAAGAGAGAAACATTTCAGAAGTTTAAAAGCTGGGTTAACATGGTAGAGCGCCGTTTCAACCACAAGGTGGCGCAATTGCAAACAGATAGAGGAGGAGAATTCATGGCCAAAGTTATGCAGTCATGGCTAGAAAAGAAAGGCATTTTGCATACAACCACAAACCCTTACTCACCAGCTGAAAACTCAGTTGCAGAACGAAAAGCTGGAGTTTTGCAGGTAATGAAAGATGCTCTGCTAGCCCAATCAGGGCTTGGCCAGGCATTCTGGGGTGAGGCATTACAAGCAGCCACACACGTGGTCAATAGGGTTTATAGTAGGGCCGTAGATAACATTCCTTATAGCTTGCTATATGGGAAAGCACCTGACTTGTCCTATCTTAGATGTTTTGGAACACGTGCTTGGGTTTTTATTCCTAAATCTCAGAGAAGGAAAGGAGACCCCAAAGCTCGCAAATTAGTATGTGTTGGATTTGCTCCTTTGACCAAAGGTTATAGATTTTTAGCACCTGATAAACATAGCATAATTATCTCCCGGTCTGCTAACTTCTGTGAGCAAGAATTATTGTCCCAGCACACTGAAGTTTATCTTCCAAGTTCACCAGAGCCTTTAAGATTGCCGGAGAGTGAGCAGGAGTTGCCAAGGCAACTTCAGCAGCCCACAGAATCAGATAAAGGGGAAGAGGAATGCAAGCCTTTAACCCCTTACATGACACCAGAAACAGTTAAGCAGGAGGCAACACCATCTAGGGAGCAAAGTCCTCTAGTGCAACGTAGAATATTGCCAGAAAGATCCACAAGGGGTGTTCCACCTCAACGTTTCACAATAGGGGAAGCTGTTGCATACAATGTTCAGTCTGAGCCTCAGACATATGAAGACATCTTAGAGCTGCCAGCTAGTGAGAGAAGGAAATGGTTTACAGCCATGCAACAAGAAATGCAAGCCATGGAAAAGCTTGGTGTATTTACTCCCTGTAATTTACCAGCAGGAAGCCAGGCAATAGGCTGCAGATGGGTTTATAGAATCAAGCCTCAGGACGGGGCAGAACCCATTTATCGGGCTAGGTTAGTAGCCAAAGGGTATGCTCAAAGGCAGCATATAGATTATGAGCAGATCTTTTCCCCTACAGTGGCTGCACAAACAATACGTCTAGTGCTTGCCCTGGCAGCACAAAGACAGTGGCATGTATATCACTATGATGTGCAAACAGCATATCTGAATGCTACTTTAAATGAAACTTTGTACATGGAACAAGCCCCTGGCTTTGAGATTCCTGGGACAGGAATAGGACAAAGTGTTTATAAATTGAACCGTTCTATTTATGGGTTACGTCAAGCTTCAAGGAGCTGGTCTGAACATTTAAAAGCAAAGGTAGAAAATCTAGGTTTTAAAGCCACAAAGGCAGATCCTTGTCTATTTGTAAAAGGAACAGGCAGCGATCAAATGTTGATAGTGGCTTACGTAGATGACTTATTATTTTTGAGTGCTGATATACAACAAATAAAGCAAACAGCACAATGTCTAGAGAAAGCCTTTACTTTAAAAGAACTAGGACCTGTAAAACAGTATCTAGGAGTTGAAGTACAGACAATTCCAGGAAAAGGGTTTGCTCTGCACCAAACACAAAAGATAAAGGAACTCTTAGAAAAGTGGAGAATGTCAGAATGTAAAGCATCCAGGACACCCATGTGTGTAGGAAGCCAAAATAGTGCAGAAGCCACTGATCAATTGCCCCATGTAGAACAATACAAATCACTGTTAGGCAGTCTACAACATATAGCCTTATGGACCAGACCAGATATCTGTAATGCTGTAAATATTCTAAGCAGGTATACCAACAGTCCAAACCACAAAAACTGGACAGATTTAAAAAGGGTGTTAAGATACCTGAAAGGGACATCAAACCTCAAACTAAATATTGAACCAGTGGGTCCATTGACTGTAACATGCTTTGTAGACAGTGACTGGGCAAATGATTCCGAAGACAGAAAGTCTACATCAGGTAATGCCATACTTCTTGCTGATACATTGATTGATTGGACAGTGAAGAAGCAAACTTATTTAGCCTTGTCTACATGTGAGGCAGAGTTTGCATCACTTTCACAACTTTGCACAAGCTTAATTTGGATCAAGCAGATACTAACAGACCTGGGCATAATACAAAAGGAACCAATCAAAGTGTTTGAGGACAACTTAGCATGCCTGAAACTAGCCGCTTCTGAGAGAGTGAGAGCCAGAAGCAAACATGTTGACATAAGATATCACAATGTCAGGCAAGCAGTGCAGGAAGGACTAATCACATTAGAATATTGTCCATCAGAGGAGAACCGGGCAGATATTTTAACCAAGCCTCTGACAGAGCAAAAGTTTTCAAAAGGGGTACAGATGCTAGGTATGGACTGAATACCTGTACTATGTATCATGTATGCTTACTGTACCATGTATATGTGTATGGAAACAAGAGAAGAACCCAGAACCCAGAAACAAATGGGAGGAGTGTCGTGGTAAATCAAGACAGGCCAAGCATTTGTGTCTGAGTTCTGGAACCTTCCCCCAAACCATGAGGCCTGAGGCAGCTGGAACAGAGACACAGCTGTGGCCAATTATGTAAATGTTGTAGATATTCTAATAGGTGTACCCGGATTGGGGGAGAGTCTGTATATAGGCAGGGAACACCAGAACTCTGTGTGGGTGTGTTTGTGGGTGTGTTTGTGGATCGTCGTAACATTCTGTTTGAAAGAATAAAGCCTCTACAAGGAGACTCTGTCTGCTGTGCTTGCCAGTCTGCTCTTCACGTCGTCCGGCTGCAGGGTTTCTGCTGGCTACACTCTGCTGAATGGACACAAATCCATTCTAAAACCCGACAAATCCTGCTTTTTGGTACTGTGTGTCCAGATTGAATCTCCCCACTTTCACAGTGAGCTATCCATGCCACTTCCATGGCATCAGGATTCTGGACATGCCTCACCTGTATCCCTCAGGCTGGACAGGATGCGTGCAGACTTCTTCATCAATCAATGGACATAAGAGATATTAGCTTCAATTCAGAGCTCTCATTTGGCTGGTACAAGTCCCTTGTGCTGGCCCAGTGTTGTCACAATGTGAAATGCATTTGCAATGACAGGCATGCCCTGGTATGGGGTTGTATTCCAGATCCCACCGTGGATACCTGAAACAGTGGATACTGGGGGTGCCTTTTTAAAGACAGGGGAACATCGGTGGTTCTGCAGCATCAAGGTGAAAAAAAGGAGATTTGTTTAATGTTGTCCTTTTGTTTTAATAGGAGCCCCAGTACCCATTGTATCTATGGATAACAAACCGTGGATACTTAAAGCGCAATCCTCTAACGGACATAGCGCTGTCGCAACGTTCTTGCATCAGCGCTGCGTCATTAGCGCTGATGCAGAGGCACTGAGCAGCACACCCACGTTGGTGCTAATGCTCTAAAGCAGGGGTCAGGGAACTTTTTTACCTTTTACCCCAAAATATATTTAGAGATGCTGACGTTACCCCCCCCCCCGCCAGAACAAAAGAAAAAAATTACATATTGGAACCCATTGCTTTTTATTTGATTAATTAATGAGCTTAATTAATGCTATGTAAATATGAAGTTGTAAAGGGTTTGGGAGAGTTAGGAAAGTTCTTTAAATATTTTTTAATCTTACTCTTATTGTAAATATCTAACCTGCTTAGTTAGATTTGATTTTGTCATATGGGTGTTAAAATGTTCTTGCTTGATGACATCACTTCCTTTGGGCCCCGGTGATAAAAACTTTGAGAGCCATCATACTGGATTAAAGAAAAACACTTTTAAGGTCAGAAAGTAAGATAAAGGGGCAGCCTCCAAAGACTTATTTCAGAATTTAAAAGATTTGTTTGCAACTCTGGATCAAACCAAAAAATGATAGCAGTAGCCATTTTTTTATGTAGATATCTGTTTCATGCACTTGTCAAACAGGGAATACCTCATTTTTACATCACAATGAGTGCACATGTAGGTAAGGAGATTCAGCTCACCTTATACAAACATCTCTTAATGTAAAAAATTAGATCCTCTCCACTTTAAATATTAACAGGATGAATGGGAGCAAAACAAATACATCTATTGCCCGATTAGTTGCTGGCTGGTCTTTGCATTCTTTATATTTTTGTACTTTTATGATCCATGGGATGTCTGTTATACTTTTATATTGTATTTTTATATTGTTTTTAATTACTGTTTTTAATTATGATGTATTTTATTGTGTTTTAATTTTTGATTTTGTAATGCCGCCTTGAGTGCCTTTGGGCGGAAAGGTGGGGTAGAAATTTAATAAATAATAATAATAAAATAATTAGTTTCACCCCCCACTCCCCTCCCCACTTCACAGAAACATAGCTGTGGAGAAGGCAAGGGCCATTCCTAATGTGTGCTAATACAAAGGGGGCTATGCAACTTAGCAGCACAGTATCTGCTTTTCCATTCTGGAGAAGGCAAATAAGTACTAATACAGAAATGCAGCAAGCGTTCCTACATTTTGTCTCCTGCAGCTCGCTTTCCCTCTCGCCTCGCCTCACACTGTATGCTTGCCTGGCGCCTCTCTTTGGTGTCCTGCGCACACGCACATGCCCCACACACCCCACAACACGCTGAGCCCCAGTCCAGATCAGAGGATCGTTGCACCAGGCTACAAGTTGAGGGGGAGGAGGACAGTCTGGTGTCGGCTCAGACAGTTACTCTGCAGCCAGTCGCGTTTGCCCCAGCCTGCACGTTCCTTACGTTCAGTGTTCAGCCGGTGTCTGTCAACTTCTGTTTGCTCAGAAGTAAGTCAGATTGAATTCAATGTGCTTTACTCCTGGGGCAGTGTGTACATTGGACTGCAGTTTTAATTAAGATGGTTGCGCTGCCAACCATCCATTACCCCCAGGAATTTCATTTTTACCCCATTTGGGGTAATTTACCCCTGTTCCCAGACCACTGCTCTAAAGTGAACACTCCCTTGCTAGGGGGGGCTCCAGCCTCTCCTCTGCAGCATCAGATTTGGCTCTGCCAAGGGGGCCTCACCATTCCAGCACTGCATAGGATTGCACCCTTCATCAGTGGATACTGGGGCATGCCTGTACTTTGGAGTGGGGTAGGCTAATGCAACAGGACAGGGGGAGGCAGGGGACTGGCAAGCCTGTGTGCTGACTGGCCCAGGGAGGAAGGTGGAGCCAGGAGCCAGCACTTGGGCTGTATCCTAACCCCAGGCCCTGGCCAGTTGGACCCACTCCACGCTGCTCCAAATTGTGCAGAGCCAGTAGTTGTGGGCTGTACAATTGTGGGCTGCTGTGTTGCCCAGGGGAAGGGGAATCAATTCCCCTTTCCCCAAGTTGTGCAGCAGCCAGCCCCAATCCTGGGCTGGATATGTTGTTGTTGTTGTTCAGTCACTAAGTCGAGTCCGCCTCTTCATGACCCCCTGGACCACAGCACACCAGGCCTCCCTGTCCTCCACTAGCTTCCGGAGTTCACCCAATTTCACGTTCATCACTTTGGTGACACTCTCTAACCATCTCATCCTCTGCCGCCCCCTTCTCCTTTTGCCTTCCATCTTTCCCAGCATGAGGGTCTTTTCTAAAGAGTCCTCTCTTCTCATGAGGTGGCCAAAGTATTTGAGCTTCAGCTTCAGGATTTCTCCTTCCAGGGAGCAATCAGGCTTGACTTCCTGTAGGATGGACCGAATGGATCTCCTTGCAGTCCAGGGGACTCGCAAGAGTCTTCTCCAATACCATAATTCAAAAGCATCTATTCTTCGGCGCTCTGCCTTCCTTATGGTCCATCTCTCACAGCCATACATTGCTAGTGGGAAAACCATCGCTTTGACTATGCGAACCTTTGTTGGCAGGGTGATGTCTTGGCTTTTTATTAAGTTGTCTAAGTTCGCCATAGCTTTCCTCCCAAGAAGTAAATGTCTTTTAATTTCATGGCTGCAATCACCTTCTGCAGTGATCTTAGAGCCCAAGAAAATAAAGTCTGTCACTGCTTCCATTTATTCCCCTTCTATTTGCCAGGAAGTGATGGGAGTAGTTGCCATGATCTTAGTTTTTTTTAATGTTGAGCCTCAAGCCAATTTTTGCACTTTCTTCTTTCATCCTCTTCAGAAGGTTCTTTAGGCCTTCCTCACTTTCTGCCATTAGAGTGGTATCATCTGCATATCTGAAGTTGTTGATATTTCTCCCAGCAATCTTGATTCCAGCTTGTGAATCATCCAGCCCAGACTTTCTCATGTTGTATTCGGCATATAAGTTAAATAAGCAGGGTGACAGTATACAGCCTTGTCATACTCCTTTCCCAATTTTAAGCCAATCAGTTGTTCCATATCCAGTTCTAACTGTTGCTTCCTGACCCGCATATGGGTTTCTCAGAAGACAGATAAGGTGGTCTGGTACTCCCATCTCTTTAAGAACTCGCCACAGTTTGTTGTGATCCATACAATCAAAGGCTTTAGCATAGTCAATGAAGCAGAGGTAGATGTTTTTCTGAAACTCTCTTGCTTTCTCCATGATCCAGTGAATGTTGGCAATTTGATCTCTAGTTCCTCTGCCTCCTCGGAAACCAGCTTGTACATCTGGTAGTTCTCGATTCACATATTGCTGAAGCCTAGCTTGTAGGATTTTGAGCATCACCTTGCTAGCAAGTGAAATGAGTGCAATGGTGCAGTAGTTTGAACAATCTTTGGCATTGCCCTTCTTTGGGATTGGAATGTAAACTGATCTTTTCTAATCTTGTGGCCACTGCTGGGTTTTCCAAATTTGCTGGCATATGCAGTGCAGCACTTTGACAGCATCATCTTTTAAGATTTTGAGTAACTCAGCTGGAATGCTGTCACCTCCAATAGCTTTGTTGTTAGTGATGCTTTCTAAAGCCCTCTTGACTTCACACTCCAGGATGTCAGGTTCGAGCTCAGTGACCACACCATTGTGGTTATCAAGAACATTTAGATTGGCCTTATATAGTTCCTCTATTCTTGCCACCTCTTCTTAATCTCATCTGCTTCTCTTAGGTCCTTGCTGTTCTTGTCCTTTATTGTGCCTACCTTAGCATGAAATTGTCCTTTGATATCTTCAATTTTCTTGAAAAGATCTATTGTTTTCCTCTATTTCTTTGCATTGCTCATTTAGGAAGGCCTTCCTATCTCTCCTTGCTGTTCTCTGGAAATCTGCATTCAGTTGGGTATATCTTTCCCTTTCTCCCTTGCTTTTGGCTTCCCTTCTTTCCTCAGCTATTTGTAAAGCCTCGTCAGACAACCACTTTGCCTTTTTGCATTTCTTTCTCTTTGGGATGGTTCTAGTTGCTGCCTCCTGTACAATGTTACAGACCTCTGTCCAAAGGTCTTCAGGCACTCTGTCAACCAAATCTAAGCCCCTAAATCTATTTGTCACCTCCACTGTATATTCGTATGGGATCTGATTTAGGTCATACGTGGAGGGCCTAATGGTTTTCCCTACTTTTTTAAGTTTAAGCCTGAATTTTGCAATAAGAAGCTCATGATCTGAGCCACAGTCAGCTCCAGGTCTTGTTTTTACTGCCTATATAGAACTTCTCTACCTTTGGCTGCAAAGAATGTAATCGATCTGATTTCGGTGTAGACTATCTGGTGAAGTCCATGTGTAGAGTCACTACTTGTGCTGCTGGAAAAGGGTGTTTGCTATGACTAATGTGTTCTCCTGACAAAACTCTATCAGTCTTTGTCCTGCTTCATTCTGTACTCCAAGACCAAACTTGCCTGTTATTCCTATTACCTCTTGGCTGCCTACTTTAGCATTCCAATCCCCTATGATGAGAAGGACACCTTTTTTTTATTCTAGAAGGTGTTGTAGGTCTTCATAGAAATGGTCCTCTTCAGCATCAGTGGTTGGGGCGTAGACTTGGACTACTGTGATGTTGAAAGGATTGCCTTGGATCTGAATTGAAATCATTCTATCATTTTTGAGGTTATACCCCAGTACTGCTGTTCTCACTCTCTTGTTCACTATGAAGGCTACTCCATTTCTTCTAAGGGCCCACAGTAGCAGATATATTGGTCATCTGAATTAAATTCTCCCATTCCTGTCCTTTTTAGTTCACTAACTCCCATGATGTCAATGCTCAGTCTTGATATCTCACATTTGACCACATCTAGCTTACCTTGATTCATAGATCTGACGTTCCAGGTTCCTATGCAGTATTGTTCTTCTATGCAGCTGAGCTTCCTTCCGGTTTTGGCCCAGCTACTTCATTATTTCTGGAGCTACTAGTACTTGTCTTCTGCTCTTCTCCAGTAGCATAATGGACACCTTCCTACCTGAGGGGCTCATTGTCCAGCGTCATGTCGTTTAGCCTTTTAGTACTGTAATCCATGGGGTTTTCTTGGCAAGAGTACTGGAATGGGTTGCCATTTCCTTCTCCAGCGGATCATGTTTAGTCAGAACTCTCTACTATGACCTGTCCATCTTGGATAACCCTACATGGCATAGCTCACAGCTTCATTGAGCTACTCAAGCCCCTTTGCCATGACAAGGAAGTGATCCATGAAAGGGGGGGCTGGATATGGAGCCTGCCTATTCCAGCTTGGAGATAGGATTGTGCCCTAAGACGTTTAAAGCCACACTTGAGATGAATAGGGATCTCTGCTCCTATCACCATGAAAAGATGCACCCAGACAAGCACTCTGTGACAAGCTGCAGTACCTGTGGTGGCAGAACAGAGTTGCTGTGGAGCTGATTAGTTCACCGCAAGTGAGAGTTGTGGTGGAGTGTGTGAGGTTGAGGACCTGTCCAGGCTTGACTTGTGATTGCCTGCTGAGGCTTGATGGCATGCAGCCAAAGGAGAGAACCACACTGTGAAGGCAACATCTGGGCCTGAGGATTGGCAGATCGCAAGAATACTGTATTTGTAAAAAACCCATTGAAAAAAATGGTGGTTTAGACTAGCCTGCTCATGTAAGCCGCCTTGGGCATTTGCTTTGGCATGGGAAAGGCGGGGTATAAATTCTTCAAATAAATAAATAAATAAATAAATATGGACATGCGTCTCTGTCAACGATATGTATGAAACTCAGATGTGAGTACTCAGATTTAATTTCCTTTTTTGGATCAACGTCTTAAACCTTTTTGCAGGGACCCCTGGGAATGGTAGTTATAAGCTGGAGCCAGGAGTTTGTAACAATGAATTCCCTGCACCTACCAAATGACAAACAAAACCAACGTACAGCATGTGTCATGTAGGGCCTGTGGACACAGGTGAAATCAAGGCATGGAAAGTTTCCCATGTTTTCAAGGTACTGGACCAGCGAAATGTTTGTGCTCAAAGCACAATGATAATGCATTCAAAGTAACCCCAACACTTTCCCAATTTAATGAGTTATTAGCTGAAGGCCAGAGTACAGAAACTATCAAAACATTTATTGGCGTCAGTGTAATAAGTAGAGAATCAATATTTCTTGTCCAAGAGAATATTTTTTATTATTATTAAACCTGTTTCCTTACACAAGTAGTTGAACTGTGCTGTAAAGGGGGCACTGAATCAATCAGCCATTTACATTTATATGGTCCTCTCTCTGGAAGGCAGAGAGCAAATGAAAGCAACACGAAGACTCATACAAAACCTGAAAATGGCACAAGCAATTGATGTTCACTCTTCAGGTTGGCCATTTCTCTGCATACTTTCTGGAGCAACGTAGGATAGGAAGTAGCACGAGTGTGAAACTGAAGCCCATATTGTCTGGCAAAGCAGACAGCAGCTCTTCAGTTTCTTTGGATCAAGCTGCACTTTGTGCTGAATGCATATTTGCATTGAGATGGGCATTAGCATAGCCAGAGGGAGGGCACGCTCAATATTGCAGATGCCTCAATGCATCGTGTAAGCAGCCACTCCCACTCACTGTCGGAGCCATTTCAGGTGGCAACAGTAATGCGGAGGCCAAATATGGACGATTTTGAAGATCAAAAGCATTTATACATAAGAGAGCAACAGAAATATATATTAGTAATATGAAACATATTGGAAATGGGAATGGTCATATGAAATGGAAATGAATAGTTGGTAATGGTAGTATGGTAATGTACTGGTAATATGGTAATGGTAATATGAAAAGGAAAAGGTAATATGAAACATATGAAACATTCCTCAGGAAATATATATATTTCCATATATTACCATGTTTCATGTTTCATATTACCATTACCATTCATTTCCATTTCATTCATTCATTCATTCATTCATTCATTCATTCATTCGATAGATAGATAGATAGATAGATAGATTTTTTTTCTCCCACAGGTGGAATAGAAGCTTGGGGGGGACATATTTTGAGTGGAAAGAAAACAATTAAGGAGTCCCTGCCCCCTGCCACTCATTCCCCTTAAACCGACAACTTTCCAGAGCTGCTTTTCATGTCTTTAAAAATGTGCAAGTGTTAGTGTGCCTCCTGTGTGACAAATGTTTGGCCTTCGGCAGGTGGCAAGTTGATCGAGCTACAGGTCTGCATCAGCGCTGAAAAACAAAATTAGAATGCAAAGAAAACATTCCGGGGCAACCTTGTCAGAACAAGAGCATGCATAATGAGTTATTGGACAAAAGTCATTTTGTACCTTCATGTCGGAATGTATTAGGGATAAGAATGCTGCATGTCTCCTATTAAAACACATTGCTTTTCAGCTTAAAGGTCACCCAGAGCAAAGACATTATGCTGCTACAATAGCCACAGTTAAGTACACGACATCTTCATAGCTATTTAGACCATTCAAGTGCTACAGGGAACAGTAGAAGTCGTCAATCAGTCTCTTCATTGCATAGAGTGAATATGTGGAGGGAAAGGGCCCAACACCCACATTTCTACACACACACACACACACACACACACACACACCATTGAGCATGTAGCCATCAGGGTCACCATTGGGCCTGCAAACCTGGTTCCTCTCCATGCATTCATTAGACATGTGCATGGGGATGAATGAAAGGGACTAACCACTTGTCTCCACAAGCTTTCATTAAGAGCGCAATCCTAACCTGTATTTAGGCCGGCACATGTAGGCCAGCAAAATTTGGCTGGCACAAGGGCCACTTTAAAGTGTGTTTGAACCACTCTTGGAGTCAAAGAGGATGGTGCATGCCTATGCGTTGGCCTCTCTGACTCTGAGAGTGGTCCAAACACACTTTATGGTGGCCCTTGTGTGGGCCAAACTTTGCAGGCCTAACTGTGCCAGCCTAACTCCAGGTTAGGATTGCACCCTAAGAATGAATAGGAAATGCAAGTTTTTAGAAATATAAGTGGTGTAAGACACATAATGTTTTTTGCATTAGTACCTCTTTACATATACAAAACCTGTCCAATGTTTTTCCATCTCCTCTCTCAAGGGTTTTCCATAGCAATGCTCACAGTGACCTTCCACTTGCTCACTGGCACAATAAGTACTGCAAGTGTCGTACTGTAAGCGGCCCATCCCCCTTGCCACCAGAACCATTCCAGGCAGCCACGGCAACATGTAGGTGCTCAGTGACTCATTGTGAAACCTGAGTTAATAAGAACATAAGAAGAGCCCCACTGGATCAGGCCAAGTTTCAGGCCAGGTTCAAATAACATCACCCTAAGGAATGCAACAAATTGACCCTACACATTGATAGCAGCACCCTACAGGAAGGCGGGGGGGGGGGGTTCACTGAACTTCACTTATAGTGTGGCATGTGGGGAGTGTTCAAATGCATAGATATGCCTCTCCCCCTATGGTGAGTGTGAGGTTGGTGGTGCCAGTTGGTGCACAGGCAGAGATATCTGTGGGCTCCATCACCTTTCACATCTTAAAATCTAGGGGGTAAACGGGGGAGGGACTATGGCTAAATGGTAGTGCTTTGCATGCAGAAAAGCCCAGTTTCAGTCCCCAAGAGCTCCAGTTGGAGGTCATTCATCACGTCATTCATTGCCTGTAATTGTAGGAAATACTGAGCTACATGGACCAATGGTCTGTTTACCCAACCTTATCGCCCAACATTGGCACAGATACCGCTGCACTGGTGAAGCATGCGCTGCATCCAGTTATGGTGAGGGGTGATTAAGAGACATGCCAGAGGTAATCAAAAATATTCTTTATTTACCGCTGGGTAGGCCTCCTGGTGGCCAATGGGTCTCATCAGACCCATGCCAGCTATATAGCTTGAGGGGCAGCCCAATCCTGAGCTAACCCAGCTCGCGTTATCAGTGGCATCTCTACAGGGAGGGCAGAGCTCTAAGTTTTACAAGGAGCCTTACCCTGTCATGTAAATCCCTCCTCTCCCTTGCTGCTGTAGCCAGGAAGCAACACCAAGATGTTGCTTCTCCCTGTGAGGATTGGCTAAAACGGTGCAGGAGAGGAGTGATTTCCACTGCAAGGTGAGGCTTCTTGCAAAACTTAGCGCTCTGCCCTCCCTGTAGAGATGCCATTGCGCATTATAGCAGCAGTGCCAAAATGGTTACTGCTGCTTCCCATAGGAGCCCTGGCAGCCACCGGGGTCTCCTCGTCCCCTTCCCCTAAGTAAAGCCCCAGCCCCTGAAATGGGGCTACTCCACTCTCCGCCAGCTATTTTGCTAGCAGAGACTGCAGCAGATCCATGTCAGGCTGCCCTCCCCTCCTGCCCCCCTCCCTGCCTCCCAGTTCTGCCCCCTCCCTGCCTCCCCCCAGCCCTGATGAGTCTTACCACTGGCCAGCCCTGCTGGAGCGCCTGCCAGCTGTACCATCCAGGCTGAAGCACAGCACCGACTGGCACTGGCCCCAGTGCAGGAGGTACCTACTTTCTGAGTGATAAATGTGCTTTACACATTTGTTTGTGGCACCCGGACCCAGCAGTACACAAGTACCACCGGCAAAGGAGCTCTTAGGATTGGGCTCTAAGGGCACAATCCTAACCTGGAGTTAGACCAGCACAATTAGGACAGCAAAGTTTGGCCAGCACAAGAGACACCATAAAGTATGTTTGGACCACTCTTGGAGTTAGAGAGGCCAGCACACAGATGTGCACCATCCTCCCTGTCTCTCGGAATGGTCCAAACACACTTTATGATGGCCCTTGGGCCAGCCAAACTATGCTAGCCCAACTGTGCTGGCTGAACTCCAAGTTAGGAGTTAGAAAGTCTGAGGGGAGAAATGGAGCGGGGAGGGCCTAAGTTTGAGGAGAGAAATGGAGCGGGGAGGGCCCAAAATGGGGTATAGGATCTGTCATTCTTGTTTGCCACTGAGATCTCCTTCCTCTGGTCGGCTCCCAGCTCAACCCCTTTGAGACAACTGCCACTTTTGCATTTGCCCTCCTTGTGGCTAAAGAGTCGGCTTCTACTCCCATTACACATTCAAGTGAAGCCAAAGGAGGGCTCTTGTTGATGTTGTATCTAATAGAATTAATGGCATATTTACTAGCTGCACAGAAATTTATTAGAAAATTTTCACAGAAAAGGAAGGGTTCATACTGATGGTGACTTTGATACAGATTCCTGGGAGGGGGTAACAACGGGTGACAGCAAGGACAGAATTTTGCCTTTGGAACTATTTCTGGACAAGTCACATTAGACCAGTGCAATTCTGCCATTAAGTTTCTTTACCTCTGAGTAAGTTGCAAACCTTTTATGCCTGCTGAATAATTTAACACGAAATACCTCCCAATCCCCAATATTTACTGATGTGCTTAAATTAATTGGCTGTACCAGGGCTTTTATGGAGGATATTATTTTTAAGATCTCAGAGGTGCATTTTTGAATGTGTGCCTGGGATTAAATGTGGTTTTGCAAGTTCCACTCTCTTATGCATAAAGAACTAAAAAGGTACAATAGAAATAACTCAACATTGTGTTCCTGCTTTCAGGATAAGAGGTACCATCGCTCATATACACCTGACCATGCCTATTTGTTTGGATCAAGATGTGTGTCAGGGACAGCCCGATCCCAGGGACGAACGGAGCCCCGATAGCACCCATGGCAGGGCGATAAAACCACGCCCCCAGCACGTTGCCCCGCCCCGTGCGTTGCCCAGCCACACCTCCCTGCACCCGGAATAGCTCCATTTTGGAGCGGAAGGGACGCGAGGGATGGCAGGCGGGCCGGACAGCATATGGGTTAGTCCGCGGACTCCGTGCAATGGCGCTCCGCCGCTGCCGGTTCCCATGGCTCGCACCACCCCGGGCTACACGCTTCCTCCGCCTCTGCCCGATCCTAACCTGTGTTGGAGCAAGCAGGTAGCTAGAATCTTCTTGGAGTTTGGGGATTTTTGTCCCCTTACACCAGGGTAAGCCCCAGCCAGCCCCCAGAGATGATCTGTGTCAGCAAAATTCTTGGCACAAGTCTGAGCGGCCAAGACTGAGGCCAGCAAGACCACAGACATGGTTATGATCCTGCCTAACAGCCAGATAACTGACTCCATCCCTCCTCCTTGGATCGGCCCGCCCGTTCTGGGCTGTTCAGACTTGCCCTGCCGTGCTCTGCCCCCTCCCTCCTTCTTCCCACCCTTGCAAACTCAGGGCCTAAACTGAGTTAGGCCGGCATAAACTAAGCCAGCAAAGTTTGGCCAACACAAGGGACAATGTAAAGTGTGTTTGGACCACTCTCGGAGTCAGAGAGGCCAGCACACAGACGTGCATTATCCTCCCTGACTCCAAGACTGGTCCAAAGCACTTTATGATGGCCCTTGTGCCAGCCAAACTTTGCAGGCCTAACTGTGCCAGCCTAACTCCAGTTTAGGATTGCACTCACAGCCAGCGCAGGCCCAGCTTACCTGCCAGTCTCCGCAGCATGCCTGGATTGGCTTGAGTCCCCATGCCAGCCCAGAACCACTTGCAATGTCACCGATGTGCCTTGTGGCACATTTGTGACTGCCCTGGGCCAATGCAAACCCTATGGCTTGGCCCAAAGGCGACGTAGGATTGCACCCTGAGTGACAAGGTTCATACCTTGAAAGAGTCAAGAGCTTGAAAGTGTGTGTGTGTGTGTGTGTGTGTGTGTGTGTGTGTGTGTGTGTGTGTATTGTGTATTGTGTATTGTGTATTGTGTATTTATGGTACCCATAAGTTACAAAGCATCCCTGTATTGTGCATGTGATGCAGTGATATGTCAGGAAAAGGGAAGCCACTGTTATCAATGCGATTTTACTGTCCCGAAGCCATTCCTAACTGCCTTGTAATTAATGAACGAACAAGAAATGTGCTGCTTTCCAATGTCACAGATCTTGATGAGAACTGAACCAAAGGCACCTGAGTGGATACAAACAAGCAAACTTTTTTTCCTTGCTGGTTTTTGAAGCAAGCATTTACCAGTCGACAACTGTAATATTTGGGCACGTGTTTAATATTTAATGTGCTGTTGCAGCTTCGCAGCGTGGCTTAAACTTGGCTTTTTTTTAGCGCAAACCATTCCAGAGCTGAAACACCACTTGCAAAAGATTTTTTTAAAAAAATAGTAATGTACCCTGAACCTCTGCAAAGTTGAAGGAAAAGTCAACAACTCAGACAGGGGTGGTGGAAAGAATGATTGTAAAAGTCACAAACAGCAAGAAAACAAATGGCATGAATATTTGATCATTGAAAAACCATTCCACTGCAAGACACGGAACGCTATTTGATTATTGAAGAGTGTGCGCAGCCAACATCAATGCAGCTGAGGCAAAACCCAGCACAGCTGCTATAGCAGTCCTCCCTCATCAAACGGGCTAAATAAATTTTGGTTGATGTATACAAAGGATTCCACACTTCAAGGTTGCTAAGGGAACGTTTGCTGTAGTCCAGCGGTTCTCAAACCTTTTAGCGCCAGGACCCACTTTTTAGAATGACGATCTGTCCAGGAAGTGATGTCATTGACTGGAAGCGATGTCATTGTGAAGCCAGAGCCTGCTGCTTTCCTGAGAATGCAGCCACCAGTTGGATTGTTTCTCAGCCATTTCCCAAAAGCAAAGTGAATCAGAAAGGAGAAAAAAGCCTATTATATTTACAACCTTGACACTAGCAAAACAACTACACAATTTTCCCTCTTGCCAATGTCCCATCTTCCCATATTTTCAATATGGTTGCTCTAGGTGCTTTGCGACCCACCTGAAATTGATTCACAACCCACTGGTGGGTCCCAACCCACAGTTTGGGAACCACTGCTGTAATCTATATGAGAATATGCATTGTTCTTCCAAGGACCTAGGACACAAGCCCTGCAGTTTTTGCTGCACCAAGGTAAAAAAAAAGAGACGTGTTCCTTATTTTTTTAATAGGTGTCCCAGTATCCATGGTATCTGCAGATAACTGAGTGGATACCAAAGCAATGGATACTGGAGCATGCCTGTATATTAAGTAAAAGACTTCCCTGATGCCCCCAGCTGCTTTCCATGATACACGGGGGTGTTGTGATGCACAGTTTGGGAACACCTGCTTTAAGGACCCACCGTAAATACTGTGTTGGGGGATCCAGAGATAAGATTCATCAAGTTTTCTTTTTAAATGTATGTTTCTATATAAGTCAACCTAAATCCAGCAAATATGTTGAAACTGATACTGGAACTGACGTTTTCAGCATTGTGGAATTTTAAAATGCCAGTGTATTACCCATCCTTTAAGAATGACAACAATAAGCATTCCAGAATCTTTAAAAAAAAAATTCCATAATTTATTTGTGGACTTCAGTTCCTTTCATCAGATGCATAAAGTCAAGTAATCCAAGGACTACAGAAGATCATGGAAAGAAGGCACCTATTTTGAATGTCTTTATATAAAATGTTGATAAGGGACAGAAAATGGTATTTGGCACATATGACTCAGAACATGACTCAACATTCACTTTCCATATCTATCAACTTGACACCACATATGTTTCTACTTCAAAACCAAAGTTATTTCACCAGTTTTATCCGCTTCTTTCATCAGAATGAGGCCTTCTTCTGTTTCATGACATACTCAGTATTTCATTCATATTTAGTTCCTTTATTCCTTTATTTAATTCAGCATTTCACAAACTGTGGGTTGCGATCCACTGGTGGGTCACAAGTAGTGACGTCATTCACTGGCGCCAGCAACCGGAACGCTTCTGGCGCCAGGACCCAGAACGCCGCAGGGATGGACGGGTGAGCTGTAGCTCCCCGCCCCCTTGCGGTGCCCGGCAACGCCTCCTTGCGCCCGGAAGAGCTCTCTTACAGAGCGATCCAGGCGCAGGGGCGGGCGGGCAGGCAAAAACAGTGCGCAGAGTCTGCCGCACGCTGCTGCTCCGTTCCTGCTCTCCCCGGAACTACCGGAACGGGATACCGCCCCGTTCCGGTAGGATGACGCCTCTGGTCACAAGCCCATGTGTGGTGGGTTGCCATTCCATGGACTCTGGGCCTGAAGGGACAGTACTCCCTTACTGTCACAATGCCTTACTGCATCTGTTCCCAAACTGTGGGTCTGTGGCCCACCAGTGGGTCACAACCCAATTTTTGGTGATTCGTGAAACTAACAGGGTAGATTAGGCTATGTGTGTCAAGGTTAAACAACGTGCTACTTGGGGAGAGCACTGCTGCCCACTCACCATTACAGACACAGAGGTTTGAGCAACTGTTAAAGTGAAACTTTTTTTGGTGGGTCCTGATGCTAAAACCACTGCCTCATTGGTAGCCCCAAAGGCAGCTTGCAGATTGCTCCAGACTCAAAACACACTCTATTGGCCTCCCTGGGCTTTAGAAAGCCCCACAGAAATGACTGGAAGTGACTTCCAGTTTGCAGACGCAACCTCTAGTTTGATTAGAAGTTGCTTCTGGTCACCTTTGCAGGGCATTCTGGGGCCTGCAGAGGCCAATACACTGAGTCACGGCCCAGTGTGAGCCAGAATAAACACAAACAGTATTTATATACCGCTTTTCAGCACAAAGTTCACAAAGCAGTTTACTGGCAATTAATAATAATATAGTTAAATAGCTCCCTGTCCCCAAATGGCTCACAATCTAAAAAAGGCAGAACACCACCAGCAACAGCCACTAGAAAGGACACTGTGCTGGGGTGAAGAGGGACAATGACGTTCCCCCTGCTAAATATTAGAGGAACATCACTTGGAAAAGTGCCTCTTGCCCAGTTAGCAGAAGCAAACCTCTGAGGCCTCCCAATAAGGCATTGCTATAGGGAGCATTGCGTCAAGAGCCACCATGGAAGTTGAGGTGGGTCACAGCACTGAAAAGTTTCAGAACTACTGTTTTAATTCAAGGCATGCAGGAGACGCATGTCTAAATATGTAAACTTGGTGTTAGCTCCCTGCCTGAAGAGCAAAGGGCCCAACTAGTAACATGTCCATCTCACAGGAATGCTGGCAAGAGAACGCAGATCAAGGCTAAGGAGGCCATATTTGTTTTTGAACCATGGAATAGCCTCCATCTGAGATATTTATCTGTCTGTACTATTCTGTATAGTACTGTATTATTCTGTGCTATTCATGACACTAATATACATCCTTTGCCACTGATACCTTATGCTCCAAACAAGGACATGAAAGGTGCATTATTTGGGGAGGTGTTCTGATTTCTTCAGCAGCACATATATTGCACTGAACCAGGGGTGTACCTAAACAAGGGCAGGGGGTGCAATTGCACCTGGCTACAAGCTTTAGAGGGGGGCAACAAGCTGAGCTCGACAATAGTGGCCAAAATTGTGAAAACCTTGGTAATTACAAATAATACCATCACATTATATTTCACTGGAAAGGTAATTGAATGCAGAATGCAGTGAAACAAACCAGAGTGTAATATCTTTATCAAATGTTATGACCAAACAAAACAGAGAAAACAAAAATACAACTATGACATCACTTCCTGTTGTGATGTCACTTCCGGGGCAACATTTTGTCCTCTGCACTGGGTTACACTTTCATTAGCTACTCCCTTGCACTGAACTCCCCGGTATTGCCCCTAAATTGTTTAGCACACTTCTTACAGAAACTGGCAAGTGCAGATGCCATATTGGAATGATTTGCACAACTGAACAGCAGAGAGAGTATAAAGCTTGTCAGTTTCAAGTTTTTATAGGCAACAGTTGCCCCTGGCAATACTTGAGCTGACATACCGAACAGGGAAGCTGGAAGTCTAGAACGTGCAGAGTGCTTGAAGTCTGCTGGATAAACATTAAATGAAAAGCATCTTTGTTGCTGCCGGAAAATGCATTATTTATTATTTGGTTTATCAGCAAAACAAGAAAAGAACTGTTACCAGGGTCCACTGACATTTGCCAGAGTGGAGCTTGAGCAGATCTACAGAGCAAAAGTTTATCCGTAACAATCTGTCAAAAGCCTCCACTGGAGAAGGACAGCAAGGCAGGAAGCTTAAATACACATCCAGGTGACAGTTGTCAATACTCCTGGCCTTTCTCCTTTCATGAATAGGGAAATCAAGTTAGATCCTGGGGGAAGGTAGACACTTTTCCTTCATAAAATCCTCACATTCAGGGCGCAATCCTAAGCAGCGCTGGAACAGGGAGGCCTGTGCTGTATCTGGCACAGCTCTGGAGCATTCCGTAGCCTCCTCAAGGTAAGGGTTCCTCAGTTCTGCGCCTGCTATATAGCCAAGAACTCAACACGGCTTGAATTGGGGCCGCATGGCCTGAGGACAGAGGCTTGGATGTGGCCTTACAGTTGCATGCCAGCCCCACCCCCCTCCCCAGGCCAGCAAGCCTCCAGGTCCACCCACCCCCAGCCCAGTTCCAGCACATTCCGCTTAAGAGTCCAATTATTCCCATGGACGCAACTCGAAACAGGTTCTACTGGCAAAGGTTCAAAGTGTGATGCCTCACTCATTTCACAACCAACATGGACCACATTTTGCAGGATGGAGGGGCCTGACTTCCAGTGATGTCATCCGAGCGCGCCAACTACCGGAACGCTCGGATGATTGACATCCCTCCGCCCCTATGGCGGAGGGCTGCCACACACCCCCAAGCCTCACTGCGCCGGAATCGCTCCATTTTACAGCGATTCCGGACGCAAGGGAGGGAGGGAGGGCCCAGCAGCAGCTCGCCCGTCCTCCGAGGCAGTGGTGCGGCCCAGGACCTCCGCGGAACTAGTGGAATGGAGTACCGGGCCGTTCCGCCTGAATGATGCCTCTGCTGACTTCTACTTAAGGCCCAAACCTATTCAACTTTCCAGCATGTTAGCAGGGGTGTGTGCTACATCTGTGGTGGACAGGCAGTCATAGAGGGAACATTTGTTCCCTTACCTTGGGGCTGTATTGTGGTCATGTCAGCAGCAGATAGGATTGAGCCCTTACAGCCCAATCCTGCAACAGCCAAGTAGCCACTGGAGACACCTTGGAGGAAGGGGAGGAAAATATCATTCTTCCCCTTTCCCTGTAATAAGGGCGCAGGGCAGGTGATGGGTCTCCTCTCCTCTGCACCAGCAATTTTGCCAGCACAGAGGCAAGGGCCTCCACGTTTGGCCACACGACGCAACACAGGGGTCTGGCTCTGTGGTGAAGGTGTTTGCCAATCTCACACTTGCTTGCCCCTCCCCCTGCCCAGTTCTGTCCTCACCACCTGCGCAGAGAACACACAGCACCAACAAGGGTAAAAATTACCTCTCACCAGCCCTGCTTGGGTGCCACAGGGCACACGGGGGTGGCACTGCCTCAGCATGGGTGGGAAGAGCTTACTGCCCATGCTGAATGTGCTTTACGGCCAGTGGTGTCATTCAAATGATTTAGGAACAGGAACTCACTTTTGATTGGCACTTGTCGAGAACCCGGAACCAGCTACGGAGCCCGTTAGGATCTGGAACGCCCGTTCTGGTCCGTTCCCCCTGAATGACCTCACTGCCTTTGCCCCCCTAGGAATCCAGAGTCGCTCCCTTTAACCTTCTGAGTGCCGGCCAACCAAGAAGAAAAGCTCTTTGCAGAGGAATTGGGAGGGGGGAGGAGGGAGAGTGAAGTGGGCGGAGTCAGCCCTAATTTTAACTAGTGGGTCTGAGTTCCCCCGCGTTCCCCCTGCATGACATCACTGTTTACGGCCCATTTGCAACACCAGCGTGGACGGTATGCTCATACCACCTGTGCTGGAGGGCTCAGGATGGAGCTCTTCATCTGTTAACCATTTCAGGAAGGTTAGGAAAGTGGTTTCATTGTTGTGAACAATAGCATGGTCAGGTTTTGAACTGCAGTGCTCCTGGGTCATTTCTCAAGCAGCTGGACCACATCTGAGGTCTGGTTAATCTAATCCAATTTCCCAAAGACTAGGCATACAATATTGATCTTATGAACAAAACAATTTCCAACTCATGCTACTCTCTGCTCTGCGGGGGGCAGCCGTGTTTGCTGAGGTCAAAGCAAAGGTCTGCAGATTGTCAACTACCCCAAACAGACACACGCTGTGATAAATGCCACAACAATTGGCCATTGGAAAACTACAAGACTTTCAAGGCTAATAATGGAAAAAGTACTTGACAGATTTTCTTCAAAAGAACAAAAGAAAATTCACTGAAGCCAGCTTGAAACTTTGATAATAATTTCGGGAATATCAGCCCCAAGGAAAGTAAGTCATAAGTGATGGAAAAAAAATATTAGGGGAGAAAATGTCAGTGAGGTTTTAAACTGGTGTATTTCCTTCATTTCTCAATAGATCTGTACCAAGGGCTGGTAGAGTGTGTGTAATTACTACATGCCAGATGGATGGATTTCATGACTGATGGTTAGATAATAGCTTATTGTGGCTAAAATGTTATCAGTTTTCAGGCCTTATAATAGCTAGAATATTGTCCATTTCGTAATAATACAGGCACTTTTGTGCCTTTATAATACCAGTTAAATTTTACATGGTGCCAATACAGAACTCTATTCTATAACCACTTTAGAGCGCAATCCTAACCTGGAGTTAAGCCGTCACAGTTAGGCCAGCAAAGTTTGGCCAGCACAAGGGGCACCGTAAAGTATGTTTGAACGACCCTTGGAATCAGAGAGGCCAGCATACAGATGTGCGCCACCCTCCCTGATTCCGAGAGTGGTCCAAATGCATTTTATGATGGCCCTTGTGCTGGCCAAACTTTGCTGGCCTAACTGTGCCAGCCAAACTCCAGGTTAGGATTGCGCCCCAAATCTTTTGTCTCTTGTCAACTAAATGATAAGCCATTACTTAAACCAGTGATTCCCAAACTGTGAGCCATGGCTCCCTGGAGAGTAGCAGAAACCAGCCAGGGAAGCCACAGAATCCTTGCAAGAAACCCACCACCCTATACAATTTATAGGATTATAGCCCTGATGGGGAGCTGCAGCCAATGGCCCAGTAGGTCAAGTGAGCCGCCAGTTGAAATTGATTGGCAACCACTGCCCTAAACCCTGAACCATTTTGAGTGTTTTGGCAGACAGGTGGATACACATGCAGTAAACAAGAGCCAAATCAAATATCACTTTAAGAGCATAATCCAATGCTGCACTGGGGCAGGCAGGCTGGCGGGCAGGCCACCAACCTCCCCGATGTGCTCCTCGGACCTGCGCCTGCAAAATCACAGGCACAGAACTGAGGAAACCGCAAGACCTAAATTGGAGCTGTGTGGCCTGGGGATGAGGCCTAGGATGTGGCCAAACAGCCAGGTCCCAGACCCACTCCCTCCCCGGGCTGGCATGCCTGCCGGCCTGCCCACCCCCACCCAATTTGGCTGGCACACAGTGGCTTGCCAACCACGCTCCTACACTGGTGCTAGAGTTAGCACCTGTCTGGGAGCCTTAGTGCCAATGCGAGGGTGCTGCTTGGCACCCCAGTGTCGGCGCTAATGACATAGCACCAATGCAACGATGTTGCATTAGTTCTGCACAATCCTCAGATTGCGCTGTTAATATGTCATGACTTGATTCTGTATGTTGGTGGGGTGTTGTGGTCCACAGCAGCTGTGCCCTGCAACTGTGGCATGGGGAGAGGAGGTGTATAACCCTTTCTTATACACCAATGAGAGGTGTATAAGAACATAAGAAGAGCCCTGCTGGATCAGGCCAAAGGCCCATCTAGTCCAGTTTCCTGTATCTCATAGCAGCCCACCAGGTGCCCCAGGGAGGCACAGGACAACAAGATGCTTGCATCCTGTTGCCACTCCCTTGCACCCGGTACTCTGAAGCAGCCTACTACTAATGTAAGAAGGTTGCACAATCCATCATGGCCTATAGCCCACGATGGACTTTCTTCCAGAAATCCATCCAATCCCCTCTTAAAGGCATCCAGACCAGATGCCATCACCACCTCCTGTGGCAAAGAGTTCCACAGATTAACTACCCACTGGGTAAAAAAGTACTTCCTTTTATCTGTTTTAACTCTCCCAACCCTCAGTTTTAGCAGATGCCCCCTGGTTCTGGTGTTTTGAGAGAGGGAAAAGAACATCCCTCTATCGACTCTATCCCTTCCGTGCACTATTTTGTATGTCTTGATCATGTCCCCCCTCAGGCGCCTCTTTTCTAGGCTGAAGAGCCTCAAACGTTGCAGTCTTTCTTCATAAGGGAGGTGCCCCAGCCCCATAATCATTTTTGTCGCTCTCTTCTGTACATAGAAGCTACAGATGGGGCTGATCCAGATGGAGACCACCGTAAGGACAAAGGGTTATGCCCCCTCCACTCACCCACCCACCATGACTTGTATGTATTATATTAAATAAATACATAAAATAAACCCACAACTCAGAAATCCCTCTTAAAACCATTTGTCTCCATAATGGACGCAATATACTGGAATTATCCCTTCCATGAGTCCCAGTGAAATAGGTTTGTTTGTGTTTTTCCCCCGGGGACCATCATTCTCCAAATGATGTCCAAATAAGCCAAAAATAAGACAGTGGTTTCTACACACTTGGCTGACTCCCTAAGTATGCAGAAGTATATTAGTTTATACATTACATGGACAAGATTTTTTTTTGTTTAAAGTAAAAATATAGTCTAACAAAGGTCTGTGAGTTTCTGGAACCCACAGAGTATTGAAAGCAGCTGAACCATGGAATGTTAAGAATGGAATAGTGGAATAGTAGATACCCTTCAAAGGGGGAATTGGGAAGCATAATAAGAAGCATAATAAGTAACCCCTTTCCCACTTGGTGCCACTGCTTCCTTCATCCTATTATATCAGTGGTTCTCAAACATTTTAGCTCCGGGACCCACTGTTTAGAATGACAATCTGTCCAAGACCCACTGGCAGTGATGTCATGGCCGGAAGTGCAGTCATTGTGATGCCAGAGCCTGCAGCTTTCCTAAGAATGCAGCAATAAGTTGGGTTATTTCCAGTAGTGAAATTCAAGGGATTCGCCCAGGTTCTATTGAACTGGTTGTTAAATGGGCCAGGCCCCGCCCACTCGCTTACCTCGGCTGGCTTCGTTTTTGTTTTGTTTTTGCTCCGGCTATGACATCATAGAACCGGTTGTTAATTCATTTGAATTGCACCACTGGTTATTTCTCAGTCATTGTCCAATAGCAAAAGAATCAGAAATAAAAAAGTGTATTTACAACCTTGACACAACCACACAGCCCTCCCCTTTCCACCATCCCATCTTCCCATATTTTCAATATGCTTTAGGTGCTTTGTGACCCACCTGGAATTGGATCGTGACCCACTGGTCCGCCCTGATCCACAGCTTGGAAACCGCTGTATTATATAGTTTTGGGGTTTGGAAGTATATTGTAACACAACAGATGAAGGAGTTCATAAGGCTGGAAAGGGGGGGGAACAGTTATCCTTCATCTTGTCCTTCTCAAATATGCTCTCCAACAGGACTCCGAGCAAGGCCAACCAATGTAACCAATGTTATTGCATTGGACACCGCATGTTGGGGAGCCTCACGCCAGTGCCGTGAGCAGATCTCCTGCTGTAGCAGCCAGGATCTCTATGGGCTGTAAGTCAGTAAAGTGAGCACAGCAGCTTTGTGTTGGGTCCTCCCACCTGCCCCTGCCTCTCAACGGCCCAAAATGAGTACTACTCCCAGAAGTAGTTGGCGGTGACATCATCATGTCACCACAAACTATTTGCCACACTTCACATGCAGCACCATAAGTGCTCTTCTTGTCACCATGGCTGTATGGTGAGTGGGGCCCTGGAGGGAGCATGGGAGGCCCTATGGGAATTCCCCACATTGGGCTCCACCACTCCTGGAGCCGGACCCTGCCTCCGAGAGAAGGGGGATGGAGTTACATTGTACCTACCTGGGCCCAGGATCAAAAAGGGGACCTTGGTGCCAAAGGAGGGGAGCTATATGTTTCCTGGAATCTCAGCTGACCTTGTGGAGAGCAAAAGATGGAGGCTGGGCTGACTGGGAGGCCAGATCTACCAGGCAAATAGACCAGGGCACTAGAGGGGCAACCAGGTAGACTTTGGCTCTAGAGTCTGTTGCCACCACCACCACTCTATTTCAACTCTCCCCACTTCCTGTTGCTGACCTCCCCCACCATTTTGCCCCTCCCCCTTTGGGAAGGCACACCAAAAAACCTTTGTATTCCCAGATGACATTCCTCTCAGAGGCCCTGCTCCCACAAAGAGTCCAGAAGTTTCCTGTTGCAGACTGATTGGAGACTTGACCAAAGTGCTCCTCTTAGAAGCTGGGGAGGCACTGCAACATCCTATGGGAGCTCCCACCTGTTGTCTCTAACCACCACTCTCAGAAGCCTCATGACCCAGTGTTGAAAGTCATTGCCATAGAAAGCCACAGTGTGTTCATTTACTATGGTATCATCCAAGTTATTTGGGGAAAAAAAGCTTGCTAATGACTGTTCGACAGGGAGACATTGATTAGAGGAATGAGAAATAGGATGAGCTGGAGCACACATGTCTGTCTGGAATTCTAATGACTGTGTGCTTCACATTAACAGTATGACCCAATTAAATTCATGGGGGAAAAATAAACATCTCATTTAAATGCACATGGATATGCTTCAGCACTGATAGACTATGATGCATTTACACGACCACTGTGAAGCATAGGCTTAGTGGACCTATTATTTTTAAAAATAGCTTTCATCATAAATGTCCTTCTGAAGCTTAGATAAACTGAAGATGCACAAATCAAACTCAGGTTGGGACACAGTGTGAGGTCCTCATCCATTGTATTAAAATGTCTTTGGAACTGGCCCTACTGGGGCATCCAGAACAATTTGGATATACCAGTTGTTTGCTAAAATGCTATCAATTTTGTTTTACTAGCAGATACAAGTGTAAAATAAGTTCCTTTTCACATCAGGCACATTTTTGTCCTGAAAATTACTCCCTCTGCATCATGAGCAAACAATTTATCAGAAAGGCACCCCCTAACTACTTTTGATGATGGTAGCGTAAAGTGGCCTGAGGTTTAACAGCAAAGATAAAAGCATTAGAGAACCGATGTAAATTCTTTGCTTGAAATCTTCTCTGCTATCAACTGAACAGCACAGTTCTTCGGTAATTGAAATGTTAGCGCTCCGATGCCACAATAATGTGCTAACAACTCGAGATGCCATTTTGGGAGGAAGATACAAGTTGTTCTATCAGAGCTAGATATGTAAATACACAGTACTGTTTATAAAGTTAAAATGAACTAGATCAGTGGTTCTCAAACTTTTTAGACTGGGACCCACTTTTTAGAATGACACTCATGTCAGGACCCACCAGAAGTGATGTCCTTAGCCTGGAAGTGATGTCATAGTCGCAAGTGCCATCATTGAGACATAATCAAATGACATTCCTGGAATGCAAACTGGCATTCTTGGACTGCAGCAAGTGCACAACCGTGATCATCCTTGACAGAAAGCAAGATTAGAACGAAATATTATGTAAAAGCTCTGAACTAAAATTTAGAAAACCCTCACTTGAAAATTCAAAGTGTTACACTCACAAAAGGAATATAGCAAGGGTAAGGTCTGCAACTTGAAGGATGGCTCCTCCCCCCTTTTGGCAACTTACCTGGCATCAGGTTGCAACCCACCAAGTGGGTCTCAACCCACAGTTTGAGAAACACTGAACTAGATGTCTGCAAATGAAGATTTGACGGATGATTGCAAATCAACCATACATTTCAGCCTCTGAGCAGGGACATCTCTGCTCCTTCACCTTCCTTTCCCTGTCTGGCTCCTTTCCCTGCCTTCTACTCTTACCCTCATTCCTCTGACTTAATCTTTCTTTTGTTGTCCTCCCACTTCCTTTGGCCCCACCTTCGTCTCTGCTGCTAGGCTCTGCTGTTTGCCTTATTTGTCTTCACCCAAATGCAGGCGGCTCAGTCAGTCGCTTCCCGTGGCTTCACTACAGTCACCACCACAATTTTCCTAACAGCCCAATCCTATCCCCCACCATTGTACAAGATGCTGCTGTGTTGATGGAGCTCACCAAATGGCAAACCAGAGATAGGTACATCACATTTTTACTTACCCAGTAGGCTTTTGGCTGCCTGTAGGTCTCCTTGGACCCATGCCAGCTATGTAGCTGATGTAGGCCTGAGGAGGGAAAGGATGCAGCATAGTTTGGAAAATGGGGGGATCAAATTTGTTGTGCTTTTAATGTCAAGATTCACCCCCTCTAGCATGCTTCCCATCCTTCCCCCCACTCCAAACGTCCCCTGAACCTCACCCTCTTCACCCATAAACAGCCTCCTTTCCCAAATGTACCTGGGTCAGCAGAGCATCCAGACAATTCTGGAGCATGTGTGGCATCATCGGCCATTTCCACCAGCAGCTTCACAATGGCAGCACACTATTTCCACCCTCACTGAACCTTTTGCAGATTGGTTGTCACAAAAGATCCATAGGATTGAGCCATGTATGTATATTCAAGTACAGAGGCTGTCAGGACCTGACAAATTCTGGACCGTGAGAAGAGGATGTAGAATTCCCCTCCCACAGACTCTAGTACATGTTGGAACTAGAAGGAGTTGGCTGCCCACAAGTTAGGCCAGCAAAGTTGGCCGGCACAAGGGACACAGTAAAGGATGTTTGGACCACTCTCGGAGTCAGAGAGGCCAGCACGCAGACATGCGCCAACCTCCCTGACTCTGAGCGTGGTCCAAACACGCTTTACGGTGGTCTTTGTGCTGGCCAAACTTTGCTGGCTTAACTGTGCCAGCCAAACTTGAGGTTAGGGCTGCACCTTCATTCTGGGAATCAGCAACCTTACACACAGCTCCCCTGCTATTTCAGCAATTCTGCAGTGCATTGGTTCCCAAACTGTGAGCTATGGCTCCCCAGGGAACCATGGAAACCAGCCAGGGCAGCCACAAAATCCTCACCAAGAAATGTCACCCTATACAATGTAGCCCTAATGGGGAGCCATGGCCAATGGCCCAGTTGGTCAAGGGAGCCACCAGTCGAAAACGTTTGGGAACCACTGCTTGTTCCAAAACATGGCTCCAATGCTAGTATTCCCTCGTAGCTGGACAGCTCCCCCATCCCACTTACATAGCCGTGATTGGATGTCAGACCCGCCAGCTTCTTCATTGGAGCCATTGGGACAATGGCATTTTTAATATCAAGAAATTGTAGCAGGAAAGAAAAGAGTGTTATATACAGTATGTTACAGCAAATTATTCATTGTTGTTATATTATTTTTTCTTAGACATTTACTGAATCAATAAAAATAGATTACAAAGTAGTACTAGATTACAGACAACGCTTGTCCCACATCAATATGCCCCCAAACACTTCTAGCAATCTTAAAACAACACAAGAGCTCAAAACCCACAAAGAATGGAAATAAATGTATCCCAGAACTCCCAGAACTAATTCAACAAATAAATGTCTTTAGGCAAGTATGTGAGATGGTATCTTTTATTTATGCTGCAGTAATGTGGAAGGGAGCTACACTTAGTTATAGAATTGTAAACGTTAACAATAAAAAACATATTAAGTGCTGCACAAAGACCACGCAATTCCAAAGATCCATCATTTTGTGAGTTTTTATTTGTTTTCCTAAACACATACCTTTGTGTGTGGAGTTTAAATATTTACCGGTCAATCTGTAATGGAGAAGTGAAGCAAAGAGCTTTTTAAAAAAATGTATTTGGGTTGTTATTTTTAGAATTGGTGAGCTGTCAAAACTGGGACATGGTGGTACACTGGCACTTCTGTTGATGCGTGTTGTGAAACTGTGAGGGAGACAGTTTTGCACTGAGACGCTTTTTGTATGAAGACAATATCCCGGCTCTGTGTGATATTCTGTGTTCATTGTGTCTTGTTCTTTTTCCCTTTGGACTGAAGTTGCCTTTTTTTGTACTCCAGAAGCAATGAACAAAAGAAACATCTGTGTGATTTTTTAATGACTTGTTGTCGTGCTGAACTTGGAGGAAGGAATCGTTTGCTAACCTCTTGTTCTGCTCCATATATTAACATCTCCACTTTTCAAACCGACTCAGGTAACAGCATTGGGTTCGACCGGGCTAGGTACTGATTCCACCCCCCCTCCCCAGGCCAGAAAGCCCACATGCCCAACCTAGTATCCTCCTTGAGCCCCTGTATCAGCCTCGGGATGCTGGGCTTACTTGGCTGTGGACTCAGTGCAGGTAGGCCAGTGCACATCTATGCACAGGCCTCCCTGGCTCTGAGAGTGGCGCAAGCATTTAGGATTGCACTTCAGGATTGCACTGTAAGTTGCACTGCCTTACTCATTGCTTAGAGAATATCTGACG
Organism: Lerista edwardsae; assembly: GCA_029204185.1. Taxonomy (NCBI): domain Eukaryota; kingdom Metazoa; phylum Chordata; class Lepidosauria; order Squamata; family Scincidae; genus Lerista; species Lerista edwardsae. Next base: position 43,274,513 of record JAJKFI010000002.1, on the reverse strand, counting down.
TTAAGCCTATCCAACTTCTTGCATAGGTGATGAGAGATGTATGTGCATATGGAATTCATGCATCTTCCCTTAGGCCAGAAGAAGTAGGTAGAGAATGAATTGGAGGTTTCCAACTCTGGACAGATGGTGATTGCAGCCATGAAATTAAAAGACGTTTACTTCTTGGGAGGAAAGCTATGGCGAACCTAGACAACTTAATAAAAAGCCGAGACATCACCCTGCCAACAAAGGTTCACATAGTCAAAGCTATGGTTTTCCCAGTAGTAATATATGGTTGTGAGAGCTGGACCATAAGGAAGGCAGAGCGCCAAAGAATAGATGCTTTTGAATTATGGTGTTGGAGAAGACTCTTGAGAGTCCCCTGGACTGCAAGGAGATCCAATCATTCAAGCCTACAGGAAGTCAAGCCTGATTGCTCCCTGGAAGGAGAAATCCTGAAGCTGAAGCTCCAATACTTTGGCCACCTCATGAGAAGAGAGGACACTTTAGAAAAGACCCTCATGCTGGGAAAGATCAAAGGCAAAAGGAGAAGGGGCGGCAGAGGATGAGATGGTTAGATAGTGTCACCGAAGCAATGAACATGAAGTTGGGTGAACTCCAGAAGCTAATGGAAGACAGAGAAGCCTGGCATGCTGTGGTCCATGGGGTTGCAAAGAGTCAGACATGACTTAGCGACCGAACAACAACTCTGGACATTCTAAAAAAGCATCATTAAAAAGACCTCAAATTTGTGCATTGGTTTGAGACCCAGCAAACAAATCACTACACAGATTTTTCACCCTGAACCAGAACATTGAATTAAGGTGGGGGTTCTGTTCTGGTTTGGGATGAACAAAGTAAAGGCAATGTGGCAATGTGACAAGGCAATGTAATGTGGGAGAGGGCATGCACAGATTCCTCTCAAAGCACATACATTTGTATGTGCATCTGAATGTACATTATCACTCTCCCCCGCCCCCAATTGTAGCAAGGGAAGAATGGTGTGAATTATACATTCATGCATATGGATCTCATTTTCCAGATACATAGGTGAGAGGCTTGGAAGCACATGACCACTCCCGCCCCCACTGCACATGTCCCAGATACCAATGCAGAGAATTTCAAATGGTGCTTAGGTTCTGTTTCCCTTCTGGGAATGGAAAAGGTTCCGTCTAGTTTTCATTTACAGTTCACCTTGATTTCCTGGGAAAGACTTCTGCCAAAGGAACTAGAACACGCTCTTATGAACTAACTCAGTTCAAAGTTTTCAGTCCTGACACCTACTGACTTCAGTGCAACATTGATAAGACAGGGCCTTTTCTCGTTATTTTGTGCCCGTTTGACATCCTCTCTTGCATTGTACAATTTTCAAGGAAAAATTCCGAGAGTTGCTCAAACCAAACTATGTGGTTAATGGTCTCATCTAGCAAGTAATGGACCATGAATAGAAGCAGTGGGCCACCTCCTGAAGTGCACACTCTAAAAAAGATCACATGGCAGGAAAATATAAGAATTGTCTTACCTAAATACCAGTGATTGTTTATTGAATATTAACAGTGACGCTGTGGCATAATGCCACATGCCCCTTATTTGCTGTTTTTAGCAAAACATCTGTTTTATCATCCAGTGCACACATTGTAGAAGGTCAGTCTACCCATAAAGTGCAAAGGAGGTTGAAAGGTGGGATTCAATGGAGCTTCAACATTGTGTCGGCGGGAGCTGCCTGGCAGACCTCGAGCAATTATGACATTACCTTACTGACATTTCATTCTGGGTTTAATTAAATGGGCAAAAGCACAGACCTGGTGCTACGTACACCCCTAGGAACAGGCTTACAGAGGGCACACTGATGATTTATTTATTTATTCAGTTAAAATTACTGCTCACTAAAGGCAGCCACAAGGGATGAACCTCATGTGTTATGGATGATCTGGAGCTACAGCTGCCAGATAGTCACACCCCAGAACACCACAGTACAAAAGTAACCTCCTTTTGCCAGGTTAGATCTTTATGCTGTCCAGGCTAAAATGCCTATTCAATATATCTCTGCCTGTTCCAAAGCGGAACAACTTTCTCTTCCAAATCTAGCCCAAAGATGTCTTCACAGGGCGACAGCATTGCCAGAGGGGGTGGCATACTTGGTTTTGCAGGTGCTTCAATGCACTGTGTAAGCAGCCCCTCTCCCACGCCTTCAGAACCATTCCAGGCAACGAGAGCAATGCGGAGAAGATGCCTCTGCATTGCTCCTGCCGCCTGGAATGGCTCCAAAGGAGAGGGGCCACTTCCATGGTGTGTTGAGGCAGCTGTACAACTTAGGGTGCAATCCTCACCTGGAATTAGGCTGGCACGAGTCACTTGTGCTGGCCAAGGAGTGTTGCGAACACACAGTATGCATTTGGACCACTCTTGAAGGAGGCTGGTGCATGGCCGTGTGCCGGCCTCCCTGACTCAGGGCACAATCCTGGGATGGGCATACCATGATGCAACATGATTACATTGGTGCTACACCCTTAGCGCCAATATAGGGGCACCAAGCAGCACCCCCACATTGGCGCTAATGCTCCAAGACTGGCGCTGCCTGCCGCGCCGGCCTGAGAGCTCCCACGCTGCTGGCATATAGGCGTTACGAGGCGTGCAGAGGTGGGCAGGAGGGTGGGAGTGGATGGGGGTGGGCATTCCTGGGTGGGCAGTGGAGGTATGCTGGCCTGGAAGGGGGATGGGCTTGGAATTCAGCCGTAAGGTCGAATTGTAAGCCTTATCCCCAGGCCACACAGCCCCAAATCAGGCTGTGCGGTCTCCTCGGATCGGCGCCTGCTATTTAGCAGGCCCAGATCCAAAGAGCCCATAGGGGAGGCTGTGGCCTCCTCGCATGTAAGGACATGAGCATGCCCTTGCAATGGGGAGGCTCCAGTCTCCCTCAATACAGCACTTGATACAGCACAGGTCCACCGGCCTGCCTGTTCCAGCACAGTATAGGATTGCTCTGACAGCAATCCTTATGGTGTGTTTGCAACACTCTTGGGCTGGCACAAGTGATTTGTGCCATCCTAACTCCAGGTTAGGATTGTGCCCTCAGTGTGCTAACCCTCTCTGACGATGCTACAGACACAGGTCCTTCACTACTATACAATGCCTTTGTGCGAATTACCTATCATAAGTATTTCTTTTAATGTTATTTCTTAGTACTAACAATTTTATTTACCCCCCCTCCTGGCCACTCTTCCTGCCCCGAAACTACCCTGTTTCTCATCCCAGAGATACTTCCTGCTCTGGGGAAGTATTGAGCCAATCCCACTCAATTCTTCTGGACAAGTGCACAGTTGTATGTAGCCTGTATGAACTTGAGCTTGACCTTGCAGCAAGTCCTGGTCCTGCCACCCCCTTCACCTGGACAATGTTGTGTTGCTGCAGGTTGTCCCTCTCACCCATTATGAAGAATATTAGAACATAAGGAGAGCCCTGCTGGATCAGCCAAAAGCCCATCTAGTCCAGCTTCCTGGATCTCACAGTAGCCCACCATTGGCCTCAGGGAGCGTGTAAGACAACCCTGCATCTCATTGACTCTCCCCTGCATCTGGTATTCTGAGGTAGCCAATTTACCCTTGCACCCCAAGTAGATGATCCCCTAGTTGCTTCTGAGCCATATCTGGGTGCACTTCCAGTTGGCCAAGTTGAGCTTCTTGGGCTAGTGAATCAGGATCATGAGCACCATCCCACTTTGCTGGGGATGGCCAGTGGTGGAACCAATCTAAGGCAGGGTCTGCTTGGGGCAGCTGTGGTGATGTAGCTGGTTGAGAGTGACCATGGCTGACCTGGGCCATTTCAGTTGCCAAGGGTAAGGTAGGAACGAATCTTATACTTGGCCAATGATTCTTTTACACAAGCATCTCCTGATTGGAAGGGACAGTTGGGTTGGGTGGGAAAATGTCCCTTTGTGTCATTGGGTAGAGCACTCATTGTGACTTTATGGGGTGCAAAAGTCAGCAATGTGGATAGTGCCCCCTTAGATGCAGTGCCATTGTGCAATACACAACCTGAACTATCATACACATGGAGACTTGGAGAGCAAGCCCTACAAGAAAATACTGCGGGAATTTGACATGTTTATCCTGGAGAAGAGAAGGCTGAGATGGGTTTTGATAGCACTCTTCAAATACATCTTTAACACAGATGTTAGTTATAACTGTACAGTATACTTTTCATTTTCCTGTATTTCTGCTCCTTTCCTACATATGCTAATAAAAAAATCTGTAGTATCACTTTTTTCCCATGAAAGTTGTTGTGGAACAGAGGATTTAGAATTCACTCTGACACTGCTCTGTTGCCATGGGCAAAAATCTAAAGGGTAAATCTATGTAGTTACTGATGCAATTAGATCCCCAATGTCTACCCAAGAGTTGGAGTGATGTTATTACAGATTGTGTCTGCACATTCAGTGTCTTCTCCCCTGCCACCCTCTGATCCACACCCACAAACACATGCTACCATGTCAAAAACAATGATATCTGCCAGACAATTAAAAAGGTGGATGAGGAGTACTTTTCACAAAAACTTTCATCAGCATATCTTTCACAGCAATTTTTCAGGGAGTTCTACAAAACAGAGTGAAAGTGTTTGCTTATTCACAGCAAAGTTCGTTCATTGCCCTTATTCTGAATTGGCTTCATGATGTCATTGTATACCCATATTTTATTGGCTATGTCACTGTGCAATGGCATCATACCGCAAAGGAAATAGTAATCTATAAAAAGAGGAACAATGTAGTAAGTCTTATTTATTGATTTTTGTATACATATATACACCTATCGTTCTATTTACTGCGGCCCAGATCTTTTAAAAGGAGAGATTATTACAAAATAGCCATTCCTTTTTGTTTTACATTGCCTTGTATTACAAAACACCCCTGCTAACTGGTTAAGATGCACTTTTTCAAGTGGTGTTCCTCTTAAATTTAGCAGGGGGAGAATAAAGGTCCCTATTCACCTCTGTGCAGTGTCTTTTCTAGTGGCTGTTGCTTGTGGTTCTTGTTGAAATTGTGAGCCCTTTTGGGGTAGGGAGCCATTTAACTTTATTATTATTATTATTATTATTATTATTATTATTATTATTATTATTA
>JAJKFI010000002.1:43241469-43257493 GCA_029204185.1 Lerista edwardsae | reverse complement strand
GATTGATTGATTGATTGATTGATTGATTGATTGATTGATTGATTGATGCTCGCATTGGGGTGGCACTCATTCAGCGTCAGGCCCCAGGGTGAGCGACCGGCCAGCCTAGCAGATGTGCTGCAGGCAATAGCGGCCTTGTCGCGTTACCCCCACGTCTGCAGCACCTGCAGACCCCCCCCCCCGGTGAGCCCGTGAGTGGTGGGACCAGTGCCCTCTTGACCCTGGCAGCAGCACAAGGGTCCAGGAGAATGTACCCGTGCCCAATTCAGGTTCTACGCAACCCCCTTTTTGGTAGCTCAAGCCCCCAGCGGCAAGGCTGGACTTAGCTGACTTCAGTTCCCAGAAGAAATGGCACGGCTTTTGGTAATATATTTAAATGTTTATTAAAGCTAATGGCTAATGGTTCCACTACTGGGTGGAAGAGGCCCAGAACATACACAGCACATACACACGGCAACCCAATGCAAAATAAGAAAGCTGTCTAACTAGGTCTAACGATCCTCTCTCTCTCTCACCCTGGTTCCTTGGGTCGGTGTCTGACAGAGACCATCGCTGCATCCCGACTCTCTCTCTTTCAGATTCTCACTTCACACAAGGTCTGGATCGAACCCTGAAAGATAGCCGGTTAGCCCATTTTGGGTGGGGGGAGGTGGGAAGCGGAAGGAAGTGGGGGGTGAGCCAGCAGCGAGGGGGTGGGGCTCAGAGGTGGCTTCCAGCACCAGAGCTTATCCCCAGTGGTGGCTCAGACAGCCTGACACAGGGCTGCTCGATAGCCAGCGATGAGCTGAGAAGCCCCATTGGGGGAGGTAATGCTTTCCCCAGGGAAAGGGAGAAAATGTCCCCTGGGGAGATCCCAGGGGCTGCCTGGGTGTCACTGGATGCCTTTTGGTAGCCTTTTGGCTACCCAGAGGTGGATCTAAGGGGGGGCAAATCTCTAAGTTTTGCAAGAAGCCTTACCTTGCAGTGGAAAACACTCCTCTCCTGCACTGTTCTAGCCAATCCTCACAGGGAACAGCAACATCTTGGCGTTGCTTACTGGCTACAGCAGCAAGGGAGAGGAGGGATTTACATGACAGGGTAAGGCTTCTTGCAAAACTTACAGATTTGCCCTCCCTGTAGATCCGCCTCTGTGGCTACCGCGGCACTCACAGCAGTTAGGCAGTTCAGGATTGGGCTCTCAAGGAAGGTAGCTGCCCATTGCCTAATAGAGAAATCCCTGAGGTTTCTAAGGAACCCCAAATTCCCCAGAACATCAGATAAAAGCCCTAGTCTGATCATGTGACCACTCTATTGTCACTGCACAAGAATTCAGAAAAATAAACATGATCACACTTTTGCAGGGGTCTTGACTATGGCTGTCACTTTGTCAAAAGAGTTCCACCTTAATAAACTCTGGATTTGGTGGGCTAAGCCCCTGCTAAGTACACTTTGGGGGCGGGGGAGCACTTCTAGAAGCTGCCTTTGTCTGCGAATAAACATAAATCAGTGGTGTGGTGAGAATTGAAGGAGCTGCACAGTCTATTTCATTTACAGTTCAGAAGCAATCAAATGATTATTTTCTTCCTTCAGCCAAAGGCAATATTTTTTTAATCTTGAAAAAGTAAATCAGAACAGTAGTCAGAAAGATGACTTCAAACTCTTTAATTATGGTGACTCCCTCTGTCAGCAAGGCCATTCATTAGCTGGAACACCGGGAGAACTGAATGCATTGTTTCTCATATATCCTTCCCAGGTATCGATGTTCTTTTATGAGATGGTTTAGACCACAGAAGCTGACAAATTTGCAGTAGGTGGAACGCACTTAGTATAGATATTAGAGTTTTATTTACTGAGGTTGCCACCTATCCAAAGGCATAATGTGACTGCATTTTTTTTTTAAGGACAAATCTTATTAGGGTAGCTCTGTCAACCACAGTAAATCAAAATGATGAGAAAAATCATGAGATATTCTTGAATTGCAGATGTTGACATTTGGGGTTTGTTTTTAAACAACCCCGTCACAGGCTGAAATGAGTCAGCGCTTGGCCCTAATTCTCCTGGATCTCTAGCTATACACTGCACTTTTATGAGATCTTCCTTGTAAAGGGGAGGGATGTTTTCAAGGATGGTCTCTGCCTGCCTAGCTTTGTCTTCATGGAGGCACAGGAGTCTACTGTTTTGGCCCTGGGCAAAAGGGTAGATCAGGGCCAAGAAGGGAGGCAGAAGCACTAGGATTCTCCATTCCTAACCATCACATCTTATTCCATGAGTTGTTTGTATGGCCTCCTCCCTGCTATTAAGCCAAGTACCTTTCTTTTAAAAAGCCATTAAGTTATTCTAGCAGTTCTCAGACTGTGGTTCGCATACAGCGGGTCACAACTTAATTTTTAGTGGGTCATGTGGCCGGTGCTACACACAGCTGCTGTGGCTGCCAAAGTGGGTTGCAGCGGTAACATATTTGAGAACCTCTGCATTAGGTTATTAATATTGCTTCTGTATTCAACATTCAGGATTTATGATTTTTATTTATTTTAATTTCTCCTGGGTATTTTATACAACTTGTCTGTATACCCTGTTAATAATTTTTAATGAAAGTTATATAGGAATAATTCAAATACAATAAATAAAAAAGTAAGGCACACAATGTCTGCCATGGTAAGCGATTTACACAGGCCTTCTAAATGTGAATCAAAGTAGACACAAGGCTCTAGATGGGAGTATTACATATTCCTAGTTTATCCCCAGGGGTTAGTGTGTGAAACATTTATATATCAGCTAAGAACATGGATATTTTCAAAGCAGCAGCCAAAGGAAGGATGGCCAAGTAACCAGGGGAAAAAAAGTTTCTGATCTGCTCTTTTGCCTGTAAGCAGCTTGCTGTGTAGAAAAAAAGCAAGTGATGAAAAACAAGGAGAGAAATCTTATTGCTTACTGCAGTGATTCTCAAACTGTGGGTCGGGACCCTCCAATGGGTGAGCCGATTTCAGTGGGTAGAGAAGCTCCTAGGGCAGCCATATTGAAAATATGGGAAGATGGGATGCTGGAAAGGGAGAGGGATATGTGATTGTGTCAAGGTGGCATACAGGTGTTGTTGTTTTTTCTGCTTCACTTTGCTATTGGAAAATGGCTGAGACATAACCCAACTTATTGCTGCATTCTCAGGAAAGCAGCAGGCTCTGGAGTCACAATGATGGCACTTCTGGCCATGACATCACTTCCGGTGGGTCCTGGACAGATTGTCATTCTAAAAAGTGGATCCCAGTGCTAAAACGTTTGAGAACCACTGACTTAATGGTATCTGCACATCAAGTTCTTAAGACTTCAGTTATAGTGGATGGCTGAAAAGTTGGCAACCCCTTTCAGAGGGGTTTATCCTTGTAGTTTGGGACTACATTTTTAGGACTCAAGGGAGTCAGAAATCTTGCTTTCATTTTCAGGGAAACAATGAATGCCTTTTAGTTATTGGGGAAACTGGAAAGAGACAGTTTCCACTGTCTCAATGGATAAGGCTAGCAGAGGGCACTGCTATAACTCACGTTTTAAGTAAGATGGACAGCAACTCAAGGCTGCACATCTGAGATGGCAGCTAAATCCTGTGCATGACAGATTTCCTGTTACTCTCCAGCACACAAGTCTTGGTAACCATTTTTATTTCTATTTTGCCTAGATTCAGCTCTAATCAGCTTCTGTCATCCACCTATTTTTAGTTTCCAGAAAGGTTGCCACTGCATTTGTCGGTTGCAGTTAAAAAAAACCAAACAAACACAGAGCCTTGTGACACCTTGAAGACTAGCAGGTCTACTGCCACATCACTTTTCATGGGCCAGAGATTATTTCATCAGATGCTGCATGAACACTTAACGCCACGATAAATTGATTAGCCTAACACAGTAGACTGCATCTCTGGAAGCCGAAGATAGGAGGTTTATGGAAATTGATCCTTTAACAGGAATGAAACTGAGGGTGCAAAGTACAGCTTGGGAGCAGGCTGGAGCCTCCATGGAGCAAGGGCATGTTCGTCCCCATGCCCCAGGGTAGGTGCCAGCCATCTCTATGTGCTGCTTGAAACTGCGCCTGCTATATAGCTGGCCCAGGTCCAAACAAACCGTGTGGCCTGAATCGGGGCCGCGTGGGCTGGGGACTCCACCCCTCTTCCTGGGCCGGCCCACCTCCAGTAATGCCCACCCACCCCTGCCCAAATTTGGCTGCGCAGGAACAGTGCACCGGGGGCTTGTGCCAGCACTGCGATGCTGACACCAGAAGTGCTGGCATGCACACGCTTGACAGCACATGCGCGACAGTGCTCAGTTGGCATAAGTGGCGTGCACCAGCTGTGGGGGAGGGGGGGTTGGATTGCGCTGTGAATCTATGCAAGAGAGACGTGTAAACTCAGACGTGTAAGAGCAATCAGTCATAAAACCTATGCATAATGAGCTACTTTCCTAAATAACAAATGTACTAATGAGGAGGTTCCAGCAAAATCAGTGAGTTTGAATTAAAAGATACTATCAAGAAGACATTCTTTGAAACAAGAGCTGAACGTGCAGCAGACCCTCATTGGCCCTGCTAACTGGGCAAGAGGCACTTTTTCAAGTGGTGTCCTCTTATATTTAGCAGGGGGAGAGCAATTGTCCCTCTTCACCCCAGCACAGTGTCTTTCTCATGGCTGTTGCTGGTGGTGTTCTCTATTCTTTTAGATTGTGAGCCCTTTTGGGACAGGGAGCCATTTAACTTTAATGTTATTATTTGCCTGTAAACCGCTTTGTGAACTTTGTGTTGAAAAGCGGTATATAAATACTAGTGATTGATTGATTGATTGATTGTCCATAGGTTTGGCATCCATGGATTTGATCATTCATGGGTGCTGAACCCTCTTCCCCCAGGGTGGGGCCCACCTGTATCCTCCGAAATGAAACAGAGGTGGGCTCCAGTCAGGTCCAGAGGGTTTCCCGAGACCTGCAGAAGTCGCACACAGCATCAGAATGCCCGAAATGGGCAAAAACCACAACTTCGAGGTTTGGGAAAAATCCAGAGGTGACATTTTTACTGCCTTATAAGGAATCATGAAGCCCAGGGAAGCCCCTGGCCTGTTTGGGGCAGTTTGAGGCCCACAGAGACCCTCAGAAAACCCTGCACAGACCCGAACAGATCCCAGCTCTGGTAAGGTTCAGAGGATTTGAGGTGGCCCCAAAATCTTTGGATTCCAACAAAAGCATTTCCTTATCCGCATAGGTTCCTCGAACAGAACCCTGGTGGATAACGTGAGCCTGCTGTAGTTGAGGGTGTAATCCTAACCTTAAGTTAGGCCAGCGCAGTTAGGCCAGCAACGTTTAGCTGGCACACCGTAAAGTATGTTTGGACCACTCTCGGAGTCAGAAAGGCCAGCACACAGACGTGCACCATCCTCCCTGACACAGATTGTGGTGCAAATGTGCTTTATGGTGGCCCTTGTGCTGGCCAAACTTTGCTGGCCTAACTGTGCTGGCCTAACTCCAGGATAGGACTGTGCCCAGAATCACATTGTTTCCAACTTTTTTTCCTGCAAGTAGAACATTTCTTGCCTTGTTAAACAAATGTGTTGGGGTTTTGTCTTGTTTTGTTTTTGCTTCTCTCTCAAAAACAAGTGGGTGGGTCACAAATATTTTCAGACTTGAAACATGGAATTATGCGCTGAATATTTATAGCCCATTTCATTCTATCAGTCTTCACGGAAGATACCACATAACAAACATAAAATGCAGGTGAGATAAATCAAGACCACACTCATCTTGGATCATAAAGATGTGACTCCCGCTGAACTCAGTGAGATTTTCTTCCAGTAGGCAGATTTAGAATTCTATAAACCTGTTCACAATCAGGGTGCTGGTTTAATCTGGTACGATTTACACTGCCTTTTTCTTGATTTAAGAAGGCTCCCAGGGACGCTGCTTAAAAAAAAAATGTCTGCATTAAAAACAGTTTGCCCTTCACTCTCTACCAACCAGAAAATCAGCCTCAGAGGGAGCCTGAAATTGCCGTCATAATAGTTTAGGAATTAAACAGTGCAATAATAAACACAGTGAAAGAAAGCCAGAGTGTGTTTCACAAAATGAAAAGTAAGCGGAACAGAACCAAGTGCAATAGACTATAACATCTCATTTCATGTCTGGGTTTGTGTGGATATTATCCACTGGAACTAACAAAATGACTGAATTTAGAGTGCAATCCTAAACTGGAGTTAGGCCGGCATAAACTAAGCCAGCAAAGTTTGGCCAGCACAAGGGTCACCATGAAGCATGTTTGGACTATTCTTGGAGTCAGGGAGGATGACTCACGTCTGTGTCCTGGCTGCTCTGACTCTGAGAGTGGTCCAAACATACCTTACGGTGTCCCTTGTGCTGGCCAACTTTGCTGGCTTAGTTTATGCCGGCCTAACTCAGTTTAGGATTGCGCCCCTAGTCACATCCAAAGTTCAAAGATGTGTGAGCACACAAATGTGCAAGCACTACAGGGAAAACCCCACAAACGCTTATGCTTTTGTAAATGGTCAATGCAACCACTTGCAAAAGGCTTGGCTGTGCCTACCTCCACAGAAACTGCTGCCATTGCCTCCCCTGTTCCTACTTCAAAAGCCAAGCACTTCTCTTTGGAGTTGAGAAAGGCACTCCAATGTCTTCAGGAGAGCATCATTTCCTGCTAGGGTAGCGGTTCCCAAATGTTTTCAATTTGCAGGTCCCTTGACTGGGCCATTGACTATGACTCCCCATTAAGGCTACAATCCTATGCATTTTATAGTGCGGCAGGTTTTTTGTGAGAATTCTGCAGGTCCCCAAGGACCACAGCTCAGGGAGCTTGAGAACGACTGTGCTAGGGGTCGGGAATACCAGTCCCAGAATTCCCAGCAGGATACTAAAGCTATTTGCCTCATTGCTGCCAGAGAGAAGACCTTGGACAGCATCAACATAAGCCTGGCCCACAAGAAATCAAGACTCCAGAAGAAACTGATCCCAACATGGAAACTATCTGGGAGAATCTTTTGAAAGGTCTTGAACTGTAACACATTGCAGGATGTTGTTGTTGTTTTGAGCTCTCATTTTACTTTTAGGGCGTAATTCTAACCTGGAGTTCGGCCGGCAGTTAGGCCAGCAAAGTTTGGCTGGCACAAGGCCGTAAAGCATGTTTGGACCACTCAGAGTCAGGGAGGATGGTGCACGTCTGTGGTCCAAACATACTTTATGTTGTCCCTTGTGCCAACCAAACTTTGCTGGCCTAACTGTGCTATCCTCCCTGACTCAGAGAGTGGTCCAAATGCGCGTTATGGTGGCCCTTGTCGACCAAACTTTGCTGGCCTAACAGTGCCTACCGGCCTAACTCCAGGTTAGGATTGCACCAGCAGCGTCATGCTGCCGGAATGCTGGGCGGGAGGAACGGGTAAGCGCAGCCCGCCCGTTGCGTACCGCCCCATGGGGGCGGGGAAGACGGCAAAACGGAGCGGTACGCAATGGGCGGGCTGCCGCTCACCCGTTCCTCCCACCCAGCATTCCGGCAGCATGACGCCGCTGGATTGCACCCTTAATCAAGACTTTCATCTTAATCATGTAAGAACTGATTTGAGTAAGTCAGGCATCTTGTGCACTCAAATCATAAAGATGGGTTCACAGCCTATGCCCTGAGCATCTTCACTAACAATTCAAAGAGAGGGAAAAATATAATCAAAATGCAGTTGTTTTTTTAAAAAAAGAAGATATGCTTCTCCGAAAGCTGCCACTTCCATCACATCATTTATCTTTCTCCCTGCAAGAACAAAAATTGTTACTGCTCAAGGGGAAGGGGAAAAAACCCTGTAGGGCTCTACAAATCACTGGGAGAAAAACCCCAGTGATTAGATAAAGACAATTTACGTTATTGATGGCTCCTTTGACCTGTAAAGGACTTTAAATGAAGGACAATTTCAATTACTCCACCTTTCAGCATTCAAGCAGCAGCAGCAGCTTCCTTGAAAAAAAAAGGCCACTTAAATGGTGCCTGTAAAATATAGCACTGCAAGTGACGTTTAGAACCCACAAGTGCTGCTGGTTGGGTCAGAAATCATTAATCTTCGTGAGTGACAATCTTCCAGATCTTAGCAATATACTTTGTCCCCGAGGAGAGAGGAAGAAAGAAGTGAGTGGGGTGGATGAGTGACCTTGATATGTGGAGAGTCACCATCGGAAGTTGCGAGTCAGCCCTGCATGAGCGCACTGCTGGGATGCTGGTGATGTTATTAAAGCCAGACAACAGCAGTAATATCGCCAGAGGCACTTATATTAGAATAAAGCTTGGTGACAGAGGAGAAACTGGAGCGCACAGAATCAGGGCTGGGTATTGGGGAAGGGAGAGGGAAGAGCCGGCCTGAAAATATGCCTTGCTGCAGGGACACAGCCGTGCAATTGCACCTGGTGGAACAGAACGGCTGGACCGGACTGACCAGTACAGTGTGCCATGGTCAGGGTCTTGTGTGCAAGGAGAGAGAAGCTGCCCCTGCCCCAAATTCCTCTCTACAATTCTATGATTAAGAGCGCAATCCTAACCTGGAGTTAGGCAGGCACAGTTAGGCCAGCAAAGTTTGGCTGGCACAAGGGCCACTGTAAAGTAGGTTTGGTCCTTTCTCAGGTCACAATCCTAACCCTGGGGTAAGGGCAATGCAGCTCCAAGGAAAGGGAACAAACAGTTCCTCATCTTGTCCCCGAGGACTGTCCCCTAATTGCAAGACCCACGACCCACAAATTACACGACCCACTGGCACAGCCATGTCAGTGCTGGAAATGTTAATAGGATTTGGGCCTCAGAGTCAGAGAGGCCGGCACACAGACGTGCGCCATCCTCCCTGACTCCGAGAGTGGTCCAAACGCACTTTACGGTGGCCCTTCTGCCAGTCAAACTTTGCTGGCCTAACTGTGCTGGCCTAACTCCAGGTTAGGATTGCACCCTAAATTTGTCGGATTCCTGTCCTCTTTTGCATTATAGTGGGCAGTTCGGGTTTCCTCATTTTTTTTTTATGAGAAACTCAAACTCAAGCATATGGCCCCTGGATGCCAAATAGTTCAAGAAGAAGAGCCAATTAATAACTGACAGCACTCTGTAAACCAGATACTGGGACAACATGCATACGCAAATATCAATATGCATTTTAGTTCTGGCAGATCAGGAATTCAAAGACAACCTTCTAAAACTGGCCAGCAGACCTGCACTAAGTCCTACTCAAGGGCAATCAATGAACATTCATATTTGACACTGACAAACAGTGACACTGCGTGTGCAATGCTAACCAACTTTCCAGCACTGACAGAGCTGTGCAAGTGGGGCCTGTGCTGCATCCTGCAGTTGAGGGACAGCCACAGAAGCCTCCTCAAGGTAAGGAAATGCTTGTCCTCTTACCTCAGAGTCAGGGCCGGCTTTAAGCCAATGTGACCAACATTGTCACATTGGGCCCTGCACTTTGGGGGCCCCCGCACTTTGGGGGCCCCCACAGGAGCACAGCAAGCAGATCGCCTGCAGTTGCAGCTGGGATCTTATGGGCTGTAAGTCACTGGGGTGAGTAGAGCAGCTTTACCAAGGGCCCTCCCACCTGGCCCTGACTCCTAACAGCCCCAAATGGGCCTTCAAGAAGCAGTTGCCGGTGATGTCATCGGTGATGACATCAGCAGTTGCCGGTGATGTCATCATGTCACCACCAACTATTTCTAGTGCCGCATGTGGCATCCCCAAGCACCTTTCTTGGTGAGAGGGAGCCCCGCAGGTGGGATGGGGCCCCCCGCAGGAATGCCCTGCATTGGGCCCCGTCACTCCTAGAGCTGGCCCTGCTCAGAGTTGCATTACCCTGGTGCTGGAAAGGTGGTTAGGACTGGGCCCTGAAAATGATTAGTACAAGGCCAAATAAACAGGGCTATTAAGCATACAGCCCCATTTTATAGATGGAAAACACTGAGGCTGTACAAGTTATATGTAGATCCAGCAAGTTAGGGCCCAATCTTATTGGGCCCAGGGGCAGCAGTAAGTTCTTACTGCCAGCGCCGGTGTCACAAAACTACCATAAAGCACTTCCAGCACCAGCGGTAAAGGCTTATAGCCGGCACTGAGCGAGCACCAGTCCCAAGTGCCAGGAGGACCCAGAGCTGAGCCGGCCAGCAGTAAGTCTCACCACTGCCGGCAGTGAGCTTTTTGGAAGCTGGGGGGAGGATGTGGGGAGGGCATAACTGGGAAGGGGAAGGACAGGTATGGGCCTGGGTGGGTGGGGGACAGGCGGTGGCCTCCACCACCAAATCCTAACCTCCATGTCGGGTCATGTGGCCGAGGAGGATTGCCATTGCCAGGCTAGCGCCGTTATGTATGCAGGAGGATAGCCAGGGGTTAAGCCCCAGCAAGAGAACTGGAGGGGTTGAGCTGACCCCTCCAATCAGGAGCCAGCCCTGAGCTATATGAATCCTGAAGACTGGGAAAACAGGGGGTGGAGTTAACAATATACAGGGGTTGGGCTGTTGCCCTTCAGTTCAGTTCAGTTCTAACTGTTGCCAGTTGCAATAAATGTTCAAGCTGCATCTGCCTTGTCTGAGTTCTATTGCATGGAACCCAGTATATGCGGGAGAAAGGTACTTGCCCCAAGGAGCTTCCTAAAGCTGCCGCAGCACCCATGCAATGCAGTGGTAGCCTTTTGCAGCTTAGGATTGGGCTGCCCATATGCATAGTACCGAAGTCTCTCTGTTGTTGCTGTTATCAAACAACATAAAGACAGAAAGCCTGCTAATTTTACTACAAACTATTTCAGGTTCAACTGCAGCTCATGATCTAAACCGGCAGAACTGGTATATATCCCCTGCTAACTGGGCAAGAGGCACTTTTTCAAGTGGTGTCCTCTTATATTTAGCAGGGGGAGAGCAATTGTCCCTCTTCACCCCAGCACAGTGTCTTTCTCGTGGCTGTTGCTGGTGGTGTTCTCCATTCTTTTAGATTGTGAGCCCTTTTGGGACAGGGAGCCATTTAACTTTAATGTTATTTAATTTGTCTGTATAGCGCTTTGTGAACTTTGTGTTGAAAAGCGGTATATAAATACTAGTGATTGATTGACAAGGGCCATGTAAACCACTTTGTGAACTTTGTGTTGAAAAGCAGTATATAAATATTATATTATATATTTTATATAAATATATAAACATGATTGATTGATCTATCTTCTACCTATTGCTGTTCTGTTGCATCTGCTCACCCCAAATCTGAGAATGAAATGGCCTTCTATTTTCAATGCTGCAAGGGTGGTTTATTTAAGGTTTGCTCAGAATATTCTTGGTGTCAGAGGAATGAAGCATAAGCATTTTCCCCTTGAAATGAATGTGAGATTATGTGCCCTCCCTCTTCTGATCCGCTATATAAACTCCTCAAGCCCAGCATAAAATTGTCATGAGTATAACATCTCGGGATCTTTCAAGCGTGAGCAAACAATGGAATACAAGAAGCACTTGAATTTCAAAGCTAAAAAGCTGCGTTCCTGGCTCTAGCAGGCAAGGGAGGGGAGGGAAGAAGAGAGGGAGCGTCTATTGTTGTGCCAGAAGCGTAAGTGCAAGATTTGTAAAAAGGAACTCTGATTTAGCAGGATGTTTCATGTCAAGCAAACATGCTATTGGAAAGGCACCAAAGTCTTTTCAGAGGGATGTTATCAAGCATCTTCTTGCTGTGCCTGATCTCTGGGAAACACATATGCAGTC
Organism: Lerista edwardsae; assembly: GCA_029204185.1. NCBI lineage: Eukaryota > Metazoa > Chordata > Lepidosauria > Squamata > Scincidae > Lerista > Lerista edwardsae. Next base: position 43,245,797 of record JAJKFI010000002.1, on the reverse strand, counting down.
AACTGCCTAGGCAAGTCCAAGGTATTTGATTGTGTGTCCCAAGTTTGAAACCTGCACTCTAGAATCCTTTGTAGAGTTGTAGGAACATAAGGAGCTGCCTTATATTAACTCAGTCCATTGATGCACCTAGAGTGCAACCCTAACCTGGAGTTAGGCCGGCACAGTTAAGCCAGCAAAGTTTGACTGGCACAAGAGACACTGTAAAGTATGTTTGGACCACTCTTGGAGTCAGAGAGGCCAGCACACAGCATCCTCCCTGACTCCGAGAGTGGTCCAAACGCAATTTACAGTGGCCCTTGTGCTGGCCAAACTATATTGGCCTAACTGTACTGGTGTACTCCAGGTTAGGATTCTGCTCCTTCTCCTTAAAAAAATAAACAGCCATTAGAGTAGTAATCAGAACCACTGAGAGGGGAGGCAGAGATTTATTTTCCACATTCTTTTGTATCACCCTTTCTCCAAGGAGCCACTATGAGATACAGGAAGCTGGAATAGATGGGCCTTTGGCTTGATCCAGTGGGGCTCTTATGTTCTTAATAGTGCTTAACTAATACCGTTAAATGCCAGGGTGCATGCAAACTTGAAATGTAAACCTGAATTCACTATTCAGTCTTACTTTTCTTGACATGCAGTTTGCAGGCTTTTAAAAAAACATTGACTCTATATTTCAAATATGGTCTAAGGGGCCACTCCCAACAGATCCAATGCTTAGAGACCAAACTTAGATTTTATTAGTAGCGGAGCTTCTATAAATGTAAGTCCCCTGTAGAGCCTGCTATTCTGGAGAGTCTGTTCGAGTCATAAGGGATTGCACTATCATAGAAGATGGAACAGCACCCTGTTCAAGATGCTGCAATTAGCAAGTGCGAACCCTCCTGAATTACCAGTAGTAATATAGTTTATTTTGAACTGCAGGAGATCATCATGATAGCCCCACAATACACAGCCCATAGCCACACCCAACTTCTATGACAACAATCAACATTAAATCTCTTCAGTAATGTGTTTTCTTCTGCTCCACTTAAGAAAGTTTTACCAATTTTATTATCACTCATTTCATGTTCTAGCTCATTTCATTCCAAACTCTTGGATTACGTCGCAATAGTTTAAAAAAATGTATAAGAATTAAAAATAACTGAATCAAAAAATATCTCAGATAAATAGAAAAAGATATAGTAGACTGCAAGCCTATGCACATTTATTCAGAAGCAAGTCACAGTGTTCAGTAGACAGTGTTCAGTCACATAAGACTGTAACCTTAGCATAACATGGCCTACATACCGACCTCTGTGCAGTCCTTTGGAAAGATAGTGATGTAGACATATGCCCCTAGGCAAACTTATCAGCTTGCTTCTCTCTGAGCCTGATGCTTCTTCTTGGCTAAGGTTCTTTAAAAATATTTCAATGGAAGCACCTGAGTGCTCTTGCTGTAGGAGGAATCTCAGAGCTCTCAGAGGCCCTGGTGGCAGAGCACATGCTTTGTAAGCATACATTTTAACTCTAGACATAGTATGCAGTTAAAGCGGTGGTTCCCAAACTGTGGGTCGGGACCCACCAGTGGATCGCAAGCCAATTTCAGGTGGGTGGCAAAGCACGTAGAGGAGCCATGTTGAAAATACGGGGAGATGGAATGTTGGACAGGATGATGGCTGTATGCTTGTTTTGCTTGTGTCAAGGTTGTAAACATGCTTTTTATTTCTTTCTGATTCACTCTGCTTTTGGAAAATGGCTGAGAAATAACCCACCTTCTTGCTGCATTCTCAGGAAAGCGAGAGGCTCTGGCATCACAATGATTGCACTGCAGGCCGTGACATCACTTCTGGTGGGTCCTGGACATATTGTAATTCTAAAAAGTGGGTCCCAGTGCTAAAAAGTTTGAGAACCATTGAGTTAAAGAATTTCAGGTATTCGGACTGCCTGAACCTTTGGAGATCCACCCACAGTCAAAGCAGGCAGGAACTACTTTTATGCAGGCAGGAACACCAGCCAGATCAGGTGAGTTCCAAATGCATCTAAAAGTGCCTGTTTACAACTCCCCACTTAGTCCCAGCCAGAGAGTATAGATAACAAGAAGCGGCATGCTTTAAGCATCGATAGAGAACCAAATGAGGCCGGGGGCGGGCTTAGCAGCCATGTTCGTTTACTCAAAACAATGCTGATTCCAAGCATTTCAGATTGGTTTTCGCGAACTGTTTAGGCATGAATCGTTTACTCCTGAAATAAAAACTTACGAAAATAACGTGTGATCGTGTAGAAACATCATTGGTAACCTTATTATGAGTTAATATGCAATTCCAAGGTTTAATTCCGCATAATTATATCACTGAACACACCGGACAAAATGCTGTCTATTTTAACTCAGAGTGCACTATTTTGACAGACTTTATTGAAATCTACACAAGCATGTCATTAAAATCTCTTCATAACATAAGTTGTGGTCAATATGAGAGTAATTCCTTTTTACTTCTAGAGTATTAAGAGTTTTTTTTTTTTACCTTCTACACTCCCCCCCAAAAAAATACAAATTCTGTTAATGTTCAGAATTTTGAGAATATTACAGTAGAAAATGGAAGGTGGGAAAAAAAGTGTAAACGGGAAGGGGGGAAAAGGAGGGGGAAATATATATGCAGGGATAATTTTAACATGGAAACTGACTTTTTACTAAATTTTCTGGATTTTCATTTGTAAAATGTGCAAGTGTCCCAGATTTTCTTTCCTAAAATATGGTAATTTAAAGAGGCCTGCATATGCAGAACACGCAGGCATGCTTAAAGAGGTTGGGATTAATTTTTACACACGTGCAGGGAGATTTTCATTCCTGAATTCGCGACAATCCGCTTTGATGGGACTTATCTTTGTCAGCCATATTTGTATACCCACGGCTTCAAGAAAACGACATTATGCCGCCTCTAGCTATCTATACTCTCTGGTCCCAGCCTTGTCTCATTGATCTCCTTCTTCTCTCTCTTCCCTGCTTCACTCCCTTTGTGTACCTTGTCTTTTTACTTTGTAAGCCTGAGGGCAGAGCCTGTGTCTTGGGTTTTTTTTGTATTGATGCAAGAAGATGATGTTTGTCTGAAAGCGGGATAAAAAAAATAATCAAATAAACAAATGGAGAGCCCAGTGGTGTGACTTTGTATACACCCAATTCACACTTTCGCATGCTCTTGGAAGCAGAGGTTGGCACTCTTGAAGTTTGTGCCTTCCTGCTGCTAGGAAAGCAGAACAGAGGCTGGCAGCATCTTCCTTCCTGCTGAACTGTACATCAGACGTGAGATACAGACTTCTTTCTCCCACTGACACACATGCGCACAACCTGCAGTGGAACCAAAAAGGATTATATCCCTATTTCCTACAGCAGCATCAGTACAGGGGAATCAGATGTCATCGTTTTAATAAATGATCTCTATCATCAGCATTAATGAGAGACACCACAATGCGTTACTTGGCTTGGAGAAAAACTGCATTTAAAATCTACAGTGCAGAAATAGCCCCCAATCAGCTGAATAAAGCCACATTGGCAGGTTAGAAGAGCAAATGTAAATGCAGACCAAAGCAGAACAAAGGATCCATCTATTTCCTATCGAGAAAACATACATTTTCTACTTGGAGTGTTTAGAGGTAGTTGTTAGAATACATTTACCCATCTCCTGTAGGATGGAGAGAAGCACTACTCTCAGGAAACGCAGCAGTGGCAAGACAAAGGCGCAACTGGGATAATAACAGGAATGTTAGAGCTAAACATGATCTTGACAAACGTGTAAGAGTCCCTTCCCCGTTCTTGCTAGCGGCACTGGGAGATTGCTTTCGTCCAGCCAAGCTAACTTCTAGTTTCAAAGCCCAGCTGGAGGATTATTTGAAAATAACTGGTGGCCAAATCCTATCATCATCATCAAATCCTTTTCCAGCACAGATGTAGCCTCGCCAATGGCTCATACACTGCATCCTGCAGTGGGGGTGCAGTCACAGAGGCCTCCTTGAGGTAAGGGAACATTTGTTGGCTGCATCACAAACACGTTGGTACCAGAAGGTTGGATAGGATTGTGCCCTGGAGGTGAGGTGGCATTTGCAGGGAAGAATTAAGGGGATGGGAAATGGGTCATGAGGTCCAACTCATTCATGTTCTTCAGAGTCATATCCTGTCGGCCACAAATGCAGATAGGAACTGCTTTGTGCTCTGTTCACCTGCAAAACTAATGAGCAAATAAAAGGTAGGTTGAAGATGCGGAGGTCCTTCTGCCGCACCCCAACCATTAAACTGGAAACTGAATTATACGTTTGTTTATTTATTTATTTATTTATTTATTTATTTATTTATTTATTTATTT
>JAJKFI010000002.1:43218950-43241459 GCA_029204185.1 Lerista edwardsae | reverse complement strand
TTTATTTATTTATTTATTTATTTATTTATTTATTTATTTATTTATTTAAAAACCATCCTCCCAATTTAATGTTGGAAACTTCTCACCTTGCACTGTCCTCTCACAAACAATGTGTTTGATTTAGAAAAGTAAGTCAATATGGAATCCCCCCCCAATCCTCATCTGTGTGGGAGAAAGGTGGGGTAAAAATCCTGCAAATGAATGAATGAATGAATGAATGAAATATTGTGTAGTGGTTAAACTCTTGGACTAGACCTGATGAGATAAAAGTTCACTTATCCCACCCCCAAAAATGAATAGCTCATTTGTGAGACCTTGGTTGAGGTGTGTTCTCTAAGCCTAACCTACCTCACAGTGTGAGGGTAAAGTGGATAGAACCATGTATACTGGCCCCAGCCTCTTGGAGAAAGGATTGCATTAAAAATGTAATAAACCACAGCTTTTATGTATGTCTTGTCTTTAACATAGTCTTATTTGGGCCCACTAACAATCCCAGGACAAGAATTTTACGGCTCAGATGCATTTCTCTCAGAGCCATGAATGGCTCTGAAGGCAAGGGGGACCTTAGCAGTCCCCCCCCCAGAAATGCCACCGTTTACTGTTTACACTTGTTTTGATTCAAATAATCTTAGCAAAAAGAATCACTTGCAGCCCAATCTGATGAATTGTGCGTGTTGCCACAAAGGCATACTATAGCATACATGCCTTTACGGTGCTGCACTCAGCACAGAGCTAGCAGCAGCGGCGGCGGCAGCAGCAGCAAGATGGTGCAACCAGTGACCTGCTTCAATGCAGGTAAGTCAGTGCGGGAAGCAGACAAAAGGGTGGGATGCAAAACAGGGGAGGCAATGAGCAGAATGGAGGATGGCTGGCTTCCAGCAGTACCGGTGTGCAAAGGGTTCCTACCTCTGTTCCTTCTCAGCTTCCCTCTTCTTGGATGTATGCTAGCAAAACAGCTGGAGTAGATCTGAAGAGACCTATTAGGGAAGCAGATGCATACCTTCAGGTAAGTCAATAAAATTTCCCTTACTTTGAGAAGGCTTCCATGACCACCCATCCACCATAGAATGCAGCACACATTCCCTTGGTGTGGTTGCACCAGCAAGGGGAGATTGGGGGCCCAATCCTATCCAACTTTCCAGCATTGATGCAGCTGTGCCAAGGGGACACATGTTCCACCCTGAAGTTTTGAGGCCGTCACAGAGACCTCCTCAAAGTAAGGGAACATTTGTTCTCGTATCTTGGGACTGCATTGCAACTGCACTAGCACTGGAAAGGTGGCTAGGTTTGGGCCCTTGGTTCTGAAAACCACTTTCAAAGATGATAGTGTTTTTACAAGAAAATGCAGCAATATAGGAATGTTGTCATATTTTGACACTTCAAAGCAAGCTACATGGCCCTCAAAGTTGGCCCAAGGCCTCCAGGCATCAGAGGCTGCAAGCCAAATGCTTCTCCTCTTTATCTGGTGATGTGCCAGCTTCTCCTCTTGCTTCCTGGACTAGAAAAGAAGGGAGAATGGAGCAGAAGAGGAAGCATGGAAAAGAAGAAAGTGGTTGGCTAGAGTGGTTCTGATGTTCTATCTCACTACTCTCTTCTCCCCCACACTTCTACTTCCACTCTGTCCTGAGTTCAAGGAATAGGAAATGCAGTTGCTTCAGAGGAGGCTAGCAGGCAGATGGAAGTGCACACCCCCAGCCAAAGTGCTGCCTGAGGCAACTTCTTCAATAGGCCTCATGGATGAACCGGCCTTGATGGCTTTCTTGTGCACAGTACAATGCCATTTATTTAGCAGCTTTGTTCATGTTTCTTTTTTTATAGAGGGAGGTTTTGGAAATGACAAAGCACCAGGTTTAAGCTCCTTTTGGTCTGAAGGAACTGTCAAGAGCAATTAGCAAGCGGGTTTTGAGGCTACAGCCAGACAAGAAATATTCTCTCCTGTTTGCATAAAATGGTAAAAGACAGATGCAGGGTTTTTTTCCCAGGCAGAAAGGTGTAGTTGTTTTGTGACACAATATTTTAAAACAGGAAGAAAAAGAGGAAAATCTTGCTTAACCTTGACGGAGTATGTGTTTTCTCATTCTGCCAATTCCTCAGTCGATGTCTGAATATAATATTGTCCTTAAGAGTGATTTTGCTGAAAGTTCTCAGAGAAATAACTGGGGTTATGGAGCAAGTGTGCAGATAATGAACAGCATCCTGTCAGCTGTAGGCAAGCATGTACTTAAACAAATGCATTCAGCCTGGGAGTCTTCAATTTGTTACAGAGGACAGGTTCCAGGCAGTCCTATTTTGAGGAGCACAGAGATGCTTGCATCTAAACCTTTCGGGTCACTGCTTTAGGCAACCAATGGACGGCTTCAGATCCCCCCCCCAATCCTTGCAAATGCCATTTTCCTCTAAGAGCTTTAATCTTCTGGATCCGTAGCCACATGGTACAAGCTGTAATAAGCATTGATGCAATTGCCAGAGCCCCTTATCCAGGGTCTTCCAATTCTATATCCTAGGACAGTGTTTCTCAAACTGTGGGTCATCATGACCCTCTAGGTGGGTTGTGAGCTAATTTCATTCATTTCAATGTGTATTTTGTTTTTAATATATTAGACTTGATGGTATGTAACTGCATTTGGGGAAATAACGCAGATCTGTACTTTTAACAGGCTACTATCTATATGCTTTAAACAAACAAATAAATACAGGTCAATGGGGCTTACTCCTGGGTAAGTCGGGATAGGATTGCAGCCTTAAGAGTTGTTTGAGGAATTTTTTTAAAAACAGATCAGCAACTGCTTGGGAGGGTTCTTCTTTATTAAAATAATTTTTTTAAACTTGTAAACTTCTAATTTATTATTTAATTAAATTTGATTTAGTTAATCAAATGGGGTCTGTGAAAAAATGTTCCTGCTGGATGATGTCACTTCCAGTCATGACATAACTTCCTGGTTAATGACATCGCTTCCAGTGGGTCCCAACAGATTCAAAAAAGTGGGCCCTGGTGCTATAACGTGTGAGAACTACTGTCCTAGGGGAAACCCCATACTCTGTCTCAAACAATTAAGAATTTGTCAAAAACTGCTTTTGCCATTTGTGTTTGCCAGATATAGACTCCATTCATAGGCCCTGCTTCCCATTTTGGTAAAGGGCGACGATATCTCTGGGTATGCATTTGAATTCAGCAGTTGATTCCTATGTACAAAAACTGGCATATGAACCAATCACACAACATACATTTTTAATATAACTATATACTAATCACATATACTCTGCATTTCAAAGTAAGCTTCCCCCCATTCTCCAAAGCAATTAAGCATCATGTCTCGTGGACAATATGTGCCTTTTGAATGCAGCATCTATAACCAGTAACAAAAATTGCTGCAGGTCACATCTTACTGACCAACAAAGAGACAAATGGATCTCAGAGAAGCTTTTTTCAAGCAAATGAAGCCAGGCCAGTCTAAAACTACACCATTCTTCATGCAAAATTATTTGCTTATACGTAAGAAAATAGTCAGCTTGGGTCTGTTGATTAGCAGTTCGGAGCACTCGCTGTTAAAGCAAAGAATCCTTAAAATGAAAATGCTTATAAAAGTGAGCACATCTGATACAAAATCAGTGAGGCAAAGCAAAGCAAAGTGTCCTCCAATTAACTCCCTTAATAACAAGGGGGAAAAAATTGCTAAACAACACGATGCAACAAAATTAAATTTCAGTTTTTGCACCAATTGTTTTTTTTTCTTCCAAGTTTGATTTAAACACACTGTTAATAATTTCCCCTTTATTACAAAACACATTTCACCCAGCTAATGTTATAGTACCACAAAAAAAAAGCAAATACAGTATTACTAATTTAAAATGTACATTAAAATGGAACTCGGAGTTTTCAAAAGCTAATATCACATTCAGAAAAAGTGGACATCAAGAGTAGTGAAGTGACCTCTTCTTTTTAAAAGCAATTATCATACAAAGTATATTTTACAGCTATGCCATAAAAACTAAAGGCACAATCCAGCCATGCTAAGTACTTTCAAGCCTAATGATTTCAGTGGAAGACACTCATGGATGCCCTTAACTTTCCCATTGAAATTAAAGGGGCTATGAAGTTCTTAACTTTGTTTGGGTAGAAGCTTAACAATGGGAAATATTCCTGCAGGATGCCAACTTTGCCATGGTGCATGAAATTTGTAAGCTTTGACGTGCTAGAGCCCAAGACCCTGCAAAACATTTTGATATGAGTCTTACCCAGTGGTGTCATTCAAATGATTTAGGAACAGGAACTCACTTTTGATTGGCACTTGTCGGGAACCCGGAACCAGCCATGGAGCCCGTTAGGATCCGGAACGCCCGTTCTGGTCCGTTCCCCCTGAATGACATCACTGGTCTTACCCCTCGTAACACGCCAGCCACCCCTATTAATTACTTGGAGCTCTGCCAGCAAGATCATAAGCGCAACTCAGAGCAAGCTGTGAAGAGCCGGCTGGGACGGGGACGGGGGTTAGGATCTGGTGTAAGTGCCAGATGCTGGTCCCATCCCTGCCCCAGGCTGGTCTGACCACAGGCAATCCCCCCAACCCCCCCCATGCCAGTCTCCCAAGGCTGTCTTTACCTGGGGCCAGCATCCAGCCTAGCCCGCTTGAGAGTCATTGCACACACATTTATGGTGTGTGTACTCACCCAGAGGCCAGCCCAGGGGGCAAGGTGGGAGGGGGAGGGGAGGAGCTGCCCTGGGATGGAGGTGGGACTAGTGGCAGTCATATCCAAAACCTTCCACGTCAGCCTTGGAAGCCCAACACAGGGCTCTCCGATCTCCACCTACAAAATAGCAGACAGAGACTGGAGTAACCCCATTGTGCGGCCCTCAGTTTTCCTCAGGGGAAAGGAACAAAAGTCCAGTTCTCCTGTGGAGACCCCAGTGGTAGCCACGTCTCCTGCCGGAAGCCACAGCACCCTTTTTGTCACTGCTGCTCCTACAGGAGCCCGGAAGCACATGTTCCCTTACCCCGAGGAGGCCTCCAGAGGCCCAAACTGTCCTGTGGGATTCATTGGGCACCGTATTGCTTTGCCTTGCAAGGCATTGCATAAGACTGAGCTACCAATTGTGTTACCAATCACACAGGTTCATATGATGTAGGAGCACCCATAATACCCATCCGCAACCACAAGATGATAAACAAAGAACACAAACAGTGGCCTTTCTTTGGAGGCCGCAACGGTGCAAATATCAATCAATCAATCAATCAATCAATCACTAGTATTTATATACCGCTTTTCAACACAAAGTTCACAAAGCGGTTTACAGGCAAATAGTAACATTGAAGTTAAATGGCCCCCTGTCCCAAAAGGGCTCACAATCTAAAAGAATGGAGAACACCACCAGCAACAGCCACGAGAAAGACACTGTGCTGGGGTGAAGAGGGACAATTGCTCTCCCCCTGCTAAATATAAGAGGACACCACTTGAAAAAGTGCCTCTTGCCCAGTTAGCAGGGGTCATCATTATAAGCAAGATGGCAGCCACAGCTGAGGAACTCCTAGCACCACTTTCTTATTCTAGCATAAGTTTCTCCTGACAACAAAAACCAGATGAAAATACCCACAGGTATTATAAAGGGGTTTTATTTATGAATTTGTCAATGTGTCTAGTACATCTCATACAGCCAAAGATGAAAGGGAACATTTTTCAAGCTCAACAGGAAGTCATATAAAAAAAACACGCAGTTCTGGTTCCTGTGGGGAAGAAGGGATGACGGTATGGATTTGCCTGCCTTTCTCATCTGCCTCCCTCTTTAATCTGCGGTGAACCAACACCAAGCTGAATACAGCTCACCTTTCTGTTAAGCCGGCTGTCACAAAGCGATCCTCTCACCAAGAAAATGCGCTGTTCATCCCACTTTTCGCTAATGGTCATGGGGTTAACCGTTCACAATTGCAGCTCAAATGAAATATCAGACAATGAGAGGGGAACAAAGGAATTAGGATTCATATGCTCACAATTCAGTTTGCCAAGCTAAAAGTGTTCTCATGGATTGTTCTTTTTTTTTTTTCTTTTAAAGATGCATTCCTGTCCCTCTAATGTACTTTTTTTTCCCTTGACCTCACTTTTGGGCACACGAGTTACCCTGGCTTGTAAGTAGATACTGCAACAAGCTTGCCTTATCAAGTAATTAGTCTTTTTAAGAGCCATCTAGGGAGGACTGACATATTCCTTGCATTAAAAGTCATGGCTGAGAAGTCTCGAAATTCCCAGAGGTGTCTTATAGTGGCATGCACAGTGATGTGAGAAGCAGTCATAGAATAAGAATATATTATCAAGGAAAGACGTGCCTCATAGCTGTCAAGCCCTGCCTGCCCATACAAGAGGCATAATTTTTAATCTGGGATATATATTCCATCTGGGGGGAAAAGTTGTCTTTTGTGCCTTTTACCATAATAGCCTATCACAGTGGTTCTCACAGTTTTAGCATCAGGACCCAATTTTAGAATGACAGTCTGTCTGGGACCCACCGGAAGTGATGCCATAGGCAGAAGTGCCATCATTGGGATGCCTGAGAATGCAGCAATCAGTTGGGTTATTTCTCAGCCATTTTCCAATAGCAAAATGAATCAGAAAGGAAAAGGCCTAGTCATAATTTTCCCTGTGACTCCAATTAATGACAATAGCCACAGTGTGCAAGATGCAATGCTGTGATAAATAATGCTGTCCCTTTAAGAGGGAGTGGGAGAGGAGAAAGAAGAGCATGCCGGCAAAAAGACGGGAACATCTACTTGTCCAAAAAAAGGATGTCCCTTTTGTGGCTCAGGCAAGTACCATCTTAAGCCTTTGGCTTGCTGGAGGCCTTTCTGGGCTTCTGGGCTGCTGGGGGTGGAGAGAGGCCTGATTTGGAACACCTGTGCTGAGGCTGAGCGTGCAACTCACAGCACCATTTGGCTTTTCCCTCCAGGCAAGTACCATCTTAAGCCTTTGGCTTGCTGGAGGCGCGAGCCTCTGGCGCGAGCCGAAGGGCAAGAGCCAAAGGGCTCTTTGCCCGTGGCTCTTCGCCTGGGGAGCTGAGACTGGAGCCAAGAACATCTGCTGCTGTGCCTGCCTCCCTCAGTGTTCATCTCCCGTGGACCATCAGGCTCCAACCACGTTTTTACTTTTGGAGCCTAGTCGCCTGTCAACAAGCCACCACCAGCCATTTTAACTGAGTGAGTGCTTGTACGAGTGTGACTTCCTGGCCGGAGTGAGAGTCTGGCCAGGAGAGTGGAAGGCTATCCCTCCCTCTGTGAGAGGGGGGCAGGGAGGGAAGGAATGAGGACCTCTGCCTCTGTGAGAGAGAGGCAGAGGCCTGCAGCAGCCCAAGCCTCAGTGTGAGGGGGGTGAGGGCTGCTGCACTGGTTTGTTGGTGGGGAGTGTGTGTGTGTGCGTGTCTGTGTTTTTTAGTCTTTGTATCTGCGCTGGTGGTTGGCTTGCAGGTCGCTCCCGCCGGAATTATGTGCTTGACACCTCGAGGGAGCTCAGGGGAGGGCAGGGAGGCCACCATCAGCAGAGTTACGGGTTACGGAAGATATGGCGGTGGGGGCAGGGCCGGACAGTACAGGAGAAGGAGGGTCAGTCATAGACAGACTGTCCCTCTTTCTGGCCCTTCCCTCATCCCTCTGACCCCTGGTTCTTCTGGCAACAGTCCCCTGAGTCTGAAGCTGCTGCTTCTGAATGCCAGGTCGGTGAATAATAAGACCTCTCTTATCCATGATTTAATCTTGGAGGAGAAAGCCGACCTGGTATGTATCACGGAGACCTGGCTGGATGAGCTGGGAGGGGTTAATCTTTCCCAGATTTGTCCGCCGGGTTTCCGGGTACTTCAGCAGCCACGACTACAGGGGCGGGGAGGTGGGGTTGCGATGGTCTATCGGGATTCCATCTGTCTCACCAGATACCCTGTTCAGCAGTCCACCGGGTTTGAGTGCCTTCGCGTTGTGTTGGAGGGGCGAGACAGAACAGGGATTCTGCTGGTGTACCGCCCGCCTTGCTGCCCAGCAGTCTCCCTGCCTGAGCTGACGGAGCTGGTCTCGAGCGTGGTGTTGGAGTCCCCCCGCCTTCTGGTGTTGGGGGACTTTAATGTCCATGCCGAGGCCCCGGGAACACCTGCAGCTCAGGATTTCATGGCCTCCATGGCAACCATGGGTCTGTCTCAAAGAATATCTGCCCCGACGCATGAGGCGGGACACACGCTGGACCTGGTGTTTACTGCGGGGCAGGTTGATGGTGATCTGGAGGTGGAGGAGATTAAGATCACTCCTTTGTCATGGACAGATCACTGTCTGGTGGGATTTAGGCTCGTTGCGGCTTCTCACCTCTGCAATGGCGGGGGATCACATTTTATGATCCGCCCTCGGAGGCTGATGGATCCAGACGGATTCCTGAGGGCTCTGGGGGATTTTCCTGTTGCCAGAGTTGGAGACCCACCCGGTGCCCTGGTCGACCTCTGGAATACGGAGATGGCCAGGGCCCTGGATGAGATCGCTCCTGAGCGTCCTTTGCCCAGTCGCAGAATCGGAGCGGCTCCTTGGTTTTCTGAGGAGCTGCGAACGATGAAGCGGCAGAGCAGACGACTAGAGCGTCGGTGGCGAAAGACTCGTGCCGAATCTGACCGGACACGGGCTAGGGCCCAATTAAAAGCTTATTCCAGAGCAGTGGTGGCAGCTAAGAGGGCACACCTCTCTGCCACCATTGCATCTGCAGAGAACCGTCCGGCTGAGCTCTTCCGGGTGGTCCGCAGGTTTTTACATCTTGCCCCTCTTACTGATAGGGAGGAGCACACGGAGGCTCGCTGTGACGAGTTCGCAAAACACTTTGCAGATAAGGTCGATCAGATCCGGCATGACTTGGACGCCGCTGTGGGCATATCTAGTGATGTCCCTGGGGAACCTGTCTATCCTACCATTTGGGATTCTTTTCAGCTTGTAGAGCCTGAGGATGTGGACAGGATTCTCTGGAGTGTGAGACCTGCTGCTTGCCCGCTCGACCCTTGCCCGGCATGGCTAATTAGAGCTGCCCGGGGAGGGCTGGCCGAGTGGACAGGGAGGGTGGTGAATTCATCTCTGAGGGAGGGGGTGCTCCCGCCTGCTTTGAAGCAGGCAATGGTTCGCCCCCTCCTGAAGAAGCCCTCCCTGGATCCCACAAATTTAAACAACTTTCGGCCAGTCTCCAATATCCCATTTCTGGGTAAGGTGATTGAGCGGGTGGTGGCGTCCCAGCTTCAGAGGGTTCTGGAGGAAACGGATTATCTGGACCCATTCCAATCTGGCTTCAGGCCGGGGTTCGGGACGGAGACTGCCTTGGTCGCCTTGGTGGATGACCTGCGCCGGGGGATGGACGGGGGAGTGCGACCCTGTTAGTCCTGCTGGACCTCTCGGCGGCTTTCGACACCATCGACCATGGTGTCCTTCTGGGTCGGCTGGCCGGGTTGGGGCTTGGAGGCACTGTTTTGAAGTGGTTCCGCTCCTTCCTGGCTGACAGATCCCAGAAGGTGGTGCTGGGGGAGGCTTGTTCGGCACCCCGACCTCTTAGGTTTGGGGTGCCACAAGGTTCCATCTTATCCCCCATGCTCTTTAACATCTACATGAAACCGCTGGGAGAGGTCATCCGGGGGTTCGGAGTGGGGTGCCATCAATATGCTGATGACACCCAACTTTATCTCTCCTTTCCCCCTGATTCTGAGGAGGCGGTTCAGGTCCTGGATCGCTGTCTGGAGGCAGTTGGGGGCTGGATGCGGGCGAACAAGCTGAAATTAAATCCGGATAAGACAGAGGTGCTTTTGGTTCGGAAATCCACGGCTCGGGTATTGGACTATCGTCCTGCTCTGAATGGGGTCGCACTTCCTCTGAAGGAGCAGGTTCGCAGCTTGGGGGTTCTCCTGGATTCACAGCTACACCTGGACTCCCAGGTGGCGGCTGTGGCCAGGGGAGCCTTTGCTCAGCTTCGGCTGATCCGCCAGCTGCGGCCGTACCTGAGCTGTGCGGACCTGGCCACTGTGACCCATGCCCTAGTGACATCTAGATTAGATTATTGCAATGCGCTCTACGTGGGGCTGCCTTTGAAGACGGTCCGGAAATTACAACTAGTACAGAACGCGGCGGCTCGGGTGGTTGCTGGAGCACGTCGGTTTGACTCTGTCGAGCCGCTGCTTCGGCGACTACACTGGCTGCCGGTTCTGTTCCGGGCTCAATTCAAAGTGCTAGTTTTGACTTTTAAAGCCCTTTACGGCTCGGGTCCGGGGTATTTGAGGGACCGCCTTCTTCCATATAATCCAACCCGTACTCTTAGATCATCTGGGGGGGCCCTCCTGACTGTGCCGCCACCAGGAGAAGTGAGAGGGGTGGCGGCCAGGAAGAGGGCCTTTTCGGTGGTGGCCCCCCAACTCTGGAACACCCTCCCCTTGGAATTGAGAACTGCTCCCTCTTTGTTTATATTTCGGCGGGGGCTGAAGACCTTTTTATTCCAAAAAGCTTTTAATTGTTGACAGGCTGGCTGGTTATTATAACCCACGGGGCTTGTTGTTTTTTATATTGTTTTTAAATTTGTTTTTAATTGTGTTCTTAATTTTTGATTGTATTGTTTAATTCTGTTTTAATTGTTTTTAATTGTGAATTGTTATATTGTTTTTATATCTATATTGTAATGCCGCCTTGGGTGCCTTCGGGCACAATAAGGCGGGGTACAAATTTAATAATAAATAAATAAATAAATAATCTTGACAACAAGCAAAACAACCATACAGCCCTCCTCCTTTCCAGCATCCCATCTTCCCATCTTCAATATGGCTTTCATACATCATCTTACACCATACATCTTTCATACATCAATATGGCAGTTCTAGGTGCTTCGCAACCCACCTGAAATTTTCTCGCAACCCACTGGTGGGTCCCACAGTTTGGGAACCACTGGCCTATCACCACCTCTGAATAAGTCCTCTTTTATTTCATACCAAACTCTCACAAATAGTATAACTATATTATTTAAGAAATAAGCCTTCAAGGTAGCTGTGCCAGGCTTATGTCTGACATCAGCTGCAATCCTATCCATCATTTCCTGGGAGTAGGCCCTTTGGAACACAATAGGACTTACTTCTGTAGACTTGCATAGGATTGGGCTGTTCATTAATTACTGCTGCAAAAAGGATTTATGAATCCTGAATTATTTAAAAAAAGTGTTTTCCACTTATTTTTCATACGTCAATGGTGTTCTTTTCTCAATTTTGGCCTGTCTGAAATTTAAATTGCAATGTTGGTGTTGAAAAAAATATCAAAATAGCAAAAGCAGCTATATATAGCAGCTGAAAATATAGCAGGACCTATTCAATGGCCTTTTCTCTGGTGTAAACCCAGACAAGAATGAAATGTAATGCATATAATACCATATTGTGATTTTGCAGAATACTGTAGATAATGGCAACCTGGTTTACACATACTGCAGAATGAGGCAGTGACGAAATGTGGTGGTAGAATAGACTTTAGGCTACAGGTAGATATTCTTTCTGAGTGCTCTGCTCTTGAGTGTGAAAACACCATTCAATCAGAGAACTGTCACATTAGGGGAGAAAGTTTCTAGTCTATATCTTTCCTTCCTGTGTCAAATTCCTACTTAAAGGGAGATCATATTATGCTGTGGAAAATTCCATTAACAGTGTAAGGGACCAATCCCACCCAACTTTCCAGCACCAATGTAGCTGCAATATTACCCCAAGGAAACCCTGAGGTTTCCTTGAGGAGGCTTGAGGAGGCTTTCATGATGCCCACCACCACAGGATGCAGCATACGCCCCATTGGCATGACTGCATCAGCACTGGAAAGTTGGATCAGATTTGGCTCTGAAGTGGTACTGTCCATTCTATCGCATCAGAACTCTTCAGATGTTCTGAAGAGTTCTGATGTGATAGAATGGACTGTACCACTTCTGAAGAGTTCTGATGCGATAGAATGGACTGTACCACTTCGGAGTTGGATATGACATCAGCAGACTCTTCTGTTGCATGTGTGGTCTCAACTTAAAACAACTGGTTTGTGCTATACTGTACAGGCATGTCCTGGTATCTGCTGGGGTTCCGTTCCAGACCCTCCCCCCCATCCTGTGATTACCTGAAAGCGTGGATACTGGGGATGCTTTTGTAAAGATAGGGGAACATCAGCGGTTTTGCTGCAACAAGGGAAAAAAGAGATATTTGTTTAATGTTCTTCTATCTTTTTAATAGGTGTCCCAATATCCATGGTATCCGCGGATAACTGAAACAGTGGATACTGAATCAGTGGATACCAGATCTCCTGTATAAATGGAACCTCTTGCCCCAACTGCGTGCTATTTACAATACTGGGATGTAGCTTATATTAGTGTGTCCTGGATGTTACTTATTTCTTATTTGATTTTGCTAGCAAGTGTACACAGAAAACATTCCCAGCATTAATAAACTTTAAGGAAATGAAGGCAAGGAATGTAGAAGGGATTTCCACACCACCAGACCTCAAAGCTGCACAAGAAGGAGCAGTGTCTATTAATGCTGTGCAAATACTGAGTTCTCAGTGCATCACAGTAGAAAGGATAAACACAGAAAGTGAAAATAGAATCTGCCTTCTAAGTGAGTGTTGAAAGAGGAACCAAAATGACTAAACACACAGACACACAAATGACGCTCTGAACCACAGCAAAGCAAACTCAACACATTTCTTGCTTAAAGTGCTCACCAATGAGAAGGTTTACATTTACACATGTTGCAGGAATTTTGCCATGGACTTAATACATGCTGGACTGGAGCCCTGGTGAGAATGAATAGTCAATTCCTTCTGTGTTATTCTCTCCAACCAGAGCCTTTCTGCAGGAACACACCCATTTTCAAATAATAGGATGCCTTCAAGCACATAAGGGTTTGATTTTTTTTACGATTTGCATTCCTACGGAACTGCCGCTGTTTAGCTCCATTCATTATAGTCTTATAGCAGCCACCTGTTGTGTTCAGTTTGGGGTTAATTAGTCCTGATTGGAGATTTGGAGAAACAGAGAAAGTGTCCCCTTTAACCAACCACAGAGCAAGCTCTTAAGATTTATCCAGATGATTAGTGAATGCCTTCCCTAATTGCATTTTAATCTTTGCATAATTTCCCAAGTTGCGATGCAAAGGCATGGCATGATATCTGGCTGACATGCAATGCATGAGAGCGCCAATAGATAGGACGAGTGTTCACCTATTTTTTTTCAGATATGTACTGTGTTTCCAGCACAGAGGAAGCATACAGCTTCCAGAGCACTCGATAAATACAAATAAAATGGAAGCAAACATTCATGAAGCTGAAAGGCAATGCTGTGGTAGGAAAGGGCAGCTCGTGGTTTAACCTTCATCGTTAAACATCCCCACTCTGAAGGTAGACAGCATGGATTGCTGGGCTGGGACAACTCCCTTATGAAGGGAGCTCTTCATAAGAGCGCCTGGGGCTCTTCAGTCTAGAAAAAAGGCTCCTGCGGGGGGGGGGACATGATTGAGATGTGCAAAATTATGCATGGGAGGGATAGAGTTGATAGAGGGATGTTCTTTCTTTCTCTCACAACACCAGAACCAGGGGACATCCACTGAACTTGAGTGTTGAGAGTGTTAAAACAGATAAAAGGAAATACTTTTTTACCCAGTAATTAATCTGTGGAACTCCTTGCCACAGAAAGTGGTGATGGCATCTGGCCTAGGTGCCTTTAAAAAGGGACTGGACAGATTTCTGGAGGAAAAGTCTGTAGCCTTTCCTCAAATGGGAGATGCCCCAGCCCTGTAATCATTTTGGTCACTCTCTTCTGCACCTTCTCTAGTTCCCCTATATCTTTTTTGAGGTGTTGTGACCAGAACTGTACACAGTACTCCAGATGTGGCCTTACCATCGATTTGTACAGTGGCATAATAATATTGGCCATTTTATTCTCAA
Source organism: Lerista edwardsae (assembly GCA_029204185.1). NCBI lineage: Eukaryota > Metazoa > Chordata > Lepidosauria > Squamata > Scincidae > Lerista > Lerista edwardsae. The sequence goes on along the minus strand of JAJKFI010000002.1, from coordinate 43,227,528 downwards.
CCCCTTCATTAATTATCCCAAGCATGGAATTGGCCTTTTTTACCGCTGCCGCACATTGGGTTGACACTTTCATTGAGTTGTCCACTAGCACTCCAAGATCTCCTTCTTGATCTGTCACAGAAAGCTCAGAACCCAGTAGCCTTTATGGTTTTTTGCCCCAATGTGCATCACTTTACACTTGTCTACATTGAAACGCATCTGCCATTTTGCTGCCCATTCCCCCACTTTGGAGAGATCCCTCTGGATCTCTTCACAATCCCGTCTGGATATTAACAACCAGAAAAGTTTTGTGTCGTCCGCAAACTTGGCCACTTTGCTGCTTATGCCTGTCTCCAGGTCATTTATGAACAAGTTGAAAAGCATGGGTCCCAAGACGGATCCTGTATCAAAATTGAAAATCACGAGATGGCAAGGGCTGACTTGGAGGAATTGTGTACTCTCATTTCTATTCTTGTCAGAGGTATATCAAAGAGGTGCTTGTGACACTTACACACATTAAATTAAAGGGGCCAATGATGAATACAAAGTGGAAGGCTGTATAAAATGAAGGACCCTGGGGACACATCAGAGAGAGAGAGAGCGCGTTAAGGTTATGAAAAGTTAAACACATGTTAGTTACATTCTAAGATACTTGTAGAAAGAGTTGTAAAGGTCATTAAGTTACACAAAGATGATTTTTTAAAAAAATTTCTGAACCTGGAAGTTAACACTTTTCAATTCTGTTAGGTGTTTTGCTAACTGGCTATAAATGAGGCTCATTACCTCATTGCCCAGTTAGACCTCTGCTAACTGGGCAAGAGGCACTTTTTCAAGTGGTGTTTTTCTTATATTTAGCAGGGGGAGAGCAATTGGCCCTGTTCACCCCTGCGCAGTGTCTTTTCTAGTGGCTGTTGCTGGTGGTGTTCTGCATTTTTTTAGATTGTGAGCCCCTTTGGGACAGGGAGCCATTTAATTTTATTATTATTACTCTTTGCCTGTAAACCGCTTTGTGAACTTCATGTTGAAAAGCGGTATATAAGTACCTGTTGGTTGATTGATTGATTGACTGATTACTGATGGGAACCATAGTCTACTAGTCAATAAAATGTAGTAACCTGTCTGTACCAGCGGTATGCAGAGCATCATCTTTGATTACATATACCTTGTCATCTAGATGCACTTAAAGCAGTATTGTTCAACCTTGGGGTCACGAAGCTGCAGTTGAGGGGTTGCAGCAACTTACAGGCATGAACAAGGTTGAAGATCCCTGGACTAGAGCACCACCAGGTAAAGGGGAGGCTTCTGGGGGACCCCTTCAGGTACCAGGAGCTTAGGTTGCAGTCTGGTTCCGGTTCTTCACAACAGTGCTTAAATAGCTTTCATTGGTGCCAGGCTTCATGGTAACTTTTGCTGCTCTTTAAGAATATTTGGTTAAAGCGAACAGTGCAGGGAAGGTGTAATGGAGCAGGGAATGGGTAGTGATGGGGACATGGATGGGCAGATAGGATCGGGGGGGGCAGGATCAATGGGAGGCCCCAGCCTCTATTATTTATTTATTGTGGTCATGGCACCACAAAGGTTGCTCACTTAAAGCCATCCTTCCAGCTATGCCATTCATGCTGGTGAAAACAGACCTTGGGCAGCTGACTGGGGCAGTGAAATCAGCAGCATCACCAAGAGGCATAGTAGTGGCTGCAGTGATGACAAAAAGGAGTGAAGGAACTGCTGGCTTCAAGGTTTTATAGGTAACCAGGACAAAACATCAGCATCATCCCTACTCTGCTTGTTACCTGTGTTTGGAGGAGGGAGGAACATCTTTGGAGCAGAGGCAGAGTTAATAGCTAAAAGCATGGCAGAGGTGAAAAGAACTGCAAGCCACTCATTCCTATACTTTTGTTAAAGTATAAATTAAATTAAAGACAAAGACAATTAAAAATTAAAGACAAAACAGCATCACATCTTTGGTGTCTATCAGAAAACATATTAGAGGGGGGGAAATCTTAGAGATCGATTTCTGTGTGAAGGAGTTAGTTTGGAAAACTTCTATTTTTGCTGACTGATAGCTCGACGTTCTTGAAGTAGAGCCAATTTAATGGACCAATATTGAGATGCTTTCAAGTCAATGAGCTGTAAATCTGATTATAATTGATTTCTGTAACTGAGTATATCCTACTTGTAGAGATCAAAAGGGAGGTAAAAAAAAATTTCAATTAGATCAAACAAAATATGGATGCAGTATGAATTCAGAGTCACACTGAAACAGAATGCCAAAAATAATCAAGCCAATAATAATGTATTTCTAGGTATGACTTTTACCACCCAAGCAGAGCACAGCTTGTTTCAAATATTGACCAACTGCTTAGCTTATAAATTACATACCCAAATATTTGAACCAAAGTACAGACTGCTAGCGAAATACCTTGTCATGCAGGAAACAATTAGTTTCAGGGTTTTCAAACTCCCGGTCCAACCAGTATTTCATCAGCAAAGGTGCAATTTATTTTAAAATATTGAATGTTCTTCACGTAATTATTCTTTACTAGGTAGAGTTACATGATTCTAATGAGAGGGTTGGGGAATGGAGTTGGGGAGGGAATGTAAGGACATTCCATTCCATGCATCTGCTACAACTTTTCTCTTTCCTACTCACCACCAGTTTTTAGATGCTGCTACAAGGAAGGGCAAAGCCAGATCTGAAGAAAAGGTCCATTGCCACTCCTTCCTCCACCAAAGCAACAGCCTCAGAGCACAATCCTAATCTGCAGTTAGGCTGGCACAGTTGGGCCAGCAAAGTTTGGCCGGCACAAGGGACACTGTAACGTATGTTTGAACCACTCTCAGAGTCAGAGAGGCCAGCACATAGACGTGCGCTATGCTCCCTGACTCTGAGAGTGGTCCAAATGCGCTTTACGGTGGCTCTTGTGTTGGCTAAATTTTACTGGCATAACTGTGCTGGCCTAACTCCAGGTTAGGATTGCGCCCTTAGTGATGGTGGAGAATCACCCAAACTGGTTCCTTCCATCATGTGGCCTCATTAAACACTCTGAGCATGCCAAATCAGTGTGATATAGGGTAGAATGTCACTTATCCTGTGCACCATTGTAGATGTAGGAATGGGGCACCCAAATGTCAACTCATTATATGATTTATTTGCTTCATTGTTGTTTGTACTGTCAGGAGGTTTTTCCTAACATTTAACTGAAATTCTCCCTTCTTGTAATTTAAACCCATTTGTCCTGGTCCTAGCCTCTGGAGCAACCAAGAACAAATCTCCTCCACTGTCCACATAATAGCTCCTCAGGTATTTACAGCTACTTACCATGCCCCATCTTAATTGTCTCTTTTCCAAACTAAGCATGCCCAATTCCTTCAATCCACTGTATTTGCATAGGACTCCAGCTCCCTCACCATCCTAGTCACCCTTCTTTGAACCCACTCAGTTTATCCATATCCCTCTCAAACTGCAGCACCAGAACTGGACACAATGTTCCAAGTGGGTTGGACTAACAGCCTAATCCTATGCTGCCCCGGAGACTGAAGGAACAGCAGCACCAAAATGGCTGCCGTTGGACCCTGTGGTCCCATGGCAGGTGTCAGAGTCTCCTATATATAAGGGAGTGTTTGCTCCCTTACCCGGTGTAAAGCCCTGGTGAATCCAATGGGTCTCCTATTTAGTGGTCACAGAACTGAGGAGGCCCATGTAGGGCACAGAACCAATGAGGAAACACTGTTGTAGGAAACACTGTTCTAGCTTCACAGCCTTGAGGGGGGTTAGGATTCTGTGGCAGATTCTGCTGCTGTCTCCGCCTCACTGCCAAGCCCAATTCTCCCCTTGTGCTGCCCTCCCTCCACCCAGATCCTCCCCCTCCCTGCCTTCTCCCCTCCCCAAGGAAGCCTCACCTTCCACCGGCAGCCAAATTCACTGCTGCATCTTATGACACTTTTATGACAGCTGGCTCTGGCTGTACAAGCATATTGACGGCACTGTAGCAGGATCAGACCCAAAGCTGAATCCAGCAATACCATTATTTCTCTCAACCTCGATACTATCCTTGTGAGTCAGGATAGACAGAAAACACTGCTCAAAAATGTCATCTCTTGAGGTTGTTTCTCAATTTGGTTAAACACTGTTCTAGCTTCAAGTAACACACATTTGTTCGTAACATCTGGGTCGTGCCTTAGTGTACAAACACGTTTCTATGGCTTACAGTGTTGCAGAGTCAATATCGTTGTAGGACAGTAAACTGTAATTTATACACCAAGCAATCAGCTTGCTGGCTATGTTTGATGCTATAATTTTTATTGCCAGTTTTTGTTTGGCAATCAGCTCCAGCCCTAGTTTAATACTTTTGTATACCTTGTTTTCAAAGCATAATTCATCATGCCCAATATAATTCTCCTTAACAAAGCTGAACGGAACCCACAATTTGTTTTGAGATATTTTATTATGAGCAATAGCATCTTGATATTCTGCATCTTAAAACATAGGCATTTACCATGTGCAGTGCTTTAACATGAGGTCTCCAAATTACAGTAATAATTGACAATCTAAAATCAACACAAATTCAAGGGCAATCTTGTGGCTTAGGCCCATGGAAGATACAAATTGCATAAAATTCCCAAATTAAAACCCCATGCACAATGCAGAGATATAAATTATAAACTTTGAGCTAAATTAGTAGAGCTGACTAGAGTGTGAGGAAGGAATGCCCTCACTTACACAGAGAACAATGTAAAGAATTTGAGAACTTGCATGCTGGATCAGTCTAAGGGTCCCTCAAGGACTGTATCCTATATCCAGATACTCACAGGAATCCAGCAAAGCATGAAGGTAATAGCCCTGCTCTGTTGTGGGCATATTGCCCAAGAATCTGGAAATTCCATTTAGGCAATATAGCCAATATCTGCTGATAGACTATGAAACTAGGAACTGGAAATGTGAGTTGGAGTTTGCATATAGAATAGGTGAGTTGACCATCTTCCCTCATACGCTAATGCCAGCCCTTCTCCCAGTCTCTCTGTGGTTTCATTAATAGCTACCACTCTCAGCGGGGCCTCAATAGCAAAGACTGGGAAAGGATGCTCAAATGGTACAAGAACACAGCAGCGACTGGTCCAGGTAGTGATTAAACTGATAGAATTATAAACCATGAGCCTGTGGGAGGAAACTACAGCTCTTCCCTATGCTAACAAACCAGCTTTTAGTACTGATCACATGCTGACTTACAGACCAATCCTGAGCTGCATCCCGCAGCAGCAGCCAGGGCCAGGCAGCCGCCGGAGGCTCCTCAGAAGAAGGAGATATTCATCCCCTTCCACCAGGGAAAGCCCCGCCTCCTGCAATGGGGCTCCTCAACTCACCGCCTGCTATTTGCCTGTGGAGAATTGAGCAGCCCCATGTCGGGCTATCTGGTTCAAGGTGGGGCGTTGGATCCGGCGGTAGAAGCCACCACTGGGTCCAACCCCATCATGGGCCAGCTCCTTCCCTTCCCCCCACCCCAAGTGGGCTTACCATTGGCTGGCACCAGCCATTCCATCCACCCGCATTGGGGCCAGGTGCTAACACAGAGCAGTGTGGTGTCACAGGCATGCTTTCAGGCACGTTCACGACACCTTTAGCTGGCGGTACACACATACAGCTGGAGATAAGGGCCTCAGGATTGGGCCCTCAGTTCAGTCTTGCGCTTCCTTGTGCCATGTTGTTCCACAGAAGCTCTTTTCCTTTTCCCTTTACCCCCTAAACCTTTATTAGGTATTCTGTAAAAAAAAATATCCTGGATTAAAGACATCATTATAAGGAGTACTTGATTCTGTGTGATGCTGAGTTCACCTGCACCGTACTCTGATTGCCTTCCAATCAGAGGACCTCATCTCCTGTGATTGAGTTTTAGAGTAGGCTAGGTTTGATTGCTTTTCCAAAGTGCCCAGGGAGCATCTAGCAAATGTGATGATTTATGCTTAAGCTGTGCAAGGGGACAAGACTGTGAAAGAGGGGATGATTCTATGTAGGCTGTCCTGAGGCTTAATTAAGTCCTGAGACTTGGTGCATAATTAATCACTAGCCGGGTTTATGTTTTAAAGATGGCTAGTGGGACTTTGATGGTTATGACTGTCCTCTTGCCAGTTCTAAAGGTGAGAGGAGAGTGAGTGTTTTGTGTGCTGAATCCCAGAGAGAGAGAGAGAGAGAGAGAGAGAGAGAGAGAGAGAGTAAAAAAACCACATCCTGCCTATACTCGCATAATCATCAGCCTACAGGAAGGAAACGTCTGTGACTGTGGATTTCCAAAAAGTCTGCATAATATGAAAGTTGAGATTAATTACCTTGATAAAGACTTCCAAAGGACCCTGCTTAGAATTTGTTTTCTTTAGTTCAGCACCAAAGTCAAAGACATGCATTCGCTAGGACTCTTGGGTTGGGTGGTTTTTTTCTGGGTTTTTTTTGCAATGCCTTTATTAGTTTTAAATGGAGTGGAGGAACTGTCCTTGAGGTATTGATTAAGCAAAGCAGAAAGCACATATAATTAATAGGTGGTAAACACACCGTGCAATAATAATCCCATCTCTGTTTGATGAAAACTTTTTAAAATGCAGTTTTGTGTTTTACATTCAAGAAGATTTGAGGAAGAAATGTACAGGGCTTTGCCAGAGTAGCAGAATGGGATTATTCGTATACATAAAGCTCTCTCTCTCTCTCTCTCTCTCGCTCTCTCTCTCTCTCTCTCTCTCTCTCATGAATTTAGGACTGGGACTTAAAAAGGAAGACATTGTAATCAGGCCAAACAAATTGTCATGCAAATTTATTCACAGTATAGAGATGTGCTATGTTCACAGACAGTTTTTGGAAAGAAATAGCAGCATTTCCAGCATATTTGGGGAACAAGAAATGTACAGTAGACAGAGCCAATAAAACCATTGTAGCAGCTTTGGGCTGCAATCCTATCCCCACTTACCTGGGAGTAAGCCCTATTGACTTTAATGGGACTTGTGTCTGAGTAGACATGAATAGAATTGGGCTCTTAAGATGCAATCCTAACCTGACGTTAGGCCAGCACAGCTCAACCAGCAAAGTTTGGCTAGCACAAGGCACACCGTAAAGTATGTTTGGACCACTCTCTGAGCCAGAGAGGTCAGCACACAGACGTGCACCATCCTCCCTGGCTCAGAGAGTGGTCCAAATGCTCTTTACGGTGGCCCTGGTGCCCGCCAAGGTTTGCTGGCTGACCTGTTCCAGCCTAACTCCAGGTTAGGATTGTGCTGTTATGTCAGATGAAGAAATAAGACCTTTAGAAGATTTTGACATCCCAAAGACCGAGGAGCATTTGCTGGCTTGTTCCCTTGTTCACTTCCTCTTTGCATATGAGAGGACTAGCTATGTGAAATAAGAACAAGTTTGCCTACAACAAGTCTGTCATTCTGATCATTGTGAGTGCTTTAAGAGTCAGAAGATTGATTCAACGGACTTAGGAGGTTACTTTACTTTGTATTAGGGAACTCATCGATAAACTGCTGTCTGCTTTTGAATAACATCAGACTGCTGTGCCAAGTCTCAAACACGGACTTGGTAGTGGAATATTGGACAAGGCATTGGCCTTTGTTGGCAATGGATTTAATCTCTTTTGTGCAGCAAAAATGCTGTTTGTTTGGAACCTCTTCATTATCTATGGACAGTGTAACATATCACATGGAATTAGGTTGAAAATTAGCTAGGATAAATTCCTAAATGAAAAACAACATATAGGTGAAGAGTCAAGTTGCCCTTTTGTTCAAAGCACAAAGTTAAACTAGAGACACCTTCGGGGGCATCTTTTACTATTTTCAGTATTAACTTTCAGAAGTTGATTTTATGGGATATAATATATGAAGTGGAATCTTTAACAGTTCCAATTCGTGCCCCTGCTTGTTACCCTTTTAACAAAACATTGGACAACCATGTTCCTGTGCATGGTTTCCCAATAGTCTACCTCAGTATTATTCAAACTGTGGTCAGGACCCACTTGGTGGGTCACGACCTGATGTCAGGTGGGTCACAGAAAGCTGGGAGCAGCCATCTTGGAAACACAGTTTACTCTTGTTCTATTCCTTCTGTGAGTGTTAACAATTTAAATTTTCAAGTGAGCGTTTTTTAAAATTTGGTTTTTAGTTCAGTGCTTTTTCATCATATTTTGTCCTAATCTTGCTTTCTGTCAGGGATGTTTCATGGTTGTACAATTGCTGCAGTCCAGGAAGGCCAATTTGCATTTCAAGAGTGTCATTTTATTATGTTACAATGACAGCACTTCCTGCTTGATGATGTCACTTCCAACCACATCACTTCCAGGTTAATGACATCCGGTGGGTCCTGACATGAGTGCCATTCTAAAAAGTGGGTCCTGGTCTAAAAAGTTTGAACACCACTGGTCTACCTTATTCCCAGGCTCAACCCTCCCATAAAGAAAAGTGAAGTGGTTGCTTCAAGAGTCAGCTGATGGGAAGCTGCACCTCTCCTGCCCTGCATTGAAATAGAGCAGCAGAGCAGGGCCAAGGAATCTGGGAGAAGCACTACCCCACTTCCCGAAGGAAGGAAGGAAGGAAGGAAGGAAGGAAGGAAGGAAGGAAGGAA
>JAJKFI010000002.1:43150011-43216109 GCA_029204185.1 Lerista edwardsae | reverse complement strand
ACACACACACACACACACACACACACACACACACACACACACACACACACACACCTAAATATATACAAAAACATAAATGAATATATTCAACTAGCACATCTTGGCAGAGTACACCATGAGATAAAAGCAGTGGATCTATTTGATTCCTAGGCTGTTAGTGCTCTTCCCTTTTCACCCATTTCTGTCCTGAACACAATGGGACTTATTTCCATGCACCTACACAGACTTGTCCTCCATGCTTAACCAATTAAATTCCCTCCTCAGTTGTTTCCAGGTCAAATTCAACCTGTTTTCCTTATTCATAAATACTCCTCCCACACAGTACACTTGCCTCAGCCCCTACCCTGCAGGTGAACCACTCATTCAGGAAAAAAAACATCTCAGATGTCGCCGTTGAGAAAATATCAAGTGAGCATAACTGATGTTAAGCAAGCAATCAGTGTTAACAGAGGTTGGACACACAGCCATGGTAACATTGTGATGACAGTGCGTTTTGTAATGTTGTTGTTGTTCAGTCGCTAAGTCGTGTCCGGCTCTTTGCAACCCCATGGACCACAGCACGCCAGGCCTCCCTGCCCTCCACTAGCTTCCGGAGTTCGCCCAATTTCATGTTCATCGCTTCGGTGACACTATCTAACCATCTCATCCTCTGCCGCCCCCTTCTCCTTTGGCCTTCCATCTTTCCCAGCATGAGGGTCTTTTCTAAAGAGTCCTCTCTTCTCATGAGGTGGGCCATGAGGTGGCTTCTCATGAGGAGCTTCAGCTTCAGGATTTGTCCTTCCAGGGAGCAATCAGGCTTGACTTCCTGTAGGATTGACCGATTGGATCTCCTTGCAGTCCAGGGGATTCTCAAGAGTCTTCTCCAACACCATAATTTGAAAGCATCTATTCTTCAATGCGGAATGTTACTGCCCTGTAAAAGACACCTTTTCTTTACATATCCAAAGCATTTATGTCCCATCTTTCCACTAATTTGGGTTTTCAAGGCAGCTCATGACAAATTAGTAAAATAGTATCCTTCTCACTGAAGGCTCCTCCAAATGTGACTTCCAGATCTCATTTGGACTTCTCCTTCACTCCCAAGAGCCGTTCCGAAAAAGGTCACCGGCAAAAACAGCGGATTGTAAGTACAAGGTGTGAGCATTCAGTGCTGGCACCAGCCTGTTGGAGGCTTTTCCTGCCCCCCCCCCCGATGGCGTATTAGATACTACCACGGTCACTGGCTTTGCATGTTCAGGTGTCTTCCAGAATAAGGATCTGGCAAAGTCATATAGCGGAAGACCCCTTTTCCAGCTTCTCCTCACCAACCCTGGCTTGTTTGCTGCTAATAATAAAACAGGAGCAGAAGCAGTAGAAAAAATACTTTCCTTACAATTTACAAGCATGTACAGTAAAATCTTTGCTTGCTGTAGAGATCCTAGACTTTTGTACAGAGGCCCGTTTGCACAGGAGGAATCCCCCAGGCATTCTAGGGGGCTTGCTTCTAAGCAAGCAGGGATAGGATCATGCCCCAAAGTAGGCACAGGGGGACAGTCATCCAGGCAGCTGTCCCCCACCCCTCCACACACACACACACACACACACACACACACACACACACGCTCAGAAAAGCGGATGAAGGATTCAATTCCCAAACTAATTTTGTTACAAGAATGTAAAAACATGAAATTGGCCTTGCAAGATGCTGGAGGAACGTGCTGCTTAGCTGCCAACCTCTTTTCTGGCCTCACTGTTGTTTGTGCCCTTTTGCTATGCAATCCTATAACACCTTCCTGGGAGTAAGCCGCACTGAACACAATAGGACTTGCTTCTGAGTAGGCTTGCGTAAGATTGAGCCATTAAATGTGTCAAGATAAAGAAGCACCTTTTTCTGCCTGGAAGAAAAGTGTTGTGGGCACATACCCCCCACTTCTTTGCCTGGACTGCCTTTCAAAGACAAAAATAAGGAGTGGGCTAGCTCTGGCAAAGGCAGGCACCATTGAGAAGCAATCTATGGGCCTGTCTCACCTTCCGAGGACTCAAGACACATCAATATCGTACAACCCCATGAATTTTCCGACCATATGTTCAAAACCCACTTGGGCAACTCCAAACTCATCTATTTAAAAGTGAAAAAAGTACTTGGATTATAACATGGGAACAAACTCACAGATAAGGGAATCCACATGGGTTTTTGGATCCAAATGTGTGCTACATCCATTGGAAATGCTGATTTCCTTGTGGTTTTTTGCACACATGATCTGGGCCTCAGTCCAGATTAGGACCATGGCACAGAAGGGGTGGGAGACACCAAAAAAAAGGCTTCCCTCCAGGGGCAAACAAATGCAGGAGGAAGGGCATTGGAATCAAGAATGTGATGGTGGGAAAGGGTTTAGACCACATGCACAATCCCTAGTATCCCTCTTGTGCAACTGCTGTTTAAGAAAAAGCAAGTAGTTTGGCTAGTGGGACTACTTTGAGCAAGCCTGCTTGAACACAGCTATTATAAGTATTTCTGAATAACCAGTTTTTCCTTCAGAGCTAAACAAGTTGACATCTAATTGAAAAGATAAATGATATACAGTGGTCGAAAATTGTACAAATACGTCTTTACAATAATTGTTTGTTTTGAGAAGTTAATGTTTCAGAATCCAGAGATCTTAATTTTTTTAAAAAACCTAGATGTTGAACATTGTTTTTGTTTTGCTTCTGGGAGGCATGAAGCTATTCAGAAACATTTAGTGGAACTTCCTCTGCAGGTTCAATGAATTGCCTATAAATAATGTAACATATTGAAAGTGGGCAGGCTCTGAAATTGACAGTGTTAATCCTTGCTCTCTAATAAAGCTCACTGGGTAGCTTTAGAAACAGCACTATTTCTGCATTGCAAAATAAACCACATTGAAATCCACTGAAAAGGTCAACTAGCCTTTATTTTATATCTCATCTGTTTGATCTCCAAATGGACATTCAAGGAAATGTTGACTTTTCCTTATAAGAGGTGTTTTAATTTGTCCTGCATTCACACTGTTTGCTGTATGGAGGGTAGCAGGGCTCTCAAGAGGAATCTTGGGCAAATGGGAGATTCTTCCCCACCTTGGTGCCAATTTTGACAAAGGGAATTTAGAAGCCACAAGAAAGGGACAGATTAACCAACTGATTCTATCGATCACATTTTTTATTCTGCCTCCAAGGACCTCAGAGCAACACAAGAGTTCTCCCCCCCCCCCCATTTTATCTTTACAATGACCCTGTGAGATTTGTTAGGCTGAGAGATAATGACTGGCTCAAGGTTACCCACCACGCTTTGTGGCTGGTGCCAATTTAATACATAAGAACATAAGAAGAGCCCTGCTGGATCAAGCCAAGGCCCATCTAGTTCAGATTCCTGTATCTCACAGCGGCCCCACCAGGTGCCCCAGGGAGGCATGAGACAACAAGATGCTTGCATCCTGTTGCCACTCCCTTGCACCCAGTACTCTGAAGTAGCCTACCACTAATGTAAGGAGGTTACAACCCATCATTGCCTATAGCCCACGATGGACTTTTCTTCCAGAAATCCGTCCAATCCCGTCTAAAAGGCATCTAGACCAGATGCCATCATCACCTCCTGTGGCAAAGAGTTCCACAGATTAACTACCCACTGGGTAAAAAAGTACTTCCTTTTATCTGTTTTAACTCTACCAACCCTGTTTTAGCAGATGTCCCCTGGTTCTGGTGTTTTGAGAGAGGGAAAAGAACATCCCTTTATCGACTCTATTCCTTCCATGCATAATTTTGTATGTCTCAATCATGTCCCCCCTCAGGCGCCTTTTTTCTAGGCTGAAGAGCCCCAAACGCTGCAGTCTTTCTTCATAAGGGAGGTGCCCCAGCCCCGTAATCATTTTTGTCATTCTCTTCTGCACCTTTTCCAACTCCACTATGTCCTTTTTGAGGTGCGGTGACCAGAACTGGACACAATATTCCAGGTGTGGCCTTACCATCGATTTGTACAATGGCATGATAATATTGGCTGTTTTATTCTCAATCTCTTTTTTAATGACCCCAAGCATGGAATTGGCCTTCTTAATTGCTGCCGCACACTGGGTCGATACCTTCGTTGAATTGTCCACCAGCATCCCAAGATCTCTCTCTTGAGCTGTCACAGACAGCTCAGAACCCATTAGCCTATAGGTGAAGTTTTGTTTTTTGGCCCCAATGTGCATCACTTTACATTTGTCTATGCTGAAACGCATCTGCCATTTGGCTGCCCATTCCCCCAACTTGGAGAGATCCTTCTGGAGCTCTTCACAATCCCCTCTGATCTTCACCACCCAGAAAAGTTTTGTGTCATCTGCAAACTTGGCCACCTCGCTGCTTATCCCTGTCTCCAGGTCATTTATGAAGAAGTTGAAAAGCACCGGACCCAAGACAGATCCCTGGGGCACTCCGCTTTTCACCTCTCTCCGTTGTGAAAATTGCCCATTGACCCCCACTCTCTGCTTCCTGGCCCTCAACCAATTCTGAATCCATAAGAGGACCTGTCCTCTTATTCCCTGACTGTGAAGTTTCTTCAGCAGTCTTTGGTGGGGGACTGTGTCAAACGCCTTCTGAAAATCCAGGTATATGATATCCACAGGTTCACCCACATCCACGTGCCTGTTGACCTTTTCAAAGAATTCCAAAAGGTTTGTGAGGCAAGACTTACCCTTACAGAAGCCATGCTGACTTTCCTTTAGCAGTACTTGTTCCTTTACATGTTTTAGAATTTTATCTTTGATGAGGCTTTCCACCATCTTACCCGGAACAGACGTTAGGCTGACCGGCCTGTAGTTTCCAGGGTCCCCCCTTCTCCCTTTCTTAAAGATTGGCGTGACATTGGCTATCCTCCAATCCTCTGGCACTGTGGCTTTTTGAAGGGACAAGTTGCATACTCTAGTTAAGAGGTCAGCAACTTCATTCTTTAGTTCCTTAATAACTCTTGGGTGTATACAATCTGGGCCTGATGACTTATTTATCAATTTAATTTAAAACATCTTCTTTATTAACCACTAGCTTTTTGTTACCCGGCGTTGCCCGGGTAACAAAATGATCTTCCACAGTTTATGAGTTTTGCACCCCTTCTCGCCCCCCCATGCCGACGGGGGCCGAACCCAGACTCCAACTGCGTTGGGAGCGTCACCAGTCGCCTCGGCGACCCCGGAAACTATGGACTCGATGCCAATTTTGCCCATTTTCGGCCGTCTTCACTTCAGGCCCCCTACGCACCCCCACCCCCGGGGGCGCTAGGGTGGCCTGACCCCCGGAGTGTCTGTGGCCAGGCCGCAAGGCACACGCATGCCGAGTTCGGTGCGCGTCGCTCCAGGCGTTCCAGCAGGGCATGGCGGACGTTGTGTCTCGCATCCCTTCTCGCACCCCACGCCGAGGGGGGGCGAACCGGACTCCGACGGTGTCGGGAACATCGCAGCTCATCCCAGCAACGGCGGAAACTGTGGATTCGACGCTGATTTCGGCCGTTTTCGACCATTTTCATGTGGGGCCCCCGTGTACCCCCACCCCCGGGGGTGCTAGGGGGCTGACCCCTGCAGTGTTTGTCATCAGGCCGCAAGGTGTATGCGTGCCAAGTTTCGTGTCGATCGGTCCAGGCGTTCCAGCAGGGCATGGCGGACGTTTTGCTTCGCACCCCTTCTTGCACCCCATGCCAAGGGGGGGCCGAACCCAGACTCCAACAGCATCAGGAGCATTGCCGCTCATCCTGGCAACCCCGGAAACTATGGATTCGACACCGATTTTGGCCATTTTTGACCATTTTCATGCGGGGACCCCCACATACCCCCACCCCCAGGGGTGCTACGGGGGCCCGACCCCCGCAGTGTTTGTGGCCAGCCTGCTAGGCCTCCGCATGCCGAGTTTGGTGCCAATCGGTCCAGGCGTTCCAGCAGGGCATGGCGGATGTTTTGTCTCGCACCCCTTCTTGCCCCCCACGTCGAGGGGGGGCTGAACCCGGACTCCAATGGTGTCGAAAGCGTCACTGCTCATCTCGCCAACTCTGGCAACTGTGGATTTGACGCCGATTTCAGCCATTTTTGACCGTTTTCACGCGGGGACCCCCATGTACCCCCACCCCCGGGGGGGCTAGGGGCCCCCGCCCCCGCAGTGTTTGTTGCCAGGCCGCAAGGTGTATGTGTGCTGAGTTTCGTGCCAATCGGTCCAGGCGTTGCGGAGCCTATGCGAAACATACATACACACACACACACACACACGCTCTTCTTTATATATATAATTATTTGATTTAATTCCTTAGTTAGGAAGGGCTGTTCAGGCTGCGGTATCTTCCCAAGTTCTTCTGCTGTGAAGACGGATGCAAAGAATTCATTTAATTTCTCTGCAATCTCCAAGTCCCCTTTTACCGCCTCTTTCCCTCCCTCACCATCCAGCGGGCCAACTGCCACTCTGGCAGGTTTCCTGCTTCTAACATATTTGAAGAAGCTTTTATTATTCCCCTTTATGTTGCTAGCCATGCATTCCTCAAACTCTTTCTTGGCCTCCCGTATCACCTTCTTACTTGTCTTTTGCCAGGGTTTATGTTGTTTTTTATTCTCCTCACTGGGGCAAGACTTTCATTTACAGAAAGAAGCTTCCTTGCTCTTTGCAGCTTCTCTAACTTTGTTCATCAGCCATGCAGGCACCCTCCTGGACCTTGTCGAACCCTTCTTTCTTTGCAGTATACACTTCCTCTGGGCCTCTACTACTGTTATTTTAAACAGCCTCCATGCAGCCTGGAGAGACTGGACTCTTTTTACCTTCCCTTTCAATTTCTTTCTAACTAGCCTCCTCATCTGAGGGAAGTCTGCCCTTCGAAAGTCAAGGGTTCTTGTGTCAGATTTGCTGTGCACTCTTTCCTGGACATGCATGGCAAAACCAATCGCAGCATGGTCACTGTTCCCCAATGGCTCAGTAACACTTATATCCCTAACTGGGTCCCGAGTACCACACAATATTAAATCCAGAGTCACCTGTCCTCTGATGGGCTCCATGACTAGCTGCTTTAAGGCACAGTCATTCAGCACGTCAAGGAATTACGTTCTCTTTCTTGACCAGAGCACCAGTTGACCCAGTCGATATGAGGATAATTGAAGTCCCCCATGATTACAGTCCCTTTTTTTTTAACAATTTTATTTTCTACTATTAAGTAATGGGAAAGGGAAAATGGTTATACATATGGAAATGGGAAGACAAAGGTATACACAGTAGGTATATATGGAGAGGTTACATCAATACATTGCAATTACTTTTACTACATTATATTTCTTCTAAAGTTATTAATCACTACAAAAACAACCTCATACATTGTTTCTACTCATATAAATCCATTAGTATTCATTTCCCCATGATTACAATCCTGTCTCTCTTGGTCAACGCTCAGATTTGTTTCCTCGTTTCAAGGTCACCTTCAATTTTCCAGTTCCCCCATCTTTGCTCGGAGACTTCGGACATTTGCATAATAACACCTATATATGGCGTTCCCTAAGGAGGGACTCTTTTTTATCCCTTTTCCCCACCTCTCTTTCTACTGGACAAACTGTCAGTTACATTCCCATTTGAAGTTCTGTTTCCTACTCCTCCATTACTCGGTGGTACTCCTCTACTCTCATCTTCCCGTAGGGATGAGGAGTTCCGAACCGGACGCCACTCGGCTCCTGTCAGCTTTCCCCCAGGGATCAGTTTAAAAGCTGCTCTGCCACCTTTTTAATGTTAAGCACTAGCAGCCTGGTTCCATTCCGGTTCAAGTGAAGCCCGTTCCTCTTGTATAGGCCTGTCTTGTCCCAGAACGTTCCCCGGTGCCTAACGAATCTAAACCCCTCCTCCCGACACCACCGTCTCACCCCTGAGCTCCGCCTGCCTAGCTGGCCCTGCGCGTGGAATGGGTAGCACTTCTGAGAATGCTACCTTGGGGGTCCTGGCCTTCAGCGTCCTGCCTAGCAGCCTAAATTTGGCTTCCAGGACCTCCCGGCTACATTTCCCCGCATCGTTGGTGCCAACATGCACCACGACCGCTACCTCCTCCCCAGCACTCCTTACCAGCCTATCTAGACAAGACGTGATGTCCACAACCTTCGCACCAGGCAGGCAAGTCACCATGCGGTCCTCACATCCATCACAGACCCCCCTCTCTATGCATGTCCAACAGTATACACACTATACCACAATGATTCTCCTGTGATATAAAGTGCTAAACTGAGCTAAAGCCCTCTGAAGGTTTATTCCTATAACATGCTTCAAGTGGTGGCATCTATTTCTTTGTTTCCTGCCTTTCCTTTGCCAAAGCTTACATGGGCAGGCTAGTCTAAACCACCACTTTTCAATGGGGTTTTTACAAATATACAGGATTCTGCAATGCATCAAATCCTCAGTTCCAGATGTAGCTTTCACAGTGTGGTTCTCTCCTTTGACTGTGTGCCCTGGAGCATCAGCAGGTAATCTTAAGTCAAGCCTGCACAGGTCCTCAAAGCTGTACTCCGTTCTTTTGCCGGCTGGTCTTCTCACACATTCCCACACCAGCTAATCAGCTTCATAGCGACTCCTTTCTGCTACAACAAGTACAGCATCTTGGCATTCAATCTCTCATCCAAAAACAAGACCACAGATTCTCCTGCTTAGCTTCAGGCAGTACCAGCAACTCAACCATCAGTCCATACCTCCTGCCCAACGCCCAATACTCAGGTGAAGAACCTGGGCTGCAATTCATGTGCAATTACAAAAAGGGCTCAGGAAATGTTCTGCAGGATTTCTTAAACTTGAGGAACATACAAATGGTCAAGCATTAGGATGGCCATGGCAAAAAAAAATGAGGTACCCAAATATTTTGAGCATCAACCATTTTACCGACACTATTAAAAATATTAGCTCATTCTATGTGATGGCTTAACTAGAGATGGCATAACCAGCTGGAGTTTGTTTCTTATTGAAGCTGGATAAAAATTGAAAAGATTGAAAACACATGCAAAATGCTTGGGACCTCTTCCATTCAAGAGGTTTCTGTGATGAGCGTATATTTCTTGTTACTAAGACAACACCCTCCTGACGCTGACAATGGACTGCAGAGAGTAATATTTCTTGCTCTATTTGAACCCCCCCCCGCCCCGCTAGAGATTTAGAGGCTGAATTAAATTGTAACCCACATGGCAGAAGCAATTTACTGTATAGCTCAAGGCAAGATGTCTATTGCAAATTCTTAGTTAGAAATATTACTAACAAATCTGATCTCAAGGTCACTTCCAGAGCTTTTCCAAGAACGCCATAAAGGCTTTGTTGTCTACACCTATTGTTAAGCATTCAAGGAGCAGTTAACACATGCAATAAAACATTTTATGCTATATGGCTTCAAAGGCCTTGACTGCAGGTTTCGACAAGGAAAGAAACAACTTATTCAGGGTTCAGGTATGGCTGAGGTTACAAATAAGAACTAGTCTTACTGAGCATGCAAAATCCCTCCAACCCAAAATATATCTAGAAAATGTATGTTCTAGGCTAGTGGTTCTCAAACGTTTTAGACTGGGACCCCCTTTTTAGAACGGCACGCGTGTTGGGACCCACTGGAAGTGATGTCATTAACACTCCTGGAATGCAAACTGGCCTTCTTGGACTGCAGAAATTGCACAATCAGGAAAAAAACCCTGACAAAGCAAGATCAGGACAAAATATGATGTAAAAGCACTGAATTAAAAATTTAAAAAACCATCACTTGAAAATTTGAACTGTTAACATAAAAGGAATATAGCAAGAGTAAGGTCTGCAGTTTCCAAGATGGTTGCTCCCAGCTTTCCGCGACCCACCAAGTGAGTCTCAACCCACAGCTTGAATACCACTGTTCTAGGCAGAATAGAAACATAAGGTAGGAAAGCAAGAAGGTGGCTTGTCAGATTAAAAAAAGGTCCATTTTATCCAGCCATTTTGGCAACAGAGGCCAGTTAGATGTCTGTTGCTATAGACTCACATTCAGGGCTACACACCAACAAAAAACTGTTGCTTGCTTACAGATTATTATTCGTTTCAGGTAGTGGTAGTAAATGTATTTTCTTTATAAATAAATGTTATCTCATTACGTACAGCCTCCATTAGGATCTAGCAGACCATGAAATAGTTTTTGCACGATCAAGCTGTATGCTAAGGATGAGGAGGAAAAGAACATTATTTTGGTTTCTAGCTTCAGAAATTATGGGAGAAATGAAGCACTGCATTACAGTTTGGAGCACAAACAGTATATAATCTTTTCCACTCAGAAGAATTGCTAAAGAGACTTGCAGATTACTCATGACTGCAAAAAAATAAATCTAGTTTGGTTGCTTGCTTCCTCTTTTGTCTAAAGCTTCCATTTAGTTTTTCAGCTTTCTGCAGATAAACCCTTTTTTACTACAGAAAAGAGTTTGTTATGATTTTATAGCAACATTACCAATGAAGTCTTAGGCTTCTCTATACAAAAGTAAGCCCTAGTGTATTCAATTAGACTTATTTCCAGGTAAGTGTGTATGGAATGTGGTACGTGTTTTTCACTTCCCTATGACCCAAACTTCATTCCATCCCTTGTGTTTTCTTGCAATCATCAATTTCTTTTTTTCTTAAAATCCACATTTTTTAGTATCTTTTCTTCCACCTCCCTTGTAATTTGGTGAGGATATAGGCATAGAATATACAGATCAGGACACGAAATATTCATGATACAGCAAAATATTATATTGCTTTGACAATGTATAGTAGGGGCATATAGTCACACAGTCAACTTGGTTCAAATACTGAAACAATAGTGCAGCTAAGAGATGTGGCAATACTTATGGAATAAGCCACAGCCCTGTTCAAGTACTACAAACAATATTGTGTTTCTGTTTCTAAACTCCTCTGCCTCCCACTTCTGTCCTGTGAACTTAGGTCAGTGGTTCCCAAACTTACCGTGGTCCACTTAGGGTGTGCTCATGGATCCCCAGTGCTCCTAGGAGCACACTTTGGGAAACACTGGTCTAGACATTGACCAATCCCTTTCTGGCCTTTTGTATGCCTCCATCCTGTATGTATAAAAAAGACTAAAATGCAGGGGTGCCGACTTGACTTTAACGTTGGGGGTGCCCATAGCCATACATTCCAACATTGACATGGCCGTGCCCCTGACATTGATGTGGCCACACACCCTGTCATCCCCCCAGCCTTGGAAGCGGCTGCTGCAAGGGGGTGCTGTGAAGGGGCGGCCTCAGAAGGGGGTGCTGTGACCACAAAGCAGCCTCTTCTGAGGTCGGGGCAGACGATCGCCGCAGCAATTGCTCACCCTGGCCTCAGAAAGGAGTGCTGCAGCCTGAAAGCAGCCTCTTCCGAGGCTGGGGCAGGCAACCACCATGGTCTGGCTTCAAAAGGGGGTGCTGAAAGGGGGCACCTGACATTGGGGGTGCTGAGCACACCCAGAAAATTATTGTGGGTGCCATCAGCATACTGGCACCCACGGAGTTGGCACTACTGCTAAAATGTAACCTTGCCAGCACTCATACCAAGTACACTGAACACTAACTGCTTGCTGGTTGCAACAGGTACCACCACTTATATTTTGGCATGTTGCAAACCGAGGAACACCCATCGCAGTGTAACTCTTAAACATTTAACAGAGGTTTCATAATACTATAACGAACAGAAATCCAGCATCAATCATGGGTCCACTGCCCACAATGTGGGTGCCCTCATGAGAGGTAGGCAAGCTGGGAGGAATGTAAGTGGGGCAGAAATCCTTGTTCATGGATAGCTGGTGTAGTGCAGTGGTGAAGAGTCTGTGCTGCCAATCAGGACATCCTCAATTTGAATCTCACCTCTGTTATAAATTCCCTAGGTGGTCTTGGGGAAGCCTCTCCATCTCACTCAGCTCCCCCACCTGCAATATTAGGATAATACTTACCTTACAGGGTTGTTGTAAGGACTATATTGAAACAAATGTGCAACATGTTGCCACACTCAAGCACTCCCCAGACTCACCCTGTATTAACTTATTGGGGGTATGGCACAAAAAAGGTTGAAGACCACTGCTCTATGTTTTTGTAAGTCTATATGCAAGTCACTCTAGGGTTTTATGATTTTAAGCATTGCTGTTCCCCATGAAGCATATATTGGGCATTGTCAACCTTTCTCATCTTGTGTCATACTGAGAAAGTGATAAAATTGTCTAGGCACACCATCAATTCTATTGAGAATTGATAAGGCATACCGCACACCCAGGTTGGATCTCACATCCCCCAATGGCCCTACTGATACATGATCCTTCCCCAAGCTCCCACGGCACACCTGCTGACCGTTTGCGGCACCCCAATGTGCAATGGCACAGTAGTTGAAAATCACTGAAAATTGCTAATCCAGGGTGCACAGCAGAAGGAAGGAGACATAAAAAGAGCAGCAATGGCAAGCCATTTTTAGCAATTACACCAACATAGAGCTAACCATATGCATACACTTGAAAATGTACATTATTATACAGCTTTATTGATTTTTTTGTGGCTTGAAGGACCTGCAAGACATTGAGATAATTAGCAGATCGAACATTTCAGAGACATAGTGCTGTTTACATGAGTGGCTTCATGGGGGTCACACACAATGAATTCAAATATCAAGCCATTACACAGGAACCAAGGCTTTGAATCAGCAGAAATGCCACATAGCTGCACATGCTAGCCAGTGGGTTTTTATTTGTTGTATTTTACACACGAGCGCAATCCAATGATGCCCTTTGGGTTGATGCAACATGCTCAGCAGCGTTGGCCCAAGGGCGCCAGGGTGAGGTGCCACAGCACCACTCCTGCACCAGCTGAACTCATTTGGGGCAAGAGCAGTTCTGGGCATGGGGACAGTGGGTGGGCGAAAGGAACTGGGTGGGGGTAGGCTGGCCGGTAGGCATGTTGGCCCGGAGAGGGGGTGGGGCTGGGATGCAGCCAATAGGCGGCATCCAAGCCTCCGTCATCAGGCTGCGCAGCCCCAATTCGGGCCATGTGGCTTGCTCGGAGAGATGCCTGCTAAACAGCAGGTGCAGATCTGAGCAAGCACATCAGGGTAGCTGGCACCTACTCCGGGGCAAGGGCACGAGTGTGTGCTTGTCCCAGGGAGGCTCCAGAGGCCACCTAACCTGTGCTGGATACAGTATAAGCCCAATGGCCTTGCCTTTCTGGTGCAAGTTAGAACTATGCCTTAAAAGTGAGTTCCCTAAGTAACAATTTCCCAATCAAGGGTCTTTTCTTGTCACAGTTCATCAATTGCTGTTGCTATGCAGCTGTCATCAATTCCAGAGCATACTCCAGAACATAAGAAGCTCTATTGGAAAAAATAAAATAAAAGCCAACTAGAACCAGCAATTTTCAATGTTTTTCTTCTTATGGGACTCTGACCTCTATGGGCTTTGCCTCTTGTGATGCAACTTTAGGCTTCCAAACGATTCTTCCAGGTCCTGTGGCTCTGTTTTTAGGACAACTGTCTCCAAGGGGGTGGCAGAGGAAGAGTGACAGACAATTCGTTACTACAGTTGCTTTAAAAACAGAGCCACGGAATCCAGGGAGGTTTTGAATGATTTTCAACCTCCATGACTCCAACTCCCATGACACACGCTGTGTGCTGTACACACATGGTGTATGTGCCCCATGACACGTACACCAATGTGCTGTAGCGCATGGGTTGAAAAGCACAGGACTACTTAGTAAGAGGTGTTATTAACAATTGGATTGTCCTCCATGCAACCAGTTTCTCCATGAATAGTTTTAACTGTTGCCTGTTAGCATCAATTTAATCTTTTCAAGCATTCAGGCTGTCAGCAGTCTGCCTGATCTGCTATAAGGTTGTCTGCTATAAGCAGTCTGCTATAAGGTTGAATGGTTATAGTGACATGTGAAAGCAAGAACATGTTGCCCTGGTAAGCCTTTCAATGACATCAGTTGGTGAGGGCTATGTGTGGAGACAAGGTTCCCCCTTACCCACATCCCCTTCCCTTCCATATCTGTGGGGGATCCTGGAATGGATCCCCCCACAGATAAGTGGGCCCATCTGTATAAAGGGTTGCTGATTTTTACCATGAATGCAATATGCAAAGTACATTATATACAATTCAAAATCTATCCTGTGTCTTACATACATCACGTCCATTAATAGAAGGTTTTGCAGAACTTTGAACCAAGCAGACTAAAACGCCTTTTGGTAACCATGGTCTTTTCTGTTCAATTTAAATGGAATCGGGATTGGAAAAATAATGAATTATTGTACTGCACCACATTTATATTTCTTTTGACATAAAATCGAACAATACACCAAAGTAAATCCTCCCTTCACCTCATTGACATTAATCTTTTCTTTCTGAGCTTAAGCTTGTGGCATTTTTGAAGACTGGAAGAAATTCTAGATCTGTCATTACTTGACTGGTAATAATTGAAATGAAAAGTGCGTTGGTGAGAATCATAACATCTTAAGCTAATACTAATGACTTCATCTTACATTGCCCTAGCCAGAGGGAAGAACTCTTGTCTATTTTAATCTGATAGAACAATCAGTGTACATTCATATGCTGAAAAAACAGAAAGCAGAAAAAGAAAAGCCCAAACATAAGTCTAGGGTCAACACTGCTCAACAGCCAGGATGACTCTCTTGCTACTAAGCAAGTAAGAGTGCAATCGTAACACTGCACTGGGTTGATGTAAGTCCTTTATGCCAGCCCAGGAATGTTGCAAACATGCTGTAAGGCACATTTGCACCACCTCAGGAGTTAGCTGGGCTGGGGCAAGAATGTGCACCAGTCCCTGGAGGTCAAATCCAGCTTTCACACTTAGGAAGGTAAGTTTGTGTTGGCTGAAAACAGCCAGTGTGGAGGTGGAAGGGGTGGAGTGACACTGCAGCTAACCTCTAAGCCTACTCTGTACACAGTGCAGATCAGCTGGCCTGCCTGTTCCAGGGCAGGATAGGATTGGGCTGCCTGATTAAACAAGGAAACTTATTTGTAATAAAACATATTCGTAATAAAGTGACACATTCGTCACTGGCTCCTTAAGAAACAGTTTCAGAAGCAAATCTGTGCTTTTCCTCCTACTAAAAGGAAATTACTTCCTCCTTTCCTGTCAGCCATGGTTCAGCATTACACACATGCACAGACACTAACCATGGTTAATTGTAACCATGGTTACAACTTCTTAATCAGGGTTTCCAAACGCTACAAGTACAAGATGAGAACTTTGGTTAATTTAATCACAGCTTCCAAACATGCAAAAAAAGAGATGGGGGTAATTGATACCCAGAAGAAAGGAACAATTCAGAATGCAGATTTCTAGAGAGCCTCATTCCCAAGTTATGGTTCACACAGACCTAGCATTAAATCTATACCAGACCAGTCTGAAATACTTGGGATGCACGACATCCAAGATATGAGAAAACTTCCCCTAAATTAAAAGAAGACTGATAGGGAAATAAATTACTCAATATTACAAGATGAGTTACTTTCCCCACTCTTTCCCCAGTTAGCTGTTACAGCCATTTCAGCAGGTGACAATAAGGCTGAAATGAATTCTACATCTGAATTAAAAACTGCTTGGATTATAGCATTATGATGAAGTTAATATACGATGTCAACATGGAAGGCATAATGGGAATTAAAAAGATTAGTCCCATTCTTATGACAAAGTAAAACGACAGATTTCATGATAAGGTTGAACACTGTCATTGTTCTAATGGAACATCACCTTTTACATACAAGACCCCTGTACCTCGGGTAAGAGACACCTTTTAACGTGGTGGCTGTATCATATTTAACAGGATGGAGAGAAAGTATCCCTATTCATCCCAGCATTCCTCCCAGTGGCTATTGCTGGTGTTCAGCATGCTTAGATTGTTATCAGTCCCAAAGGGGCTCACAATCATCGCATTCCATCTGCTACACAAACCTTGGAGAATTTCTTTGTTAAATAGCAAGAGATACATAATATATAGCTGAGCTTCAGGCTCGTACTTTTTTTCCCACCTGCCTCCTCTTCAATTTCTGCTTGATTTGCAGCAAAACATAATGTGCCATTATATCCAGAGTGTCATGTTTATAATTGCCCTCCAAGCCAATATTTCAAACTAGATGGGCAATGCAATCCTAACCTGCGCAGGAGCAGGCAGGTTGGCTGGCCTGTGCTGCATCCTACCCAGGGTAGGAGGTAACTGGAGCTCACTGCAGAGCAAAGGGACCCCAAGGTAAACCCCAGGCAGCCCAATGGGGATGCTTGGACCTGTGCCTGGTTTTAAGCAGGTGTACGTCCAAGTGGCCCGTATTAGGGCCACACAGCCCAGGAACTACGGTTAGGATCTGGCCGAGTTCAGCTAGAACAGAGGCAGTTTCCCTGCATCTGTCCACAGGTTGGCTGTGTCGGAGCAAGTCCTCATGCTGACCTAGCACATCCTGGGCATGTGCCTTACGGCACGTTTGCAACAACCCTGGGCCAACGCAAGCAGCATGCGTCAGCCCAGGGTGCAGTTAGGAATTAAAATGTGGTTTGTAATCCTGCCTTGCAAGGCAAGCACAAACCATAGTTTGTCCATTTGGATGCACCGGCAAACTAGGGAGTAGCTAATTAAGCAGAGGAGGCAGGCACAGGGTTCATTGCTTTAACACTTAACCATGGTTTGTCGTTATATGTGAACGTTGTGTTCAAGGACATATACATTTAAGGACATAATAATCAAGGGCTGTTAGGCAGTTTCTAAGAGGCTCTCCTCTGCATGTTCTGGACAGGCGCCATGTCAAATCTAAGCTCTAGTAGTGACAAGAAGGTTTACTCCCAAACGTTACTCAGAAAGGGACAAATGGGCAATGTGTTGACCCCTTCAGCTGCTGTGTGGCGTTGCACCACTGTCTCTGGATTCTCGACTAGGACATCACACATCATCACCGACCTTCTGCTTTGCTGAGCTTTCAGCAGGAACAGTGTACATGGGGGATGAAGGATTAACAAAGATCAACAGAAGACCCACAAACCTGGCAATAGGTCTGAAACATAAACCCATTCCATTTCTTGTCCTTCTCTTGGAAGCCCTGTGAAAACAATGTTGCTTTAAAGAACCATTTCAAAACTTGCACATTATCTTTCATGTACTTTCCTGAGTAGTTTTGGTTTGGCACACAATGTTTCCAGTTTACCTTCCTTCAAGACCTACATAAAAATACTGTAGCTGAAAGCAAATGTTTTAGAGCTATCTAAGCAGTTACAAAATAGTTTCAAATAACTTAACTACAGAGGTACAAAAGTGCCAATAGATGAGGGAGTAAAAAAAAAAAAAAGCATTCCACTGTTCAAGCTCTGGGCACACAGAGTCATAAAATCTAAACCCACCATCCAATCTGCCTCAAATTGGGCATGAAAGACACATGCTAAAGGCTCCCTCACAGTTCATATTTGGTACAAATCCCTTGAGAAACCATGGAAATATAGCTCTGTGAAATCTTACCTGAATCTTGGAACTCTTTCATTGGGGATAACTCAGTTCCTTTGATGTTGTTGTCCTTGAAACCATTTTCAAACAGTAACATTTGTTTTGAGGCATTTTATTTTGTCAGTTTGAAGAACATCTGCCAAGTGTTTTAAGCATAAGTGCCCTTTACGCTTTTAGCATTTTCAATGAAGGATTGTGAAGGCATATAATTTTGTGGACGCCTGTGGCTGTTTTTCCTGGGGCGGCAGGACAGGGGGGAAGGAATGAACATATAATGGCTTTTCTTTGAAATTTGTATCAAAGAATGTTGTGTATACACAACAATGAGCACAAATGTTGGTGCTTAGAGAGCAGCCCATGTTAAAACTTATTTTGCTCACAAAACCATTCTTGCCAAATCTTCTTGGACATGCATAAACCAGAGGCCAGGATACTCCACCTCCCCAAATGTGTTGCCAATCTGTGTCTTCCCAAGCAAGACACAGCATTTTAAGCCTGACAATGTTTCTGTCCACACAAATGGAGCAGCTTTTCCAATTGCCCTGAAATTTGTTTCAGGGTAACTATAAATCAACTTCACCAGTCTTCTAAGGTTTGGTCCAGGCTTGTTGCAAAATGAACAAGATAAAGTCAGTGATGTCATGCCAGGGGTACGCGAGTACCGGTTTCTAGGATTACGGCTGGCCCCGCCCATTCACCTGCCCACCTGTCGACTCCGCCCCCTGCAACGTTTGAATTTCCTGCACGTTCTCAGAGCCAGGCAGGCAGGCATGCAGTGAGCGGAGCCTTGCCTTGCCTTGCCTTACCTTATCACTGAAAAATGAGCTGCTCTGGGGTTTTGGAACTGTTGGGTCACTTTAACATGATGCCAGACCTCCTTAACATGTTCTGGGGGTGCTGTGGAATACTGTTGCAACTGTTGGATCAGGTTAAAATTGTCTGAGGCCTCAAAAAGGGCTTTTTCATGTCACTTCCTGCCATGACATCACTTCCGGCTTATGACGTCACTTCCAGTGGGCGGGTCCCAACACATGCCAATCAAAAGTGAGTACCTGTTCTTAAATCATTTAGCTGACACCACAGGATAAAGTCATTAGTAGGGACCTCAGTATTCCCTACCTCGCCTATATGTGAGGGGCTGTTTGGTGACCTACCCTCACTTCCCCTGACATCTTCCTCCATACCTGCATTTTTTATACATGGCATCCAGTTCCTGACCTACAGATGATCACTAGCCAAGGGAGTGACTGCAAATAACATAAGTTACAAGGAAAGAAAAACAATGTTGGAGCAAGGCAGTTCAGACCTGCCTTGGTCGCTCTTTGCAATTTTCTTCCCTTGTCAGGTTTTATTTGTAGTCGCTCCCTGGTCAGCCTGGGGCTTGCTGCTTTATCTGTTGTTCCTTCTCTTCCCTTCCTGCATGTTTCTGTCCTGCAGAATCTTTTTTGGAGGGTCTTTCTTTGGAGATTCCTCCTGTGATCTGTGCTGTTTCAGGTGACAGTCAATTTTATTTTGACTGCTTCTGAGTGTTGTGCTGCACTCTGAGGAACCTTGGAGAACCTAGCAATGTGTTCTCTGTACTGAACCTTCATCTGCTTATCTTCTTAATCTACTGTTTTTTTGCTAATTTTGTCATTATGCACAGCTAGGATGCCAGCAATGCACTAATTTTGTTTTTAGATCTGCTTGGAAAACCAAGTCTTGCTTTCTCTGAATTTATTTTTCTGTGTCGCACTGCACCTTCGTCCTCTCTCTCTCTCTCTGTATGTGTGTGTGTGTGTGTGTGTGTGTGTGTGTGCGCGCGCGCGCACGCGCGTATTTATGTGGTTGCCAATTGTATCTGGTGTGGAAATGTGGGATACAAATTTGCTTCTCTTTTCTTGGGCTTTATTGTCCTGCAGAATTTTTGGAGATTGCTCCTGTGATCTGTGCTGTTTCAGATAAGAGTTGACTCATACTTTTTTTGACTGCATGTTGTGCTGCAGTTTGAGGGATTTTGGAAAACCTAGCAATGTTTTCTCAGTAGTGCACCTTAATCTGTTCATTTTCTGGCAATGATGAGAGACCAATGTTGAGAGGTCACCAGGGGGTTGCTCTGGGGCTGGGGCAAGCATAGGGAAGGAGCCAGGGAGCCAGTGGAGGAAGGGTGAAACACCCCCCTCCCTCTGCTGAACTCTGAGGCCTTGCTGTCAGGCCAGCAATCACAAAAGCCCTGCTGGATCAGGCCAAAGGTCCATACAGTCCAGCATCCTGTATCTCATAGTAGCCCACCAGTTGCCTCAGGGAGCAACAGGATCTATTGCCATTCTCTTGTACCTGGCATTCTGAGCATTACTCAGCCCTGACCCATAGGCCCAACATAAGATGCAGGTTCATTTTAAAAACACCACCACCATTATGGGTGAATAACACATAGTAACATATAGTGATAAAATCTCAACATGGAATATTATACAGTATATGCAATATAACAATAGATTTGGGTTTATAAAGTTCATAGAGTGTATGGTGAAGAGGGTCCCCTTGCACCTAACCCCACATTTCACATTGGCTAATGATTCAGTATCCCCTAACTCAGTATCTGCTAGGTTTTCCAGGAACCTAACCCTAGCCGATTACGAGGATTGGCTGTACCACCATTTTATTTTGTTTCTCGTCCAAAGATGGAAAAAAAATACTGCTCTTTCAAACTTACACTGCAGAAGGTACCAGTATTTCTTGTTGGTTCTTAGGGGGGAAAATGTGGGTCTTCAATGGGTGGAGAATTTGTTGGCATATCCCATTATATAAAGCAATTCCCCCCCCCCCCCCGAGACACATACACACAGTAAGCCCTTTGGAACTCTGCAAAGTTTACTTCTGCATAAACATGCATAAGGGTGCAATTAATTCTTTTAGAGAAATAAAAGAGATTCTGGTCAAAGTGAGAGATAACTTTTTAAAGTGAAACTCCAGAGAAGGTAAAGCATTCCATGTTCCTTTATTTTGTGGCTTCATATTTCAAATTCGAAATGCAAATCTTTTCAGCACCATCTTCAAGAACAGGGCCCTAAGTGTGTGCACACACATTATCATTCCTCTCCCCTCTCAATATTATTCATTTCTGATGAATGACAAATTCTGAACAAACACACACAGGGGGTTGTAGGCAAGAATTTTTATCCAGCATGTGTGAATTTTGGGGTGGAGCAGTGTCCAACCTGTGGGTCATGACCCCAATGGAGTCACAAAGCCTCATTTGTGGTGTTTTTTTTTGGGGGGGGGGGTTACAGTAACCTTTTAAAGCCTTTGTAAGAGAGGGCTTGGATCAAATTCAATAATGGTACTGCATTGTCAAAACTGAGTTCTTGATATAATCCTGCACAGCCTCTCCTAATTGATGTGCCTCTCCTCTCCCAAGGCCAGCCCTTGGCCAGCTCAGGCTGCAACATCACCAGATCATTAAGCACACGAGGTAGGGATTGGATTGGATCCTGTGAAGGGGCTGGCACTGAATCCCTAGTCTCAGTTGTCCCCAAAACTGGCACAGAACCATTTACAATTGTGCCACATTAAAAACATTATCCGCACGCACAAAAAGCAAGGCCACTCTAGATGGATGCTTGGTACAATCCAGCAATTCTTAATAGCTATTAAGAATATGTGAATATGCTATTAAGAATATGCTATTAAGAGTATGTGAATATGACAATTCCATTCCTTATAATAACTATTTAAAACGAGAACATTGTTGCCTTCCTGGTGTACCAGGAAGACATTCATCAGGTGTGATCTCTCTAGCAGATGATTGTGGAACCTTCACCAGTTGAGATTCTGCCCAGAATGCCTTCATCTTTAGTCCCGTATTAAGAAAGATCATGACAAAGTATGGGCAAATGGAGCTTAATTTGTAAAGCCAGCACATCAAACTGTACCAAGTCTTATCTACTTACAGGGCATGGAAATGAAGGTAACCCCTTACTTTCTAGTTTCCTTTTTTTTTTAGGAGCATAGAAGAAAACAGTATGCCGCTTATTATTTACTAATTGTACAGTGGAGTAAAAAAAATACGTTTGATAGATGCATTCCCTTGATGTGGGGAGAAAACAGCTCTCTTAATAGCAAGCACAGAAGGAGGACATTGATTCAGCAAAGAACTAGAACACAATTGTTCATATCAAAATACAGTACCAGGATTTCCATGTAATTCTGGAAGTTACTGAAGAGCTGTGCTTCACTGAGGCTGCCTTGAACGTTTGCTTGAATTTTCTCTTATTAGATGAACAGATGCACTTTACCCACAAATGTTATTTAAAACCATTAAAAGATGCTCTGACTTTTTTTTTTTTTAAGAGAGGATAGTATTAGAAAAAAGTGATAATGGAACATTTTTATCATGTTCTCACTTCCAGAAGCTGTAAAGCACGTGTCTCTGCAGTTTCTTTGGTACCCCACTGAGGGTTAAGCTTGAAAGTACTGAATGTACTGTAACACTAATCTTAGATATTCTTCATAGCAATACATAAAATGTCACTTTCACACTAACTCTGAAAACCCTGAGATTAAGCTTTTAACACAGAAGCATTTATCACAACATTTTTTTTTTTAAGGAAAAAAAATTACACCATCGTTGTCATCCCCAGGAAGAGACAGGTGACTAGTTTAATTTATGCACAAGTATGAGTTATTTGCAATGCATATATGCTAGTAGAGTCTCTGCTTTTCACAAAATGAATATTTCAGATAAATGCAGAACAGATGCATTAGTATTACATTCATTTGTACAATTTAAAGAGAACTTTCCATGGGCTGAGAGTGTCCATCTTCTATCACACACAAGTATGAATAGAAAAGACCTCTGGAAATAACTGATAATTTGGTACCCAGATTATCTTGCCACTCTAATTAATAGCAAGGAGTCAGGGGACATAAGACATTAGATTCCCCTTAAGACATTGATCATAGTATGTTTGTTGTATTAGCATTCTTCCACAGCTTTAGGTTGCAGTATGAAATCAGAAAATATTTGTTTGTTACATTTCCTTCTAGACAATCAGTCATGAAATAGTAGGACAGTTGCCCCCAATAACCCTCTGTCTCTAAACATTGGTGATCTGACAACGTCGCTGAAACTACCATATAAACAAGAAAGTGGAATCCTTTATGCCAGATATTACAGAAGGCATCTTGCCCTGTTTCACCTTGAATCACATGTAATCATTTACATTTAACATTACACCTCTGTTGTACTGTTGAACCTTTCTATGTTATTATCTGTCCTTCGTCTTGTGCTTTTCATTTTGTCATTGCTATTATTGTTCCTTTTATATCGCCTGCTGTGTTAGGGTCTACCTAAGAACATAAAATCCTGCTGATGAGGCCAGAGGGTCATCTAAGTTCAACATCTTGTTTCCTGCTGATGCCTGTGAGAAGCCCACACATAAAAAAGGCTTACTTCTCTTCCACCATTGCTTCCTAGCAACTGGTATTCAGAGGCATACAGCTGTTGAACCTGGAGGTAGGTTCATCATAATCAGTAGCCAGTGATAGACTGGTCTTCCCTGACTCTGCCCAAACCTCTTTTAAAATCTAAGCAAGTAGCCATTACCCCACTGCATGGTACTGAATTCTACAATTACATACTGCATGAATAAGTACCATTTTTTGTCTGTCCTGAACCTTTCATCAGTCATTTCATTGAATGACCCAGTTTTTTTTTTGTGTGAAATAATGTCCCATCTACTTCTCCCCACCATTACAACTATGGTAAAATTAGGAAATCAATTCTGTTACCCCTTCATCATTTCTTTTCCCAAAAGCTAAGAAACCTGAAATGCTGCAGCATTAACTAAGGAAGTTGTTTTAGCTCCCTGATAATTTGTGACCTCCTTCGGCACCTTTTTCAATGTGCGTCAATCAAATGCTACCAGCTGCTTGGATTCCAAATGTGGCTGAACCACAGATTTGTACAGGATCATTGTAATATAGTCTTATTTTCAAACCATTTCCTAATCACCCATAACATGGAATTTTGCCTTCTTCACAGCTGCTACAATATGGGTTGACATCATTCCTTCCCCAGTTCATTACCAACAGTTAATATTCTAGTTGGAATTATTTTCCCTCCAAATGCATCTCTTTATTTATTGTCATTGAATTACATTTGCCAGTTTGTTGCCCGTTCACCCAGTCTGGAGAGATTCTTTAGACCTCTTCACATTTGCTTTGGTTTTTACCATTCTGAATAGTTTTGTGTCCTTTGCAAACCAACCATTGTGCTGTGTACTCCGAAGGTCAGATTTTTTAGGAACAAAAGCATTGCTACAAAAAACAGGTTCTTATAGAGTATTCCATTTCTTACTTCCCTTCACTGTGAAGATTACCCAATTAATCCCATTTACTGCCTCCTGTTTTTATGGATTGGTAACCTATTAAACAAAGCTAGTGGAGGTGACAGCATTCCAGCTGACTTACTCAAAATCTTAAAAGATGATGCTGTCAAAGTGCTGCACTCCATATAATATGCCTGCAAATTTGGAAAACCGAGCAGTGGCCACAAGACTGGAAAAGATCAGTTTACATTCCAATCCCAAAGAAGGGTAATCCCAAAGATGGTTCAAACTACCGCACCATTGCACTCATTTCACATGCTAGCAAGGTCATGCTCAAAATCCTACAAGCTAAGCTTCAGCAGTATGTGAATCGAGAACTACCAGATGTACAAGCTGCTTTCCGAAGAGGCAGAGGAACTAGAGATCAAATTGCCAACGTTCGCTGGATCATGGAGAAAGCAAGAGAGTTCCAGAAAAACATCTACCTCTGCTTCATTGACTATGCCAAAGCCTTTGATTGTGTGGATCACAACAAACTGTGGCAAGTTCTTGAAGAGATGGGAGTACCAGACCACCTGATCTGTCTTCTGAGAAACCTGTATATGGGCCAGGAAGCAACAGTTAGAACTGGACATGGAACAACCGACTGGTTTAAAATTGGGAAAGGAGTATGACAAGGCTGTATACTGTCACCCTGCTTATTTAACCTATATGCAGAGTACATCATGAGAAAGGCTGGGCTGGATGATTCACAAGCTGGAATCAAGATTGCTGGGAGAAATATCAACAACCTCAGATATGCAGACGACACCACTCTAATGGCAGAAAGTGATGGGGTGAACCTTCTGATGAGGGTGAAAGAGGAAAGTGCCAAAATTGGCTTGAAGCTCAACATAAAAAAAAACTAAGATCATGGCAACTACTCCCATCACTTCCTGGCAAATAGAAGGGGAAGAAATGGAAGCAGTGACAGAGTTTATTTTCCTGGGCTCCAAGATCACCACAGATGGTGATTGTAGCCATGAAATTAAAAGATGTTTACTTCTTGGGAGGAAAGCTATGGCGAACCTAGACAACTTAATAAAAAGCCAAGACATCGCCCTGCCAACAAAGGTTCGCATAGTCAAAGCTATGGTTTTCCCAGTAGCAATGTATGGATGTGAGAGCTGGACCATAAGAAAGGAAGAGCGTAGAAGAATAGATGCTTTTGAATGATGGTGTTGGAGAAGACTCGAGAGAGTCCCCTGGACTGCAAGGAGATCCAATCAGTCAATCCTCCAGGAAGTCAAGCCTGATTGCTCCCTGGAAGGACAAATCCTGAAGCTGAAGCTCAAGTACTTTGGCCACCTCATGAGAAGAGAGGACTCTTTAGAAAAGACCCTCATGCTGGGAAAGATTGAAGGCAAAAGGAGAATGGGGTGGCAGAGGATGAGATGGTTAGATAGTGTCACTGAAGCGATGAACATGAAATTGGGCGAACTCTGGAAGCTAGTGGGGGACAGGGAGGCCTGGCGTGCTGTGGTCCATGGGGTTGCGAAGAGCTGGACACGACTTAGCGACTGAACAACAACAACAACAACAACAACCCTATTAAAGGACTCCTATTATTCCAGGACTGATAAGTTTACTCAAGAGCCTTTGTCAAACCTCTACCAAGATGCCGGTTGATACTCTCAAAGAATGCTTGGAACTGATCTTTACAACAGCCATGTTAAATCTCTTTCTGCAAGGCTTGTTCATCTGAGTATTTTTATCTTTAATTATACTTTCCAGTAGCTTGGCCTGTACCAGCGATCTCTAAACTTTTCAATATAAGGATCACATCGTATATTTCACACATTTTTGCAGGCAAAACTTTGCAATTTTTTTGCAAAATTTTGCAAAAAAACACCCTTGTTTTATGAATGAATGAAAATTAAATGAATGAACAAGTTTTACTTGGATCTTTTTTGTAATCGGGATGATAGGATTCAGAACAAAAGAGAAAACTACAAATAAACAATACTGTGCTTAAACTGAGATGTGATATATAATGAGTAAAAATGCATAAGATAAGGTCTGATTTTTTGAAGTCTTTTCTCATTATTTAGCCAGTGGTATTCAAACTTTTTAGACAGGGACCAACTTTTTAGAATGGCAGTCATGTCAGGACCCACCGGAAGTGATGTCATTTACTTGGAATGATGCGGTAGGAAGTGACATCATCAAGCAGGAAGTGCTATCGTTGTAAGATAATAAAATGACACTACTGAAATGCAAACTGGCATTCATGGACTGCAGCAATTGTACAACCATGAAGCACCCCTGACAGAAAGCGAGATTAGGACAAAATATGATGTAAAAGCACTGAACTAAAAACAATTTTTTTAAAAAAAAAACCTTACTTGAATATTCAAACTGTTAACACTCACAAAAGGAATATAGCAAGAATAAGGTCTGCAGTTTCCAAGACGGCTGCTCCCAGCTTTCTGCGACCCAAGTTTGAATAACACTGATTTAGTCTAATTGTGCCCAGTTTTTCAACTGAACCCACCCCACCGAAGTAACTCATATTTCTAAAATGCATGCAACACACACACCCGAAAAAACCAGCACCACCAGTTCAGCAGATCTGATCTTTGCTGTCTCCCAACCCATCCTGGAACCAGTTATTACAAAAAAAGGCATTTGATTTTGTTTTCCTGATGTCCTCTCACTAAAAATTGTCTGCCCTAAAGTAGCTGTTTGCAGCAAAAAGCAGCTGCTTGAAACAGCTTGATTTTTGAGTAGGAAAGTAACATAGCCAAATACCCCATGGTCCTAATCAGCTGTGTGCATGCAAAAATAAGAGGCATTTCTGAGTTCAAACATGCCTCTTAAATAACCACATCTAGCTTGCCCTCATATCACTGACTTGAAGCCATGAAAGTATCCTGTCACTGGAAGAGACATGAAGTGTACAAGGAGCAGGAAACCTGTAAGTTTATTCTGGTAAATGCAGGTTCTGTTTACCAAGTCTACTAGTGAATAAACTTTGCTTTATAAAATAGACATTTTAAAATTGGATAGCTTTTTTATACTCAAAAACAATTTACTGTAAGGCAGTTCTTGTACAGTTAATGATAGTTTAAGATGGTTTTCTAACCTTTGAGAGGGGCACTCATTGTCTGAGACTCATACCTTATGGAGACTCATACCTTATGGAGAACCGCAATATCTGTGTCAGTTACAGGCTCTAAGAAGTTGGCATAAATCTAAGGGCATCTAAGGTTGGTTTTAAAAAAGCCATATATATGCTGCAACATCTCACATGGTTGCAACCGGTAGGTGGGTGCAGCAGACTTATAGCATCTTAAAGAATAATTTATTTCAGCATATGCTTTCATGAATTGCAGTCTGCTTCATGAATCTGACGGATTGAAGTTCATGAAAGGTTATGCTGAAATAAGTGGATTAGTCTTCAAAATGTTACAAGAGGTTTGTGTTTTCATATTATTTACTGGATTTAGTATTCTGATTTTCAGAAATTCAAAGTTACTATCATTAAAGCTTTAGTCATTTAAAAACCAGCACATGGTGTCAGAAATCAAAAAACCAACCAGGTTGAATTAAAGCTTTCTGGAACCAGAATGTTTTCAGCTGTTATTACCTGAATGCAAACATGCCAACTTTGAAAGGCTTACTTCTGCAACATTAATGGTACAAAAGTAACTCTTGAAATGCCAGTAATTGCATGTGTTCTTTCCCCAATATTTGCATTCATTGTACTTTTGCTCCAGTTGACCACCTGAAATAAGGGATGATGTCCATTCTGACAAAGGAGATTTATACATTAGCAGGTTTGTTGAGAATTTGATCCAAGCATTGCCCTGTTGCAGGAAAGGCTGTTACCAATTGCTAGAGGAAATCACTCTTTATAATTATATACTCTCATTTCAATCCCAACCTGTGACTTTTGCTCCTGCAGCTTGACCACCCTCAAGTTGCCTGAAGTGGTCCTGCTCCTTCAAAACACCTTTGCCACTTTTCCCTTCCTGTCCCTTAATACCTGGACCTCCAACCCTAATCACCTCACCGATTCACCCCTGCTCTTACTTCACATTCCTTCTCAAAAACCCACTTTTTGTGAAACCTTTACTACTGTGGTACAGGTTGAATATCCCTTATCTGGACTGCTTGGGATGGGAAAGTGTCCAGATTTTAAACAGATTTTGGAATCTCATATTTATGAGAAATATTATCCCTCTTGCTCTTTTCACTGCTACCCATCTGGGTGTCTGCTGGCTTCTAACATTTTTCAACAATATCTGTATAGGTACACACCACAAAGCAGAGAACAGAACTTACAGCCTATACATGGGAAGGAGCACAAGAACTTCTTTCTACAGAAAGTTAAAAACAGACTTGGACAAAGATGCCTGGATTTTGGAATAGTCTGGATTTTCCTGCTAACTGGGCAAGAGGCACTTTTCTAAGTGGTGTTCCTTGTATACTTAGCAGGGGAAGGGTAATTGTCCCTGTTCATCCCAGCACAGTGTCTTTTCTAGTGGCTGTTACTGATGGTGTTCCGCATTTTTTAAGATTGTGAGCCCTTTTGGGACAGGGAGCCATTTAACTTTATTATTATTTGCCTAAAAACTGCTTTGTGAACTTCATGTTGAAAAGCGGTATATAAATACTTTTTTGACAGACCGATTTTGGATGTCCAGATAGCCTGAATGAAACCAAGTCTAAGAACATGTACATGAAATTGCATATTCTTTCCTGGAGCCACTCTCTGTCCCTTCTTCTGTTGCATCTATTTTAGATCTGTGAACTCATCAGATTGAGAGACTTTTTTATGTATTGTAAGTGAACCAGGAACACTGAGTAGCTACATTTTAATTATTTACTGGCTATGCTTGTTGTTGTTCAGTCGCTAAGTCATGCCCGACTCTTCGCGACCCCATGGACCACAGCACGCCAGGCCTCCCTGTCCTCCACTAGCTTCCGGAGTTCGCCCAATTTCATGTTCATCGCTTCAGTGACACTATCTCATCCTCTGCCGCCGCCTTCTCCTTTGGCCTTCAATCTTTCCCAGCATGAGGGTCTTTTCTAAAGAGTCCTCTCTTCTCATGAGGTGGCCAAAGTATTTGAGCTTCAGCTTCAGGATTTGTCCTTCCAGGGAGCAATCAGGCTTAACTTCCTGTAGGATTGACCAATTGGATCTCCTTGCGGTCCAGGGGACTCTCTCGAGTCTTCTCCAACACCATAATTCAAAACTGGCTATGCTAGTGGTTCCCAAACTATGTGCCATGGCTCCCAAGAGAGCCAAAGAAACCAGCTAGGGGAGCTGCTGAATCCTTGCAAAAAAATCTGCTGCCCAGTACAATGCATAGAATTGTAGCCTTAATGGGGAGCCGTGGGCAATGGCCTAGAAAGCCATGGGAGCTGCCAGTTGAAAAAAAGTTTGGGAACCACTGGTCTAAGCTGTCACTCATTGATCTTCATAAACCCACACTTGAGTCACCACAATTTTCTTTGTAATGGAAAAAACCTTGACAAAAAGGGAGCAGAGAAAAAAAAATCTATACAAGCAATTTTAAAAAGTAGTAGACCTCTAATTAGAAGCTTGGATTAAAAGCAGGACCAGCTCTTTGGAAGACTGTACAGTAGTTCTTCTAGAATGAAGCACTAAAGGGATCATCCATTTAACTCAAAAAGCTTCTCTCTAGCTCCCTGTTAGAACTAACATTGTCCTGTAATTATACTGACAAGGTTGTTTTCAGTGCTCTTGTAAGTACTACACTAAATTGTTCCTTGCGTGGTGCCAGTGCCCAACCCACACTCAATTATGGTTTTGGCGCTGATGCATTTTCGAGTGTGTGTGGGCATAGGACACATATGTAAAAAGGTCAGACCATGTAAAACCATCACAATTTGCCTTGATGTTAGAAACATGCTTTCTTTTAGAAAAGTGATCTGCAGCTGCTATCAATTCCACATTCTACATGCAGAATATTCAAGCTCAAATAAGGGTGCTCACTGCAGTAATCACCAGCTGCAGGACCTAAAATCTTTATTACCAATCATGAAAGCAGACAATACCAGCAGAAAGAAACCAGGTGTTGTAGTTTTAGGCCAGTAGACTCTTGCATAACATAATGGCCAATGACTTTCAACATGTACCACTCTGAGGGACAAATTAAGCAGCCCTTGTTTATTTTCTTCCAAAACCAAATACTGTACTGTATACAAAAACTGAATTTGGCTGACTGTTTCCCGCTTTTTGAAATCACAAATGGTATGATAGTTTTGTTTGCAAAACAGAAAAAAATGAGCCATAGAATCAAAACTCTAGAATCAGAATCCATTAACAAGATGCATCTGGCCATTCTGTACTAGTTCCAGAAATGGAACGTAACCAGAATAGATAAAACTTGCTTTCCCCCCCAAACAATTCTTTCATCTGAGGATTAACTGTGCCCTACCAACCTCACACAGCTTACCGTTTCATTCTTTTGTGCTATATGATCATCACAAGCAGGAATGTTTAACTCACAAAAAAATTCCAAACTGGGAGAAATTACAAGATTAAGAAATTATGAATCTTGTTTTTGCACCTCCTTCGGCAGCCACCATAATTAGTTAGGTGAAGAAGTATCACTAGCCCCAATTCTAACAATCCAGCTGTACCATCAATACTGAAAATACAAGACCAACATTGGCAAATAAAATGTTATAATACTAAGACTGGATCTTAATTTCCAAATCATGTTCAAGAGGAAAGCCCTGCTGGAACAGAGCAAGAAATGTTCATTTAGTCCAGTGTCCTCCTCTTATACCACCTACAGTGGCCAGGAAGCCTGGAAGGAGGATGTGAAGGCAAATGTTCCCACGCCAAAACCTAATTTTCACTGTCATACTGCTTCTGAATATGTAGGTTGTATTTAGCCATCATGGCTAACAGCCATTGAAAATCCCATCTCCATGATTGCATCCAATCCCTTTTTAAAGCCATATAAGCTAGCTGCCATTCACAGTGAATTTATTCTCTTTAACACCCAAAACAAGTATCAAAATGCATTCATTTAAAAATTGTTGAGGAAAGTTTTTGTTTTTATTATTAAGAGTCAAGAGAAGTTGTAAAAACAACCTTAGTATAAAGGCACAGGAGACAGTTTTGATAATCAAATTAAACAGTAACTTACAGTACAAAAGACAAGTTTTATGGACATACAAACCCCCAAACATCTCATTCAAAAATATTTCACCATTATTCGTGGGCAATGACTAAAAATATAAATTGTCCTTGTACAATAAATACTTGATAGGTGCAAATTGAAGAAAACTTATTGCTTTCCACATAGGTGTTTTCCCTGTAGACTGAAAATTGTGGACTCCTTTTGTGATTAGAATCCTGTTTATCAGCATGTTTTCAAGGGGGAACCATGGAACACCAATCCCAACCTCAAAAGGAACACTTGGCAGGTGAACTGCCTCAACAGCTGGCAGTGTTGTGGTGTTTAAAGCCTACAGCAATCATATTTCTCATCCATCACAAAATGTGGGTATTAAATTAATATTGTGGTAAAACAAGGCCTTTTGTGGCAGGCTAGTGTTTAGTCTCACATTTAAAGTTTTGCTTAGAAGTTGAGCCAAAATGGAAAGCTCACAAATTGATCATAATTCCTATGTCAGTATGTAGAGAGAAGTCCAAAGAACATTAGCCAAGACTACACTTCCTGAAATAACTAAGATCTAAACACTTAATTCTAAATTATTTCAGTGGCATCCAAGAATGCCTGATGTGCGCTAGATGTGCCCATAATAAGAGGTGAAGAGAGATTGCTACTGCAAAAAAGAAAAATTCTTCCTGAAGAAAACGAAGCCAGCGTAACTAAAGAAAAAGCAGCTACTTTCTAGATATGCTATTTGCAAATGAACAGCCAAATGTTATGACAACACAAGCCAAACAAACAAGTTCTTCTTAATGGCAAGAAAAACTTCCTGGGATATTCTGCATGTTTTCACAGCTTTGAAATAGACTGACTTTTCGCATCCCTTTCCTTCCTCTTTGTTCTACTTGTATTGATACATTTTCAGCACCATACTGATCATATTCACATTGTGTAAACCAACTTATACCAACATTAAAAGAATCTTGGTTAGCCACAGTTGCTTTGCTGCTGCTGTAATCAGAATTAGAATGTCATCATATCTACCAACAGAATCTCATAAAAAGGTTTCCAAGGAATTCCTTTGTAACAGCAATTCAGTTTCTTGTGCAATGTCTGATTTGGGGGAATGAACCTCTCACCATTACAATGTTGTT
The DNA here is from genome assembly GCA_029204185.1 of Lerista edwardsae. Classification (NCBI taxonomy): domain Eukaryota; kingdom Metazoa; phylum Chordata; class Lepidosauria; order Squamata; family Scincidae; genus Lerista; species Lerista edwardsae. The sequence continues at coordinate 43,184,081 of JAJKFI010000002.1, read as the reverse complement.
TGAATTGCAACTGAAAATCTTAATGCAATGCAAGGCCTCTACAGTAAACATGAGGAATACCATTAAATAGCCAACCCCATGGCTGAGAGTCCAGTAAACATAATTACATTGCAAATTCAGCAGAACTATGAATAATGCAGAACAAATGCTAGCCTGCTAGGCATTTTCTCATTCGTAAAAGAGTTTCCTAAGCTTTAACTAGTAGCAAAACTTCTCCCAAGGAATAATTACAAACCCCCTGAAAATTGAGTCATCAGTGGGTTAGTGTCACTACAGTACATAATTTTGTTAAGTGACTAAAGACTGATACACAACCAGTTTCTTTGGCTTACAATTCACTGTACTAGCAAGATTTTGTCTATCTTCATTTTTACTAGTTATACATCTTCCTGAACCATCAGTTATCTTTGTTAAAAGTTACAGTTGCTCATACAGGGATTCCCTGCTTAATTAACCAGTTTATATACTCGAATAAAGATGGATTTTTGCACTTGACCACTTTGTCAAGCATTTCCTGCAGTTAAATTATAAAAAAATTCAAACATGACTAGGTTATGCTCATTCTATTTAAGACTGCTTTTATAAGCATAGCCTGAATAAGGCATACATACAGTAAGAAATAGTGGGAAAAACTCATTTAAAACAAACCTAAAAATCCTGTACTCAAGTGCTGCAGGGCATTACATGAAACCTACTAGTTTCGGGAACAATGAGACACACCTAGGGATTATCAGAATGTATGTAAATACCACTTTAGTAAGCTGTATGAATACAAAACACAAAAAACTCAAAGAACACACAAAACACAGACAGTGACATCAGAAATACAAGCCTTTAAAAACAGGCCAATATAACTTGAATTCCCAAGTAAGGGCATCAGTCTCACAAAACTGTGGTACTAATGCAGATGTATGTGAAGTCCTATTTGACACAAGCAAGTCCTTTAACTTGGCTGTCTTCTAACCCAATCCAAACTTGGCTTGGCTTGACCCAATCCAAAAGTAGTTCAAGTTGCAGTGGGATATGTAATCTTGTCACCTTCCAAGTACCATACAATTTTGTAGAATTATCTTAGTTCTGCTTCTTGTCTCTTTCTTGAAGTTCAGAACTCATTTGTCCAGGTATCTCTATACCAGCATACTCACCAGCATCACAAGAGTCCAAACAGCCACCCACTATGAACTACCTCACATTATTACTTAGTCGTCCAAGGTATTCTCGAAGTTCTTTTGCAGCTTGGAATCTACCATATCGCTTCTTTGGATTGGCACACTCATCCAGCAAGGCCTCAAGTCGACCATCTTTGGCAATTTCAGCTGGAGGATCATGAAGAAGACCTCCAGAAGTGCCACGCCAGGTGGCATGTCTTGATAAAAGGTTCTGGCAAATAGCATAGTAGTTGTGGTCCACAGTGACACGAGTGCACAAAATTTCCTTTGAGAAAGAGAGACAAGCTTCCTTATCACAGTCATCAAACTTGCTTTCATACCATACATCCCAGTTTTCAGGTTTATCTGTGGAATTCATAAAAAGAATAAAAAGTGAATACAGGAAGAGGTGCAGAAAGAAGGCATTTTCTAGTTCTTAGTATTTCATTATTTTATTTAAACCTGAAGGTGAAAATCTGAGTACTGTCTACTTTGTATAATTTTACACCACTAACAGCAAGATAAAACTAGTGCATATCAATTAGTTTGCTATCATTTTATACAAGAAAGAATTTTGAACAAAACTTATGTTTAAACACAACTTGTTTAAATGGAAGACATTCTCAAGGAACAGGTTTCCTTGAATTCTTTAAAATCGTATTTCAGCATGACTAAATTGGAAGAAAGCCAAAATATTTTTGAAAATGACTAGAGGCCAAAAAGAGTAAGTTTAACAACTATTCAAACACATTTTTTTAAATTTACAGCACACTATTGCACAAAAATCAAGGTTTGTTCAGTGTTCCCTTGATACAGTAGGTTTGCAAGTTCTGCCTTTCTTAAATATGAATTGTTATTGTTTGAATGCATCTACATTAGCTTGACTGAGTATTTATATAAGCAAGAAGGGGAAAGCATAGAACCAACAAACCTCAGGTGAAAATGAGCCAACTTACTTTGTTTGATTAACCTTTTATCTGCCACCAAAACATTTTCAGCATCCACAATGATGACCTTGCCATCTCTTGGGCCTACTGCAAAGTTGTCAAAGCTGACATCAAGGAGGTAGAGTGCAAATTCAAAGTCATTATTTGTTAGCTGCTCTGCTATTTCCATTAACTGCCATGCCAGGTCCACTCGTTTTTCCCATGGGGCAGTGAAGTAACTCCAGAGTTCTTCTCCCACATAGTTCACAGCCACCATTCTTCCACATGCTCCCAAATACTTTGCAAATGGCCAGCCCTCGTCCGAGGGAAAACTCTGCAAAGGAAAGACTTTTGATTAAAGCTGAAGAGCAGATCACTGAGTTGTTGTTGAAGACTGACTTTGCAGTTGCAGAAAAAAGAGACAAACATTCAATTATTTGATGGTGCCGACTATTGTGCTTTGCCTAAAGCAGCGTTTCCCAACCTGGGAGTTGCGAGCCCCATTAGGAAACTTTTCTGGGCCATTCCCACTTAAGGGAAGTGGCTCAGGAATGGATGCTCGACAGCACCGCAGCTATTGTGGCACTGCAGACACCCTGGGGATTCTTACCTCATTGGGGGGGGGGTGTCATGCTGGCCTTTGGCAAGTTCTGGGAAGCCCACAGCTTCCCAGAAGCCCTCCTCTACAAGTCTCACCGATGAGTTAAAAGCTCCATTTAGTGCACGCAAAGCACTTCCTATTTGCACAGGAAAAGAGGAAGATTGCTGCTTCCTCCCCAGTCAGGCAGCTTCCCAGACCCCGCCCCTGTCAGCACTGGTCCCAACGTTCCAGTAGGACATTGAGAACTGCTGCTCTAAAGAATCATGCCCTCATTCCACAATAAAGGAAGGTGCACATACATTACAAGCAATATGCAGCTCACTTAATTAGAAACACCATTATTTTTATGGAAATAAAGCTCTTGTCCTATATATTTCCTCCTCAGTTCCAAGGCACGTGTATTATTAAGACCTAAACTCAGATAATATAACTGAAGAAATCAGCAAATCTTGATCCTCTCCAACCCATCTTTGTATACTTCAAAGTCAGGTATGACAAAGGATAAAGGATAAACATAGACCCACATTTGCCCTCCATCATGCTGTACCAAAAAATGTACTACTTTTCTTCTCTACACCAGAAGGTCTTGGCAACTTAATTCGAGTCAAGACACAAGAGAATAGAAGGATACAATATTGCTACTGTTTTTCCATCTTCTTCAAAAACAAAAAAATAGGACAAAAATCTTCTGGTGAACTATGGTTCATATTCCCTCCAAGTAGCCTCAGTTGTCCCACCCAGCATCCTATGTAATCTGGTGATCTTCAACTCTGTCAAAAGCTGGATGTAACATATCAGGCCACAACCTTCTTTGGGGTCCCATCTTTTAACAGATGAGGGGATGGGTCAATATCAATCATTCAATTGTCCTCAATTCTTTTTTATCCACTCAATGGTGACCACTCAAATATCAGACTTGCCCAATTGTTACGTATTCACCATGATAAATTACAGCAGCCAGTAGGCTGTGTTCATCAAGAATGTACCATGTTCAGGGCTATCATGTGCACCTAGAACTTGCAAATTTGAAGTATATATACAAAAGATCAAAAGCTATCAACTGCAACTACTTTAAAAGTCACTGCAACTGTTCTACATTAACTGGGGAAAAACTGAAGACAAAATTATTCATCAGTAATTCTAAGCAACACACAACACGCTCCTGTTCTTTTGTTCACATAAAAAATACTAGCAGGTACCGAATACACTTGGCATATTTTAACTGTTCCTACAGGAAATTCCATCCACTAACATGGAACATGTTTCATAGTTGGCACTGGGAGCCATCACAATAAAATTAGGGTCAACACTTAGGACTTCCATCAGTTTTGAATCACAGCCATAGTGCTTATATAGCTACAGGCATGCCCCGGTATCTGCTAGGGTTCTGTTCTGGACCTCTCCATAGGTACCTGAAACAGAGAATACTAGGGATGCCTTTTTAAAGATAGGGGAAAGTTAATCCCAGTATCCATGGATAACTGAAACCATGGAAACCAAATCAGTGGATACCAGGGCACGCCTGTACATGTTTAATAGCATAATCACATGCACACAGGCTGTTCATAGTCCAGAGAAACAGAGTTCTCATTTTTTCCAGTTAAACCTATTGAGAGATTGCATTCAGCTTGTCCTTGATGGGACTGCACTTCCTCCTAAAGAGCAGTCTGTGGGTGCTCTTTGAGCCAGGACTACTCCTGAAAGTTTGGATGGCCTCAGTAACAAGGAGCACTTTATCAATTTCAACTGATTCACCAGCTGCAGCCTCCTCTGGGGAGATTTCACCTAGCTACAGTTATCCAAACTCTGGTCACATCCAAGATGGGCTACTGCACTTCGTACACCCATGAACAGCATTCAAAAACTTCAACCAATGTACAATGAGACAACCAGGCTTTTAACTAAGGTTGTGCAAAATTGTCACATCAAAGTTGCACTAGTTATCAGTTTGTTTGGGAGTTCAATTCTAAGATGCTGTTTGTGATCTTTAAAGCACTAAACAACTTGAAATCCACATTCCTTGCAGACTGTCTTCAACCCGTAAATGTCCGTATGTTCCAATTGTTTTCCGAGGTCTTGCTTTAATGCCTCTGCCATCCAACACATGCTGGGAACCAGCTAGGAACAAGGTCTTTTTGGTGGTTGTGCCTAAATTGTGGCATAATGTCCTAGAAGACGCCCTGCTGGCTTTTATCTTACCCTTCTTCAGATGTTGGGTGAAGTTCGGATTATTTAATTCCAGTTTAGGGAAAGTGTGACAGCTGACTGATAACACTGCACACTGGGGTTTAGTGAGCTTGGTGGGGGGGTTTGTTCATTACTCTATAGTTTTATTTTTACATACATTTTGATTGTAAGCAATCTTTACTTGCAATAGAGGTGCATGTAAATGGCAAGAACTCCTGAAATTCATGGAACCTCCACATGTGTAAGGTGGAAGGTAGGGTGTATTCTGCCATATGTGCAAATCCTCAGAGAGTCTACGTGTGCAGCACTTATTCCACTGACTTCACCTCCATCTCTAGCCTACATGCACATTATAAGCATGTAATAGAGCAGAGTAGTGGAGGATAGCAGTGGTTCCATCCACCACCATGGAAGCACTTCTCCTTGCCACTTTAAGGTGTGGGGAAGAAGGGAAGGCAGCAATGTGATCCCTGGGATCACACTGCTGTTGTGGATGGGAGGGTGTGCTTGTACTTAGCAGCCTTCAGCGCTGGGGTCCTGTGGTGTCCTCGGGGGTCAGTGAGCCCTCTCTGCAGGGCTCCCCAAGCCTCCGAAACATGTAAAAAAAGCAAAAAAAAAAATTCTGGGTACTTCTGATTTCAAGTCAAAAACAGGAAGTGCTTTTTTTGTTTTCAAATGTTTGGAAGCAAGGTGAGTCCTGCAGAGGGCTCCCTGACCTCCCAGGACTCTAGCGCTGAAGGCTGATAAGTGCAAGCACTCCTTCCACCCCTGGCAGCTGCCAAATCCTGGGGACCATGTAGCTGCCACAGCCCCTCCTCCACTTGTGTTGCACTTGTGTCAGGAACCACCAGAAGTGCTGGTATTAACCTGGAAGTGATGTTGAGGCAGGAAGTGGTATCATCAATCAGAAAGTGCTGTCATTGTAACATAATAAAATGACACTCTTGAAATGCAAATTGTTCTTTCTTATTTGAATAGACTAATATAGAGTAGACCCTCTCTATACAATGGTAATTCTTTCCAGAGACACCACTCTATTGTAAAAATATTTTAATGTGAACCCAATAATCCCAGTAATAATTCATTTTTTTTGTAATTCAAGCCAAGATCACAGAAAGTTGAAGTTTCTGCCACAGAACTATGCTATGTTCCTCTCTAAAAGGTGCCTAATGCACTCTTGAGGGGCCATGACTATTAGTTTAAAAAGTTTGTGTTTTAGAATTATAAAAGGGTGTATCTGTCCCTCCATAAACACAACCACAATGTTAAATGCTGCAACTAGCTGAGATGCTACTTAGAAAGCTTGCATTAGCATCACTGATTGTTTTATCAGCAATGAGGTGCTGTTAAGAGCATTCATGAGCCCATTGTAAAGTGAGTAATATTGTACAATGAATCATGTTTTAGTGGAGTTTATTGTAAACTGATTGTAAAGTGAACAGACTGCAAAGTGAACATCTACTGTAAAGAATTTAGTTATCAATTTAAAATTGCCTTATTTAATCCATTGATCTACTTGGCCATTTGAATGCTTACCAGCACCAACACTGCCATGCACAAGAAACAAATGTCTCTGTACTGTAGAAACATGCTCTGTAATATTTTAAATTACCTAGAATTATACAAAAGCCTTGGTGCCTTCCATAATCAGTAAAATAGCAACTGTTTGCCAATACAGAATGATAATGTCTCAGCCTGAGAGAGTAGATCTAAAAACTAAATGTTGCCCAGAAAATACCTATTTTTAAAGCCATTTACCTTATGAGAAGCCAAAAGTAAATGGTCATTATAGACTATAAAGAAGAATTATACTCTAGGCCAGAATAAGAAATCAAATCAAAATTCAAAAAGCGTAATTTTGAGGCACTCACAGTAGCACTGTCATTTAAATTTACATGAAGACTTAAATCTCAGTCTAAACATGATTGCATTTTCTTGCCAGACAACCAAATTTTCACTGCTCACAAACAAGTAATCAGAATTACTTTTCTACTATGACAGGATGCAATCAGATGAAGAATGATTGCATAAGGGAGAAATAGTGAACTGAACAAAGCATGAACTTTTTTTTGCAAAGAAAACCAATGGCATTTCAGACGGGTGCTTATAGACCTACTCAGTAGCACTGATCATATTTGTTCTGTTTAACAATGAACTATATTTAAATTTTTGAGTCAGTTATACTCCATGTCTCATAATATCGATTAGAAGCTTTTGCTGCATATAGTCATAGATCATTTCGACAGGAAGATCTCATAAACTCTTCCCTTTAACTTTTAGAAGTATTTTTTACAATAACCGACTGCTTTCACCATGCAAAATTTATAGTGACTAGAAACATGAATAAGAGCCGGATGTATTTAGAAACCCAGATAAGCAAAAATAAGCAATGAAGTACCTAAACACTTAAGAGTATAAATGACGTGTGCTCTTGAAAAAATGTTTATATGACAGAGCTTTCCTGTAGCTTCAACAATCTCTGCAAATGTAGGTCAAGCTTAAATAATCTCAAAACTAGCTAAAATAAAGGCTGTCTGTTGCAGCAACGTGCATTTCATAAGCACTGCCACTTTACAAGTAATACTCCAAACAGGCTTCAAACTAAGCTTCCAATCTCTGGCAAAAGTCTTATAATCCAAGAATCACTCCAGTTTAGTGGATTATTCCAGACACATTTCCCATTACAAAATCAAAGTTCAGACTTTGTATTTAGTGCCTAGTCATGCGTCATTTAGTCACAATACAATCTGCAACATATTTGAATCCCCTTCAACGATCAGCATGTTCTTAACCTAGGGCCATTCTTCATCAAGGTTTTTACCCTAATTTTTAAAGTGATAGCAATAAGGATTGGTATGAACAAAATAAAAAAAACTAGCTTTTGTATCAAACACAGTTCCAAATTATATGCCCATGATCTTAAAACAAACTAACACTGTTTTAACTGTATTAGGTACTATTGCAGGTTAGAAAACAACCCTAGAGATTATTAAAAGCAGCTGCAGATTAATAATAGCAAAACAAGCCTATCAGCTACAGATAACTGCTTGCTGCAATTTAGGTATTTTTTTATGAATACCACCCTGACTAAACTTATAATCTCCATTCCTCCATATGAGTTGTTGCATATAGAATATTAGTGACTTGCAAGGACTGAAAAATAGAAAAGAACGCTAATAGATCTGCAATTTACATGCAGCCAGTTACAATTCCATGAAGGACACGATAACCTTTATAACAAATTGAATAAAGACTAAAACCATTGATAAAACATATAATTGGGTTTCAAATATTTACTGTATATGTAGAGACTTGCTAAATAAGACCAAATATCCACTTAGTTCAACTTCCTGTTTCCAACAGTGGCCAGTGAGATGCTTGTATGAAGCCCACAGCAGATTTTGTCAAGTAGGGAAATCCACACAAGTTTCCAAAGAGCTATGAAATTAGTTTATTTTTGAGAATAACTATGGACAAGTTAACTACAGTATAGCACCATAAGCTCACTTCCCAAGTTCACCTTCTTTATGGACTCTAATCATTTACAGAACTTTTCCTTTTTAAACAGCAGTTAAAGTCTTAAGTTAACTGCATCACAGTATTTCTCATTGGACTCCAAGAGCTCCTACTGAATTAAGAGAGATCTGTCTGAGGATGAAATCTTACACATGCTTACTTGGGACTGCGAGTGCCCAATCCTATACAGGTCTACTCAGAAGCAAATTCCATCATAGCCAACATCACTTACTGCCAGGGTGTGAATAAGCTTGCAGCCTAAGTAATACTGTATTCAACGGAACTTACTTATGAGTAGACATGCATATGATTGTGCTATAAAGGTCCAACTACCTGATCTTAAAACTTGCTGTATCTGCAAGTAAGTGGTCACAGTGGGACTAGGCATTCAACTATGAACACATCACCACAAACTATGCTGTCTGTGCAAATTGTATTGCTTTCCTCATCTAAGCTATCTATATTTACAGTCCAAAAAGCACACTCAAAATGAGGAAGGATGTTGAGTGCATCTTGGCATACAATTCTGGCACCACAATTGCAGGCAAATACATTGATGCAAAAAAAAAATGTAAACTTGTACTGAAAACATGATAGTCCCTCATATTTCCCTTTCAGTCCAATTTATTTTTTCAAGCTGAATCTCCCAAATTATGAAAGCACAAGCTTGTAAACAAACCAAGTATTCAATTTCAAGTCATTTCTAATGGAATATGTTCAACAACTTGCTCATACTAAATTAAACATAATTATATAGATTACATGTTGGTTATTTTTAGTGGCATATGCATGGATAGTCTCTTAAATTTATTTTCATTACAGAGTACAGAGGTGCTAGAAGCATATTGTTTGGATGTGACAGATTTTGAGTCAATTTCTCTAAATAAGATTCACTGTGTTGACATTGAGATGTCATTATCTTTTAGTTTACATGCCTTAACATGTAAACTAACAAGGCAGTGTTCTGTGAGGTAATTACAAATTGTGGCCTTCCCAATATTAAGCTTTCTAGGAATCTATTTTATGTAATTTTTTTTCAGAAAGCATTTTAAGCAATCCGTAACATTTACATGCTGCTCTCAATTTAAAGTGAAGAAAATCACATTAGTGACTATATGAATTGTTAATATAGCCAAAATTTATGTTCTCTCTATACGTAGCATTAGACTGTCAAGCACTTCAGCCAGCATGGAACTTTATGTATATAATAAGAAGTACAAAGCATTCACTTTAAGTAGAAAGCTGTAACTAAAACCACAACAGAAAGTCTTCCTGTCAACTATTAAAAAAAATCTGTCTAGATTTCAAGTTGACAGTACTCCTTTAAGTAATGCTAAAATGTGCACACCAGCTGGTATATACCAAATCACTTAACAGAGTACCAGCTGCTTCCACACATTGCTTGATTCTTCTTTATAAACCATTCTAGTTAAAAGAAGCAACTCAATAGTTATTCCAAAACACATGCTTAGGAAACTATTGTAAAAGACAAAGAATAGCTGTTGCATCACAAGTCAAAGCAGCTTATTTTCTGTACACATTACACCACTCATGGAATTTCAGTTATATTCGATTTCAGTTATGTGATGCAATGCCACAGCAACTTTGGCTGTCTCCATGTTTAGATCCCATTGGACTGGTGTGTGTGCATGAGCGCAAAATACATATGCTTAACAAGCAAAAGGCTGTACCCCTAAATAGCACAAATACCTACACACAGAGGAATATGGGCAGTTTACACTGGCAGTCACAAAGACAGCAGAATATTAATTGCTTTTTCAAAGAGGTTTTGGACTGCTGGTCTTCAAATAAAAATACATTCTTTGTCACTTCAGCTCTTTTAATAAGAAAGCAGCCAACCCTGTCACAAATCTTAATATAGTATCGATTGGAACTAGAACTAGTATGTGAAATAGTTTCTAACTGAATGTGACAATTAAAGAATGTTAAGTCTAATAGTCTAACCACTATGGCCCAACAGATGCCAGGATCAAGTTATTGAAAGCCCAAAATTTAAGTCAAGGTGGCAACAGCATGAAGCTTTTTGTCCTTAGCTACAGTGCCACCAAGCCTGCTACCTGGGAAACAACAGTCTCAACCACTGATGGATTACTAGAAAGAAAGTTCATCAAAAGAGGAATATCTTTCTTAATCAGAAGGAGATTAAGACAGAGCTGCCTATACCTACAATGTTATCCCAAACCAAAACTGGGCAGTCTTGTACATCCAATGATAAAGGAACTGATGAAGATCTTGAGAACATAAGCACTATACAATGTACATTCACATACAAAAATGGTCATGGCTATCCATGGATTAGGAACTTATTTTTCAAGTACACCTAGTAAGGACTGGTTTAAAGTATTTTGTTGGTGGACGAAATAAGAAATTCTTTGGTCATTCTGCAAGCGGTTTGGAACAGAAATTAGTATAGTATGTGGCCAGCCTCACAGCTATTGAAAGTCCTAGCAGATGGCTTAAGCACCTAGATGCTCAGCAGCTTAATTTAGAGTTAAAACGCCACAACTGAATGCAGGCTGATTTAGCATGGTTAATAGCACATGGATTCAAACCAATTTTGTATTTATGGCCTAAACTGGAGCAACGAAGTAAACAGGACCTGAAGGGGCACACAGATACGGAGCTCCAAAAGTCTGTGCAGGAAAGAGTGGAGAACCAGTATGACCAGTGCAGCTAACTAAGGAACGTGCAGACACAAACATGCACATCTCAAAAAAGGAGAGCTAGATGCCTTGGAGGAAGGAGTCACAGATGATCACAAAAATTCAGAGCAAGTAACCCTACCCCATGTTGGTCTGAATCTCCTAAGCTTACCACCCTGTGCGCTCCCAAATACTAACCTCTAACAGAGTTTTCTCAAGTACCCGAAAGGATACAGAGTAATAAGAGGGAGAGGGGAAGCTTCAGTTTAACAAAGACGCCTTCGCAGAGCCGGAGCATTTCTGAATCCTGTGCCTGTCTACTCAGAAGTTACACTAGGGTCGATGGGGCTTACTCACAGGAAAGTGTGCACAGGTTTGAAGCCTGAAAGCACTTACCTCCCCGCCCTTCAACCGATAAGGTAGCTAAACAAAGCCTCCTTAGACAGGGGCAGCCCACCAGGAAAAAGGTGGGCAAGGCGGCAGCGACGCCCCTTACCTGAAGCACGAGGGGCTCCGGGTTGAAGGCCAGCGTGATGAGCAGCTGCATGCGCTCCGAGTCCTTGAGGTTGCGCAGCAGGAAGCTGCCGGAGTCCTTGGTCTCGGCGTAGCGGCGGACCAGGCGGTCGAGGAGGCGCTGCGAGGGGCAGTGCACCAGATCCGACCAGCCCTCCACCACGTCGGGGGTGAGGAGCCGGACGTCGCCGTTGATGCTGGCGAACTCGGTGGCGTGCAAGGCCTGGAGCAGGTCGCAGCGTCCCCTGCCGGTAGCGCGGCGGCAGATCTTGGCGTCGATGTCGGCGAGCTCCCGCGCGGAGCCCAGGCGCTTGAGGACGACGCGGCGGCTCCCTTCGCGGGGCTCCCCGTAGCGCGCGAAGTAGACGTTCTTGACGTTGAGGAAGTCGAGGAGGCGCAGGCGGCCCCAGCTCTCCAGCCGCAGCTGCCCGTTCAGGAACTTGCGGCACCAGCTGGTGCCCCAGCAGGCCGGGCACTTGTTCAGCTGCAGGAAGCGCCGCTCAGCCAGCTCGTTGCGCTGCAGCGAGGCCAGCAGCGAGGGCGAGTTGAGGGCCAGCGCCGCCGCCAGGATGCCCAGCGCCGCCAGCTTCACGTAGCGGTAGAGCCGCCCCAACTTCAGCGACACCAGCCGGAGCATCGTCCGCCGTCGTTGTGGTCGCCACAACCGCCGCCGCCGCCGCCGCCGGCCGGACCAGCCGGCGGGGGACCCCCCTCGCGGCCGCTGTTCCCTCCCCCCGTCACGCTCCGCACTCCTCGCGCTGCGGCTCCGGCTCCAATAAACTCTCCACCGCGGGGCTCGCCCGATAAAGGGCAGCCAACTTACGGAGGGGAGGGAGGGGGGAGAGGGCGAAGGGGCGGTGCCGCCACCGCTGCCGCCGACGACAGCGAGGGAGCCCGCCGGACAGGGCCGCCCCGCCCCCTCCTCTCCTCGAGGGGAGGAGCCACCGCGTGAAGCGCCGCCACACTGTCCTCGCGGCGCGCGCCTGGGAAGGCGCGCGACGGGCCGTGTTCGCGCGCCTCTGGAGCGGCTCCTCCACCCGCACACCTGCGGTGGTGATGGTGGTAGAGGAGGAGGGGCGGAGGCAGCGCCTGAGGCACACCCGTCCCTGCAGTCTGACGAGAAAGGTGTACTCGGAGCCGAGGCTGGCGAGGGAAAAAGCGTTCGCGGGGGAGCGCGAGAAAAGGGGTGGAGCGGAAACGAAGGCTCGGCGTTCGGGCGCGCGCGAGCCCGCTTAAAAGGCGACACGCGAATTGATTGGTTCGATTCTCGCCCGCCCTCCCGCCTGCCCCGCCCTTCCCCCAAACGCTCATAAGCTGCCGCGGGGCGCTGTGGTGGCATTGAGTCAGTAGTTAAGAGAAGCGCCGGTCTGGCGGGGGAGGCGGTGCTCGGTCCGCCATGTTGTCTTTATTCGAGGGGGGTTCCTTGAGGAAGCTGTTCTCCCCGTCCCCTCCCCCTTCAGCTCTTCCTTAGCCCCGCCTTTGGGGAAGACAAAGGAGCCGGCTTTGTGAGGCAGCGAGGAAAAAGACCCGCGGAGGTCCACGTTCACCCGCGACGCGCGTGGGCAGCGGCTTCCATCCATCCAGCAAGTGAGCGCAGCCGGCCGAAGCGAAGCCTTTAGGGGCTCGAGAGCACGTGCAATTCAAAGCCGAGCCGACAGCCGCCGCCGCCTGCCAGACGGTGCTTCGGAAGCCAAGGTTGCCTTAATATAAAGCAGCTGGCATCTGCCGCTCCGCTTCTGCCGAAGTCCCACCAACGGCGGCTTGAGAGATTCAGCTCCGCGCCCTGAATCGCTGTGCTAGTTCAACAAAGTTAAGCCCGAGACACAATTCGTTTCTTCGGAGGCGGGGGAGTGGAGAGGGATCGCTTCGCTGAGACTCGGGTCTCGCCCTTTTTGGAGCGATTGGGATCAATACCCATCTTATGGGTACGAGTTCAGTGGGCTCGTACCTCTCAATCCCAGGAGTGGGAGATGCAAGACCCCAAAACTATTCTTTGACTTGCGAAAATAGCCTGAACCACTGCATTTCTTTCTTTAACCAGAAAACTCTTCTGGCTGAAGAACAGCGATGTGCAGTATAGCTATTGCTGAATAAATGAATTTATGAGCTCAGGGCAAGCTACAGCATCACTCTCCCCTTCCTGTCCTGGGTAGGGATCTTTTAAAGCTGGCTTCCTCGCAGGTGTACTCATAATGAGAGGTGAACGGCTAGCAGTTTCCTCCATGGAAGTGCTGACTCTGCAAGACATCTGTTGTATCTTCATTCTTCCATGTTTGCATCAAAACATGGCTGAGGCATCCATAAGCTGTCACATGTTGAGAGTTTAAGAACATACTAAGCTGGCAATCCTGAAAATTTGTCTGGGAGAAAGTCCCATAGAACTGGATAGAGGTTACTCTGAACAGACATGCTTAGTTAATGAGCAGCAGAAGGTCCATCATCACCCCACCCCACCCAAATTTATGTGCTCAGCATGTGGACTGCTTTTTCTTGCAAAGCTGCATTTAACTAGTTTTGACAATATTGAATGCAGTAAATCAGCATTTCTCGACCCTTGTCTCCTGATGTACCACTTCCCATGGTCCAGTGATCTGAAGTGAGAAAACCACCATGACTTCTCCCCCATCATAGCATGCCCCATTGGCATTGCTACATCAGTGCTGGAAAGTTGCATAGAATTTACAATTAGATTACTATTAGATTTTAAAAAAATGCATCTCACACTTTCCTGTGAGGGAGGTACACAGGGCAGCTAACAATATGAATTTAGAAACAACATTAACATAACACATGCAAAAGGAAAATGCCATCTATAACAAACAGGTTTTCAGCTGAAGGCAGAACTGACTCAGGGATGGCAGCAAATTCCACATTCTTACATGTGGAAGAAGGAGAGAAACTTTACCATCACTTGCTTAGTTTCATTGACTTGTCCCCGAACCCTCTTCTTTCTACTAATCTTGCTGCTGAGCTGCAGGGGAGGTTAGAGTTGCCACCCCTGACTGAGGCTATTGGAGCCATCCCCTCATGGTGTAAGAAGATCATAAAGGTTCTGTTAAAATAGGCAAAGGTCAGTCTGCAGCAATTCAACAAATGTTGAAACAGGAACAGCGTGCAGCAAGAACAGGAACAGCAAGTCTTTGCTGAGTTGCTGCAGAGACAGCTCTGGCTTTTGCTGAGCTGCTGCACTCTGTTTCTCCTCCTCTCCCCTCCCTTCTCCAGTGCCCAGTAGATGCAGTGTAATCCCTCTTTATTCCCGCTCTGACCTCAGGTATCAGAGCAGGAACAGTGAGCAGTCCTGAGACTGGGCAATAGTTGGAGTGAGAACAGAGTCCAGCAATTTGACTTGGCTCTCTTGAATCATTCTTCAGTTACATACCACTGGCCAGAAGTTGAAGTACCATTGGTGGTATGTGTACCATCAGTTGAGAAACTTATGTAATAGATTATAACTTTACTACTTGACCAATAAATAGGCAGGTGTAAAAGTGCACCTGAAAAATAGGCAACATTCATCACATACCAATTTGAATCCCCATCTTAAAAGCAGTGCTGGGTCATAACTGGTGCTGGATATTCTGGAAGGTGCTGGAACCAAAACACTCCATTATCATTATTTCCATCTTGTCATTTTTACCTTCCCAGGCTCTGCTTTGACTAGTTTCAAGACAGACAACCCAGGCACTTTGCTCTGAGAATGGTTCCATTGCATTTGATGCTCCATTTCATCAGAAGATGTCTGTGTATGGAATGAAATACAGGCCTCCAGCAGAGTACCAATACATAGCATTCATTGTCACATACCAAGCTACTGTATCTCCACAGGCCTTTCTATTACTCCTCAGAGAAGATTGAGGAGACTTTATATCCTCCTCTGACATTATGAACAGTCAAAAGGGAACTTGTGCTATTTGTGGCTGGCTGGCTAGCTGTATAGCTACTTACGTTTAGTTTCACCCTAACTGGCTTTTAGTTTTGAAAAGTGCCTAGAAGAACTCAGTTCCATGTCATTTTACTCAATATTATCATATGTCTTAGATCATATGTCTTCACTAGTAGATTCCTGAATTGAATCACACAGGCATGTTTATCACTGTGTGATAGCAACATCAAGTGATAGTTTGTATGTGTGCAGCAACTGTCACATATCAAGCTACCTTCATTTCTTTTTAAGATGACTTGGAATGAAGTTTTGTCCAAGGCCACAAAAGAAAGCAGATTGGCACCCATGTTTCTCAGTACCTTAACAGACCATATTGTTCTTCAAATTGAATATCTTGCTAACTTTAAGCTGTGGGAACCAATAAATGAGTTCATTTTTACTTGGTAGTAAACTGAGTCTTATTTTCTTTTCTGATGGTTATATACTGCATTACTGTACAACAATAGCAGTAACCACTCTTGTTTTGTTCTGCCTGCACTTCCCTATATACAGTGACTGAAGTATCACTCTAGGGCGCAATCCTAACCAATTTTCTGGCACTGACAGCTGTGCCAATGGGACATGTGCTGCATGGAGTAGTAGGCAGTGGAGTAGTAGGCACAGAGACCTCCTCAAGGTAAGGGAATGTTTGTTCCTTACCTTGGAACTGCATTGCCCTTACTCCACTGCTGGAAAGTTGGTTAGGATTGTGCCCTGAGATTCTTTGCACACTTACCTGAGTACAACAAGAACAGGAAGATTTCTACATAGTTTTTATTTGGTTCTGTGTAATTCTGAGAAATCCTCATGGTATTGAGGCCATCCCTCTGCTGCTTTTCTTTTAAACCTTACAAAAAGCTGCCAGACAGGAGGCAGGACATGCCAGTTTTATTCAGAGCAGCTAGGACTAGCCAAACTGGTTCAGCCTCTTTCAAGGATATGAGATGAGTGACCAGGCAGCTGGCTTTCCCCCAATCAGACAAGTAATGTCATCCAGCCAAGGAAGAAAAGCAGGTTCTCTGCTGGGTGCTCTCTGCTGGCTCATGAGAGGAAAGAGAGACCACCAGTCATTCACATCACTGCAAACAGAAAGAGTTTTTAGTTGCATCACACCAATAAGATCAGATAAAGCACAGTGTAGGTAGAAAATCTATTAGCATTTTATGTTGTTTTAGACTAAGTCTTTTTGAGATGTATCATAAAGCTTGAATGTATTATATAAGTAAATTGAATTTCTTGGCAGCAGTCCTTAGTTAAAACACATGTGTGAGACTCTCCATTGTCTCAGCGCCATCTGCTGGCAGCCAGTATCATTGCAAATGATTAACCCTTTCCTGTCAAATTCAATTTTCTCTACTCTTTGTTCTTGTTCATTTGATTTTCTTCTCCTCTTTGTCTTTTATGTGACTTGTATTTAATATTGAGTCTGCCTTGTTCATGATACAGGAAGCACAGTGGATTGTTAGGTCTCATCACTCTGCAAGTGCTACTGTGAGAGTCATTTTCATAGAGACTCCTGAGGTTCAATATTGTTGGGGGGGGAGGTGATTGTGCCCAAGGAGCCCCTCTGGATAACCTGAACTACAGGGTTGGTTGCAGTGAATTCAGTGTATGAAGGCTTTTCCTTAGTTAGTTGCATGCCCAAATAGGAGAGAAGGGAGCAGGAAGGGAGTGAACATGCTAACCACTTGGTGCCCTGGATCAGTGTGTGTTCACAGCCCTTTCTTGACCCTGATGGTTTGGATGTGGATTAATATTGTTTTAATCTTTTCTGTTAGCTGCCTTGACATTTTTGAGTGAGAGGCAGGTAATCAATTGAATGAATAAGTAAAGTCAGAACAAAAGAGGAACTCACCCTGGCTGTTTAAGCATTTGCTAAACCACAGTGTAGGAGTAGCTACCATGGATACTATGGTAGTAGAAGCCATTCTAAAAACAATGGTATAACTTAATTTTACCAGGGCCTTGTAATAAGGAAATCGTAACCGGGCTTCTATTCTGTAAGCCCAAGGAAATGTATGATGGTTTAATTCTGATGAGCAGAGGCAGACCCACTGAGTAGGTTGAAGCAGCGCCCTCAGGCAGCAAAATGTCAATTACTTAGTCTGTTTTTATCACCATGCATGGTGCCAAGTGGACCTTCTGTCTCAAGCACCATTATGTCTTGGGTTGTATCTATTGATAAGAGAATCTGAATATTTATCATTTCCTATCCTCTTTCTATGTTGATTGCACCAAACTAGTTGTACATAGCAATAAAATGTTTGGCAAAATAGTTCTATGCCTCTACATCACTAAGCTGAGAAGAATATTACTAGCGAATACTTGCATATCATGTTGTCCATAATATGTATTTTTGTTGCACGTTATGGAGGTGAGATGAGTTGGATGATAAGAGAAGTAAATCCAGTTTAGTAAGTCAATTCTAACTTCCAAAAGAGGTTTGGATTTGGGCATAGTGCAGAATCAGAAGCCTGGATGAACTGTCTATATGTGGATACAGAATGCATAGAGAAAGAATGTGTGAATAGAGCAGATACATAAAAAAAAAAAATTTCTGTTTCTGGCTCTCCAGAAAAATTGGGTGCTCACTTGTAACCAACCAAGATGACTGGGAGTTACACAAGATCTACTTAAAAGCTTGCCACTTAAAAGCTTGAGCATGTTGCAAGTGGTTGCAGCTTTTTTATTTTCTCATACAGCAAGAAGGGTTTTTTGCCACTCCTTCTTTCCTGGATTTCTAAGGCAGCTACAGATGACTGCCTCCTCAAAATGGTAAATTTTGAGATATCTGCTCTGTGATTCTTACAGTGAAATCCTAGACATGCCTACTCAGAGGTAAGCCCCATTGTCTTGAATGTGTCCTACTCCCAGGAAAGCATGAATAAACTGGAAATGGTGTCTTAGTATGCATTGTAAAAACACGACAAAACTACAGGTATATGTCATGGAAAATATTGAACAGAGCAGAATAACTCCACTTAGAAGTAAATAAATGTGGCTGGAGGTACAGAAATTGCATCAATCCATTACTAATTAGATGATGAAGCATTCTATTACATTTATGCTATCGATGCAACAGAAAAAGGCTAACAATACATTATATCTTTTGGAGTCCATCTTATATAGAAAATGGGTAAACAGCAATCACGATTGCTGTGACCCATTTAGAAACTTAAATAAGAATGGCCTTTCTGAGCACTTTAGATTTATTTAAATGGTCCATTCACAAGATTTATTTTATTTAGCTAGCAATTTAGAGATCGGTTTGGTGTAATTTTTCCTCTGTCCTTTTATAGATAAACTGAACCCTGATATATAATGCATAGATTTATAGGGATGCCAAACATCTTGTGCAATTGACATTAGCATTTACTATCCTTTAAGTCAAAAATGCTCTTCTCAGGAAAACATCACAAAGCATTTTTAAAACTCTTATAAAATTCATCTTCCCGAAGCCCTTGTAGATTGATATCAGAAGTGCTACTATGAAAAGTGTTCTCTGTAGTTTGAGGATATTAATCCTACCCATGCTGTGCAATTAAACTGGATAAGCACATTTTTGTTTTGTCACAACAAAACACATCTGAATAAGCACCTCTGCTTGCACAATGCTTTTGCAACACTGATTCTTCATTTATGCAGCCAGGGCCAGCTTGAGCTCCCCCCCCCCCCGTATGTCCTCCACTTTCACGCACATGCATGTGGCCCTTCAACTGTCATCACTGGTGCTTCTACCTCAACTGCTGCTGCCTCCTAAGCCCCAAGCCAAACCCTACAAGCACTGATGCAGCTACACCAAAAAAGCATGTGTTGCACCCAATGGTGGGAGGGGTTAACTGAGGGCAAATAGGAACTACATACAAATAACTTTTACCTCCACATAGGCCCTGGGGGCTGCCTATTGGTCTTCTCTTTTGGTGGCATATATCCAAAAAGAGGAAGGAGGAGTTTTAAAAAGAGGGGATACGGTCAGGCATGCACCATTGCTTCTGGAACTACCCCTTCTTGCCGTCTCTCTGCTTCTATTCCCAGTTCATCCCATGGAATGCCCCAATCCTCCCACTCTTTGCTCACAATGTGTCCCCACCACTGACTTAAAGGTCCCAGAGGCTCCAAGAAGCCTGCCACCATATGCCCAGTACCACTTGCCATTTCTGGAAATGGTCTGGAAATGAGCTGTAGAGTGTCCCATTTTGTGATGCCATAAGTCAGGCTGTTCTGCTGGAATGCAAGTTGCAGCAGCACAGTCCAACCATACAGCTGCACTGCGAGATAAATAATCTAATAGAAACAAGAAGAGGAGAGCAGAACTGTGAATGGAGAAAATGTTGTGCCCTGGAGTGTCTCCCAAGAAAAGGCAGCTGACTGGAGTGGCAGGGAGTTGGGATGCATGTAGAGTGCTCCCCACCAATTCTGTGCTTATCCACCATCCAAGGCAACCAGTTCACCTGGCCTTGTTCCTCCCTGAATGCATCTGTGACTTTACCCCCCAACATATCCAGAACTGTGAATAATTCTGTAACATTGCATTTTACAGCTAGCTGAGAAATACAACAACCTGATCCTGAAGTCTCATTGCGATTCTTCTGAATGTAGTTTGGTGCTTTCTTTGAACCAAGAATACGGGTGAGTTCACATCCACAGCTGTGTAACATTTGGAATAGGTGATGCAACTGTTTGGAATTATGCATGCCGCGGTGTGAACAAAGAGATCATTTCCTGACTGAAGCACTTATTGGCACCAATGACACAGAAAGATAATCCTACCTTCACTTTTCAGTAATGTAGCACAGTATGCTATTAACTAGCGGTAATATCACAGATGTGCTATGGGAAGACCCAGTAGGTTCTAGAAAATAAATGCACAGATCTTATCCCCAAAGGTATCTTCTTCTGTACCCCACTATTTACCACTGCCTTTCCATAGTCATGGATAAAGGGAATGAAAAGGGTTTAGTGATTAGAGAATGGCACATGGACAGTTGCTTAGCAACTCCTGGTAGCTTCTCCTATTGCTTTTGGATTATTCAAAAGGGTAGGAATGGCTGCTAATCAATTAGGAAACTAATCTGCTTCCTGTCCAGCTCAAACTCTCAAAGTAGAGTGCCCCAGTGCTTAAATTACATACTGGACAAAGGAGCCTAGATCCCCTTACCTTTTTGGGATGATCCTATTATCTACCTCTTTTAGGAGCCTACAGGGATGAATGACATGTAATGTACAATGGATAGGGGGTCAAGAAATAGGGCTTATAGGTTTTATTAAAGGACCTCTGCCTCCCCCCTCTAATTTGAGCAGTGGGCTGGTATGGCCCAAACGAAACATGATAATTAGCACAAGCTAAGCCTACTTATGTCTACTCAGAAGTTCCATTATTTCAGTGGGGCTTACCTCCAGGAAAGTGTGTCATAAAGTGCCAAAAAACAACAACAACACACCACCCTATGTTGGTTAGCTATGTAGACGTGTGCATGCGCATGTGCATTTGTATCCTATGTGCTATTTTGCAATATAATCTGTCAGCATTTTTACTGTTTTTCTTTTCAAATGTTTTCTTTTGTTGGATTCTAAATTGTTTGAGTTATCAAGCAATTTGTACAGATTTGATTTTTGTTGAAAGCCATTCTGCAGAGTCAGCACTCTAGGCACCTGTGATTCATTATCATGAAAGAAGCACAACTTTTCCAGATAGGCTGGGATTTCACTATCTGTAAGAAAAAAATACGTTTGATGTTCCTGGTTTGTTCTTTTCTCTTGCACCTTCAGGCTTAGATAATCGAAGATCATTATGTTTTACCCTTGAAAGTCAGTGCAGACTTGTATTGCATATAGTATCTGCTTCAAAAAGAAAAAAAATCCATTTTCTATAGAAGCACAGTTATTTGCCTCTTGGAAGAGATCTCTCAAATTAGTTTTGAGTAGGAATTCTGACGCAATTATCAATGCACCATGTTTCTTTTCATGTTAAAAAATGCCAGGCAACAATTTACTTTACAATTTACTTTACTACAGCAATGGAATCTTTTTTTTTCATATTTTAGATATAGTTATCTAAAGTGAAGTAGTACCTTCTGCATTACTGACTCATGGGAGTGATGTCACATTGCAATATTTACTAGACAGGGTGGTTTGCCATTGCCTTTCCCAGTCATCTTTCCCCCCAGGAAGCTGTGTAGTCATTTTACCAACCTTGGAAGGCTGAGGGCCCAGGCCTATCCAATTTTCCAGTGCCGGTGCAGCCATGCCAATAGGATGTGGGCTGCATCTTGTGATAGGGAAGTGGCCACAGAGGTTTCCTCAAGGTATGGGAACATTTGCTCCTTTACTTTGGGGCTGGACTGTGGCAGCACTGATGCTGGGAGATTGGATAGGATTGAACCCTGAGTCAAACTTGAGCCTGCTACCTGAGAACCCAAATTCCGACAGGATCAAACTCAGGTCGTGGGAAGAGCATTTGACTACTGCAGCCTACCACTCTGCACCACACGAGGCTCTAGATTTATTTATTTACTTACTTTTGTTATCTAGTTCTGTAAATATGTGTGGCACTTGGTAAAATTCAATTTATCATTAGCAAAAAAGATTTTTCAGATCTTTTGTATATTCTATACTGTATAGAACATGCTGTTCAGTGGTGTCATCTAAATGATTTAAAAACAGGTACTCACTTTTGATTGGCACGTGTTGGGACCTGCCCACCGGAAGTGACATCATAAGCCGGAAGTGATGTCGTGGCAGGAAGTGAGGCCTCAGACGATTTTAAACTGACCCAACAGTTTAAACAGTTTAAACAGTATTCCACAGCACCCCCAGAACATGTTAAGGAGGCCTGGCATCATGTTAAAGTGACCCAACAGTTCCAAAAGTATTCGAGAGCAACCTCTGAGCAGCTCATTTTTCAGTGGCAAGGCAAGGCAAGGCCTGGCCTGGCTTGGGAAGGCAAGGCAACTTTTAAAAAGCCACCAGCTCATTTCAGCAATTCCAAAATCTTTTGGAGGCAAATTCCAAAATTCCCCCCCCCCAGGAACCGCCGTGCCTCCTTGGGAGAGGGAGCCCCAGGCAGCCTACCTGCTCATGCTGCTGCCACCGTCGGTCTCCCTCGCTTCGCTTCGCTCCGCTCGCTGCCAGGCAACTCAAACGTGCAGGAAATTTAAACGTTGCAGGGAGCGGAGCAGAGCGCCAACGGAGTCGACGAGTGGGCGGCTGAATGGGCGGGGCCAGCCGTAATCCTAGGAATGGGTACTCACGTACCCCCGCGTACCCCCCTACATGACACCACTGATGCTGTTCCTCTGCTGTACTGAGCATTCCCTCGGTTAAGTAGCACAGTAAGGAAACGGATGAGCTGCTTCTCACACAAGTGTGCTGGAAGCAGATCAATTCAATTCACCTCTGTGGCAACGGAGGCAGACTTGGAGTGAGGGGCAGCCCAATATGTGGCTCCTCCCATCATCTACCCTGATGCAAGCCTCATCAGGGGGGTTGATGGATGGGCTGGCAGTGCTATGGGTTGTATAACCATGTTACCACTCTAAAAACATCAAAGACATACATGCATTTAAAATGCATAATATATAACTTGCAGTACATTGTTGTCAAATAGAAGGAAAGATAGATGCATTCAAGCCTATATTCATGTGAAAAACGCAGTTTATCTGATAAAACAGAGGAAGAATCTCTTAGGTTAGTATGCATGAATGTGTGAACATCACCTTATTTGCAGATCTCAAGATATGTGTTATCAAGGTACTGTGTATTCTCTGCAGAAATCTGGATAGCCTGCTTTTTTATCACCTTTACATATAATTCAGGGCACAATCCTAACCTGGAGTTAGGCCAGCACAGTTAGGCCGGCAAAGTTTGGCCAGCATAAGGGACACCATAAAGTTTGTTTGGACCACTCTCGGAGTCAGAGAGACCAGCATAGACATGCACTCCCTGATTTCAAGAGTGGTCCAAACATGCTTTACAGTGGCCCTTGAGCCAGCCAAACTTTGCTGCCCCAACTATGCCAGCCTAACTCCAGGTGAGGATCGCACACTCAAAATGATGGAAAAACCACAGAAAATATTGACCTAAAAACACAGCAGATATTGTGGTGTTCTTTCCATGGAAAAAGATAGAATTCCACTTCTGTAAAAATACAATTAAAATATTTGCACAGGTTACAGATTCCCTGTACAAAAAAAGAGGATTGTCTTCCCACTCAAGTTTATAAATTTAAATCATGTGATGATATCAAATAACGTCAGCAATTTTAGAAGAAATCCCAGATCCAGGAGAACCACTAATATATTAAATAATGTATGATTCATAATCCTTTTGGTGACATTAATTCATCATCTATATAGAGACCTTAATTCAGGCGTAGTGTGCATGAAGGAGAGGAAGTGCCCTAAGGATTTCCCAAGCAGTTTTGAAAATATCACCGGAACAAATGTGAATGTATTTACTAAAAATGAAAGAATGGGTGAGCAATGCTGGAAAAAGCACAGAAGAAAGTTGTGGATATAAATAACAGCTGTGCGGTTCCTTACAACTTGTATTTATTAAAATATTTTCAGCCCAACATAAATACTGAAAATGAATATTGAAATGTTTGCCTGGATATGTTTACAGGGGACATGTTTGTGCAAATTTGGAAATAACATGGAGGACTATGTCAAATATTGCGGTGAATTAAAAACACATATACTGAAACGACGTGGAAATACCTTTTATTTGAGTGACATACTGTAGCCAGATTCCCTGTACATCTGCCAGTGCAACAGCAGTTGTGGCTCAGAGGAACAGCTTCTGCTTTGTATGCAAAGCAGCTTGACAGCCGAATCCTAACTAAATCCCCCTTCATCTGATGCAGCCATGCTAACCGATTGCACATCTCATTCTGTGGCAGTCACAGAAGGCTCTTCGAGGTAAGGGTAACCTCAGATCTGCACCAGCCGTATTGCTGATACAGTTCTGAGGAGAGGAAGGGGAAGCTGAGAGGATTCTTTCTCAGGCTGATGTCGCCAGCATCCACCCTCTTTTCCCACCCAGGCCAGCACCCTTGGTGCCCAGACACTGAGGGCGCAATCCTAACCAAGCACTTTCCAGCACTGACACAGCTGTGCCAATGGGGCATGTGCTGCATCCTCCAGTTGGGGGGGGGCAGTCATGGAGGCCTCCTCAAGCAAAGGGAATGTTCATTTCCTTCCCTCACAGCTGCATTGCCCTTACCCCTGTCCTGGAAAGTTGGTTAGGATTTCACCCTGAATGTCCCCCAATTACCTCTGAGTAAACATACATAGGATTGTACCACAGGGCTGCAATTCTATGTGTAATGACATAGGAATAAGTTCTATTAGATACAATGGGAGCTTTCTTCTGAGTTATATTGTAGCTAGTGGAAATATGCGGCTGAAACATGGAGGTATTATTAGTAACAGGAGGTGGCATGATGTCATTTTCTTGAAGCCTCATGGGTCAACCAATATGGCTGACTCAGATCATTGCCGCGAATTCACGAATAAAAATCTCCCTGCACGTGTGTAAAAGTTAATATCAACCTTTTTAATCATGCCTGCATGTTCTGCATACGGGTGTGCGAATTGCTGTATGAAAAATGGGATTTAATTTCCATGGAAAGATTCATGTATTCACATTACATCAGTTCAATAAAACTACGGTTCACTGAAACAGTGAGTGCATTATTTTTGAAGCTGTGTAATTTCTTGTTGTTACAGTCTTATTCACCATTTTCTGACACCCACTGTTAATGGTCTAGAAGGAAAAAAAAATATTTCCCCCCTTCTTTTTCCCCCCTTCCCATTTACACTTTTTTTCACCACCTTCCATTTTCTACTGTAATATTCTCAAAATTCTGAACATTAACACAATTTGTTTTTTTGGGGGGAGGGGTGAGTGTAGAAGTTTAAAAAATACTCTTAATAGTCTAGAAGTAAAAAAGAATTACTCTCATATTGACAACTACTTGTGTTATGAAGAGATTTTAATGTAATTTTCCTACTGTAATACTTATGAAATTCTGAACATTAACAGAAATTTTTTTTATGGGGCATGGCCGTTTTATTTTTGCTTGTGTAGATTTCAAAAACTAAGTCTGTCAAAATCGTGCAATCCGAGTTTAGACAGCAAGTAGCATTTTGTCAGGTATATTCAGTAATATAATTATGCGGAATTTAACCTTGTAATTGCATATTAAATCATAATAAGGTTACCAATAATGTTTCTACACGATCACATGTTTTATTTTCGTAAGTTTTTATTTAAGGAATAAACTATTCAGTCCTAAACAGTACGAGCAAAGCAATCTGAAATGCTTGGAATGAGGATTGTTTTGAGTATACCAACATGGCTGCTAAGCCCGCCCCCTGGCTTCACTTAGCCAGCATTAATTCTTAAGGCAGGGCGCCTCCTGTTACTAATAATACCTCCATGGGCTGAAAGGAATATTATGTGGTTTAATGAAAGTTATGCAGGTCATTTAACAGAATGGAGGCTAAGCTTAGTCGGTCTTTCTTTATTCACTTTCTAGTAAACCACAAGCCGAATCAGTGCTACAGTTAACTTTCATAATTCCCCCTTTAACTTCTGTGGGGGAATACAGGCAAATAAGAACTCATCCATGTGGAGAGGCCCACAGTTTCGCCTTCCAGATGAACATCTGTTCTATAATAGGGACACCTCAGTTTCTTTTATCACAGTAAAAAATAATAATCGTAATGTCACAGCAACTTCTGCATTTGCTTAAAGCTGCTGTTGTTACAAATGAGCAGTTAAGTGGCTGTGGGAATACATTACTATGGTTACCATGAGCCATAATAGCAGTTACTTCTTCTCCATTGTAGTTCCACGGTCGTTGATTAAAAATTACTACATCTTTCCCCGTTTTTTAATGTGCATCCTTTGAAAAGAATAAAAAAAGGAAAGGAAGGATAAACAATTCAAAAGCTCTCTCATCATGTAGAGTAAAGCCAGGCTGTAATTTTGATGGTCAGTTCACAGCGGTACTTAAAAGTAGCTTATCTTTAAAACAAAACAAAAGATTAACATCATTTGGGCAGAAAAATACTTTTTTGAACATGATCTGTTCTCCTGATCAGATGATGAGGATACAGCTATAAAAAGCATAAGGCATGTGTGATTTTTAAAAAAATGTACTAATCGGAGTACCAGAGAAAATGTCTGTTCTGTGAACATAGCCAACAACCAAGGATGGGAACTTGAGTCGTGTGACTCAAGTCCAAGTCTCAAAAACTTATTTTTCCATGACTCAAATCATGTCAATGACTTTGACATGACTTGTGACTCAGGTTTCCTGATTTGGAAATGAGTGGCAATATGTGGCATGACTCAGCAATACTTAAGCCACACAGACTCATGTATTTTCCCTGTGAGTCTCTTTGTGTCTGGGTGTATTTGTGTGTTTTTTTAGCCGCTTCCACATGAAAGACCTCATGGGGCAATCTGGAAGTTGGCATTTAGACTGGTGTAAGCAGCAGGGTAGGTTAGTTCCAGCCAGGAGGTGGGGGCAGGTAGAGGGAAGGAGGAAGGGTTAGTGTTTTGGATTTGGGTCCACAAGACTGGATGGGGGAGGAACCAGAAGAACACGGGTAGGGGAGCACGCTGTCTGGTCCATCTCAGAAGGAATGAACAATCAATTGGATGGATAGCCTGATTTTTTTCTCTGGACAAGGGAGAGGACAAGGAGGAGCCCAAGGGATGGGGGTTCTTGTCATAGGAACAAGTGACTGTAGAAGCCCAGCAAGGGGACAAAGGAAGCGGGCAAGCCAAGAAGTGGTTCCTAGTGATCACCTTCCAACCTCATGGCTTGGTCATGGCAACATGCAGTCCTCCTATCCTCTGTTGTTATTGGGAGGAAGCCTCATGGAATGAGCAGCTGCAATGGGACGAATTCTGAGTAAGCTGAAGTTGGTCATACTCATAAGCCTCCTGGCTGCTGCACACTACCCTGACGCTTCTGTTCCTTTACACTGTCTTGCTAAGCTCAGGCGCCTCCCAGTCCCTGTTGGTCCATGGCTCGTCTGGTCCCCCTTCTGAAGGTGGAATCAGGAATCGTGATGTGAATGGAGTGGGGGTTTGTCTCTGGGAACTGATTATGGAACTTGTCTTTTCTCTGCATTGCTACACTTGCTCAAATAGCGACAACAGCACAGCTTTTTTTGTTTACAAAAATGGCATAGTGGTTGAAGCAAAGGACTTAAGCACATCACTGTCTACAGATGAGATGGGAAAATCACATTGCCGCTGATCTTCCAGGCTATCACATTGCTTGAAATGTGAAAGCCCACCTCTGTTTGATGATCTTCAGCCCATTCCAGGCCCAGTTGCTTCGTGTTCTTGCCAGCAAGTGGCAAAAAACAAGATGGTTGGTGAGAGTATGAGGCAGCTGGACTCAAAGTGCAGAATGGAGGCTCTGGTGGTGTGATGCCACCCCTGCTGGGGGTAACACCGGGTACAGCCTGCGTAACCTACACCCTCATAATCATGGGCGCCATCGGGGGGGGGGCTCTGTGTTTTTCAACACCCACAGTTTTTTTTCTGTGTGGGTGGAGCACCCACATTTACTCCAGCCACCTCAGGCACCCAGCACCCACACTCAATCCGGACTGCAGCACCCACAGCTAACCTGCACAGTCTTTGGGAGACAGACTAGTGAAGCGCGCAACGCCATTTTGACTCCTGGCGCACGCACACAATGTCTGCTCTCCTTTGCAGACTGGCAAAGTGAAGTGTGCAATGCCATTTTTAGTCCTGGCGTCACATTTCCTGGCCTCCCTCATCAAATCCGACCTCATTGGGAGCTCTGAGGGAGCTCCGGAGCCCAGGTCTACTCGCTATACTTATAATGAGTAGACCTGGGCTCCAGCTCAACTGAAGGAAACTATTAGAAGATGTGAAGAAAGAGTTGTTGACTCTGCAGACTTTCTTTTTATCAGCATAATGAAGTGCAGAACTTGTCCTGGAAGATTAAAATAGAAAATTCTAACACAAAGCTCACTATCATTTAATTGTGGCGCTTCTCCCTACTCTTAGACACACAGCTTCAGCGCCTTTCTTACAGAACGTCTTTCACAGACTAAAAAGAAACAGTTTTAATGGGTTTCGCTTGCAGGAATGATCTTAATGGAAATCCAGTTTTGATACTTGAAAGATGGTCTTCAAAGAGTAAAAGAACAAAAATAAAATATGCTTCTTTGTATTCAAACGTGTTAGAAAAACTCAGTCACTAATCAAACATAAACTGGATCTCAAAATGTAAACCTCATTAAAATGGAAGCATCCAAAAACTTTAGATATATATGTGTGCGTGTGTGCTAAGCATTTCCCCCCCTTTTTTTTTTAAAAGGGGAAACTTCAGATTAAAGCAACTCATTTGTAAGGAACCTGGGGTAGATGGAGGTAGGTAGAATGAAAATTGTGTTCTCCTCTTTCCCTCCCTTCTCCCCCTTATTGCTCGCTGGCGTGGGAGCCTCCTTGGGGGCCAGTTATATGCCCAAGAATCAGGGCAAGCCCAAGACCTCCTGATTCCTGATGTGGCATATCAAATACTGCCCCTCTTGCATGATGCTGTGCCAGCCTCTGCTCCTTTCCAGTCGCCTAGTTCAGCGCGCTCCGCCCCTTCAAATTTCCTTTTCTTCTCTGTCTCCCTCTTCCTTTTCCAATCTTGGAAGTGGAAGGAGAAGGATGGGCAGAAGGTGGACAGAGGAGAGGACCCCCCACCAACCTGCTGCCTGACGCGACAGCTTCAAGAGCCCCCACCCCCAGGAATCTGATGGGGAATTGATGGAGCATGGTATGCAACAGCTGGTTCGGTTTACCTTAGGTACTGTACACTGGAGGGAAAAACCCATAAAATTCAGTATAGGACGCACAAAACTGAAGCTAATTTATAGATTAGAAAGGAAGTTCACCACATTTTGCACAGTGAAAAAAGATCCCTGCCCAGGAATGCTGGGCATTTCTGGCCTAGATAGTGACACAAGAGGGACAGCAGAGGATGGATGCATGCAGGGTAAACACAGGAAGTGGATGTGAATACAGGCATGCCCTGGTATTCGCTGGGGATAGGTTCCTGGCCCCCCATGGACATCTGAAACCATGAATAAGAGGGAACCTGTGTTATTTGGTTCTCCCCAGTCCCCACCTCCGAGCAAGAAGATTTTTTAGCAACCCAAAGTAAGAATAAAGGAAGGTAAGGGGGGCTGATCCATGGATAATTGAAACCATGGACTTGGAATCTGTGGATACAGGGGCCCACCTTTATTTCAATTACACAGATTTAAGATTACTTAAGTTTTGAATTATGGTGTTAGAAAAGACTCTTGAGAGTCCCCTGTATTGCAAGGAAATCAAATCGGGCAATCAATCAAGCCTGATTGCTCCCTGGAAGGACAAATCCTGAAGCTGAAGTATTTGGCCACCTCATGAGAAGAGAGGACACTTTAGAAAAGACCCTCATGCTGGGAAAGATCGAAGGCAAAAGGAGAAAGGGGAGGCAGGGATGAGATGGTTAGATAGTGTCACAGAAGCAAACTCCGGAAGCTAGTAGAGGACAGGGAGTCCTGGCGTGCTGTGGTCCATGAGGTCGCAAAGAATCAAAGTATATACTGCTTTCCAAAATAAAGTTCACAAAGCGGTTAACAAGCAAATAGTAATAATCAAGTTAAATGGCTCTCTGTCTGAAAGGGTCTTAAAATATGTAGACCACCACCAGCACCAGCCACTAGAAAAGACACTGCGCTGGGGTGAAGAGGGACAATTACTCTCCCCCCTGCAAAATATAAGAGGAACACCACTTGAAAAAGTGCCTCTTGCCCAGTTAGCAGGGGTTAAACAAGCTTACTTACAGAAAGAAAGTGTAACTTTCTATTTTTCAGGATCCTCAGACCTTGTTTCATCTTGAAACATTTCACCTTGTTCATCACCACGCCCATTTTGGACAAGCCATGTGAAAGAGCCATTAGCAAGGAAGATTTCTTTTTCCTGGGTTATGTCACCTACACAAACACTTGCCACTAGACATGCCTCTTGCGCTGGCTTATTGAGAAGAATGATGCCTATTGATTTTGGTGGCAGGGTTTTGGAGAAATCTCTAATGGACACAGTCCATTATTTTCAACTGCTATCATCAGTAAGGAACGAAGCTGCGTGAGGACCAAGTGCAGGAATAACACAGCATTAATCCTGAAACCCCGAGGATCTCCAAGCCTGAGCGAACTGAAAAGAAATAGCCATTTTCAAAAAGGGGGGCTTGACTGAAAACGCCGCTACACATTTACTCAATCACTTCCTCTACAGAGTGAAACATCCAATATGCAGAGAGTTCTGCCTTGTACAATGTGCAAGCTGTAATCATGCACATAATTAGCATCTGTTTTCACAACAAATACTTCAGTTCACCATTTCCACAAAGCGTATACTACTAAATGCCCAGACAACCTCTAATTTCCTTTTGAAACATCATTCATTGCTCCTGCAAACCACAACAAAGACTGTGCAATGATAGAGCTCCTGCTTTGTATGCATGGCCAGGTTCAATCCCTGCCTCTCCAGGCAGGACTGGGGAAGGCCCTTCTCTACCTGAAATCTGGAAAATCACCACCAAAAGTTAGAGGTGGGCTAAAGCGGTTTTATTTTTTTTCATGGATTTTGGTGTTTTCCAGAGTTATAAGTGTAGAAAGCAGTGTTACATGTTTTTATTGAAGGGCTCATTTTTTTCCACACAGGCATTGTTTCACACAGTGCCAATTACATATATAACATACGAGCTAATTAAGATCGTATTGGGCTTAGTGAGGGTGGTACATGTGTACTGCACATGCTTCTGCAGAGGCGTTTCTACAGGGATGGCAAAGCTGTAAGTTTTGCAAGAAGCCTTACCCTATCATGTAAATCCCTCCTCTCCCTTGCTGCTGTAGCCAGTAAGCAACGCCAAGATGTTGCTGTTCCCTGTGAGGATTGGCTAAAACGGTGCAGGAGAGGAGTGATTTCCACTGCAAGGTAAGGCTTCTTGCAAAACTTAGAGCTTAAAACCCCCACTCACCCCGCGGCCGTCCCTGGCCTTGGAGGGGGCGCCTGCTCGCCTGGGGGGGAAGGGAGCCACCTGTCCCCCCCGGGCGAGCAGGCGCCCCCTCCAAGGCCAGGGACGGCCGCAGGGCGAGCAGAACGAAAGCGGAAGTGCACGGACGGGCTGCCAATCAAACGGTAGTCCCGCCTAAGTCCCGCCCTCCGTTCCCCCAAGTAGTTTGTAGATCCCATCGCTGCATAGGCACCCTGTGCCCTTACTGAAGGGAAGGGGACTCGAATTTCGAAGGTAGGGGGCTTCTTGAACTGGAAATAGGGGAGGGGTCTTTGAGGCATCTCTGATCTGGGATGCACAGGGAGCCCCTCCCCTCAGGAAGACTTTCAACCTGACCAGCCTGCCTGAGAGGAAGGAGCTTAATAATGGACTGGTGTCCATTAGGGATTTCTCCAAAACTCTTCCTCCAAGAAGCCCCCTACCTCTTCCCCCGAGGAGCCTCCAGCACCTGTCTGATGGAGCTTCTGGTTCGTCTTAGCTACTGCTGCTCCTACGGGTGACAGTATAGGATTGGGCTGCTGCTCAGCTATGGGATCAGTTCAGTTGCACATATTTTTAACCAGAGGGATTTATTTTTAGAATTATAACTACAAATAGATCTAAATTATAATTGCTTTGGAAGTGTACTAGGTAGATGATATAGGTGGTATAGTGTCAGCAGATGCAGCTACATGCATGTACAGGTGTTAGAGAATATGTAGAAGTATTAGAGAGTGGTTTTATTTTTTGCATATTTTGAGGGCTTTTTTAAACAAAAATGATAAGTGCAGAAAGTGGTGTTATGCGTTTTTATTTTATCACCAAAAAAACCCCCACACTCATCTCTACCAATAGGTGCACATCGTATTGAGCGGAATGAATCAAAGCTACAAGAGTGTTTCATAGCAAGATGTCTGAGGAAACCAACCACAGGAAAATGGGAACCATATTTGCATGTATGTGGTTTTAACTGTTAGCTGTGACAGTTCAACAATTAAAGTACAATTAGAGTGAGGGCACAATCCTATCTTGGAGTTAGGCCAGCACAGTTAGGCCAGCACAGTTTGGCTGGCACAAGGGACACCATAAATTATGTTTGGACCACTCTTGGAATCAAAGAGGCCAGCACACAGACATGCACCATCCCCACTGACTCCGAGAGTGATTCAAACACATTTGATGGTGGCCCTTGTGCCAGCCAAACTTTGCTGGCCTAACTGTGCCGGCCTAACTCCAGGTTAGGATTGCGCTCTGAATTTGCTTATATTTCTCAGGAAGCAGTTGACAGCATTGTGATTCCACAAATATCAGTGACCAATATTTGCTCTTCCTTCAGTGGCAGCAGCCTTCAACTCCTCCTCCACCAGGAATTCTCAAGAATATTAGGAAGATTACTTCTGGTTTTAATAAGGATGTTTATAGATTAATTCAAGTGAGACAAAAATGAATAATTGAGGAAAATATATTAGGAGAAATGAGGGGCTTAATGATTATAAATATTACATCCACAAGGGGGAATAATATTAGCAGGGCGAAAAAAAGATCTGGTAAAATAATCAGTACCTTCATTAAGGAAGGAGACAGAACTTTAAAATTTCAGGGCTAAGCCCATTAAATTGTCTTATAGCTAATTTAAGCCTGCAAGGCAGAACATTTCTGAAAGAAGCTTCTGAATTTTGTATCACTACCTATAACCCAATATTGGTTTCCTCCTTAATTCTTTTTTTGCCTGTCTTCTGAAACTGCATAAACAGAATAGGAAGGGAGAACGGCAAGATACATTTTCATTTCCCAATTTTGAGCCCACTTTTCTTTCCAAAGAATCTCAAAACATCTAACAGAATATACAGTTACAAATAACATCAACACCTAATAAAGCAACAGCAGACACCAAGAACAAAGCGACAGTAATAAATTCAACCCTCAAGAAGCAGAAAACAAGCAAAAACCAACAGCAGCAGGAGCACTGTGATCAATAGGCAGCTACCACCAGCAAAAGCCTCTGAAATAGATCTGTGTTTTAGGGTGCAAACCTAACCAGTATTCCAGCACTAGGATAAGGGCAATGCAGCTCCATGGTAAGGGAACAAACATTCCCTTACCTTGAGGATGCCTCCCTGACTGCTTCCCCCCCCCCCCAACTGCAGGATGCTGCACAATGGTATAGCTATATCAGGACTGGAAATTTGGTTAGGATTGTGTCCCTAATCAGGGGGTGAATTATGAGAAATTATTTTATTTATTTATTTAGTTTGAAGAATTTATACCCTGCCTTTCCCCTGCTGAAGCAAATGCCCAAGGCAGTTTACAGAGATCATAAGAGTACAATATAACAAACAGTAAGTTTTAAACAAAACACACAAAAAGCATTTAAAGCATTAAACATCTAACACAAACACACAGAAACGTTCACAAACATGGCAAAACCTAACATATCTTGTCAGGCTCTGTGTGTGTGTGTGTGTGTGTGTGTGTGTGTGTGTGTGTGTGTGTGTGTGTGTGTGTGT
>JAJKFI010000002.1:43125889-43150001 GCA_029204185.1 Lerista edwardsae | reverse complement strand
TGTGTGTGTGTGTGTGTGTGTGTGTGTGTGTGTGTGTGTGTGTGTGTAAAAACAATTGTCCAGGGGAGCAGTCAAGCTATAGCACTATTCCAGAGGGACAGTACAATCATTATCTAAAGACCAGAAAAACTAGGAATTATTTGAGCCATCTCCAAAAAAAACCCATGAGGGACTGTGTAGTTCTTAGTTCTTCTGGAAAAGAGTCTCCATCCTTTAATTTGGTGCAGAGGGAGCACTTGAAGGAGAGACACTTCAAATTATCTAAAAGGTTGGACTTCAGTGTATGGGAGCAGGTGGTCCTTTCGGTAGGTTGGGCCTAAGCCATGAAGGGCCTTAAAGGTCATACCACCAACTTAAATTGGGATCAGAAACGAATGGGCAGCCAGTGTAGCTCCTGAAGGAGTGGTCCTACTGAGAAGTGGTCCTACTAAACATGGGCAGATCTGAGGAGCCCACTGGGGCAGCTGGCGCCTACCCCAGCGTAAGGGCATGCACGTGCCCTTGCCCCAAGGAGGCTCCTGCCTGTTCCCAAGCTGGGTTGGATACAGCACAGGTCCACTGGCCTGCCTATTCCAGCGTAGCTTAGGATTTGGCGCCCAGTTCTGCTTAAAGCGTCCTAGATGTGCAGATCTTCAAAGCTCAGAAATTGCTCCTCTGCTCACAGTGGCTCACTCACACTTCCCATATTTCCACATATAATGTTTGCATAAAGCCAAGGCTGACTCGAGTCCTCCTGGCAGCCGAGGAAGCAGGCCAAATTCTGCCTCCCTTTGTCTGATGAGTGCCAGCCTCTGCTCTTCCCACTTCTTGAAATGAAGAGCAAAGGGGAAAGGGTCTGACTTGTCTTCCTTTTCCAATCCAGGGAGTGGAGGAGGAAGAAAGACAATAGAAAGACAATAGACAATAGAGGTGGGTAGGTGGATGAGACACTTCCTGCTGATCAGTGATCCTCACAGATGGACCAGACCTGACACTAGAAAGGTTGTACTGAATAGCTCTACAATAAATAGTTTGTACAGACTTGAGGATAAGGAAAGAGAGCCCTTACTAAAAAAAAATGGATAGTAGTGTCCCTAGAAGAGGGCGGGGAGCTAAGTTTTGCAAGCCGCCTTACCTTGCTGTGTAAACTGCTCTTCTTCCTCACCGTCATAGCCACTCCTCGTGGTGAAAGCAACACCTCTGTGTTGCTTACTGGCTACGATGTGAGGGAAAAGAACAGTTTACATCGCTTGCAAAACATAGCACTCCCCCCTCAGGGATGCTACTGAAAATGGAGCAGGCAAATGAGTTAAGAGTGAATTCAGTAGCCTTATCACACAATGTGCATTTTACCAGCATTGTGTGACACTAAGGTATTGTATAGAATACTTTGTGAAAAACATGGTAGACATTCTGTGGAATTCCTAAGTATTCTATTAAAATCTCTAGGTAAAATATACAAGGTCAGAATGAAACAAATATGCGTATGTCTTCCTTTGCCAAAACATGATAGGCATTTGGTATAATATAGTGTTTTCCAGACTGTGGGTGGGGACCCACCAATGGGTCATGAGCCAATTTCAGGTGGGTTGCAAAGCATTTAGGGCAGCCATATTGAAAATATGAGAAGAAGGGTCACTGTGTGGTTATTCCACTTGTGTCAAGGTTGTAAATAGGCTTTTCTCTCTCTGATCCATTTTGCTATTGGAAAATGGCTGAGACATAACACAACTTATTGCTACATTCTCAGGAAAGCAGTAGGTTCTGGCATCACAATGATGGCACTTCCGGCCATGACATCACTTCCGGTAGGTCCTGGACAGATTATCATTCTAAAAAGTGGGTCCCAGTGCTAAAAGGTTTTGAGAACCACTAGGCTCCCAATAGGTATTGTTTCACGTAATGGTGATTACATACATAACGTACCAACTAACTAGCTCAGCTATGAGGTCAGTTCACTTGCACATAGTTTTAACTGGAGGAATTTCTTAAAACCCTAATGTGCTGTCCTTTGTGTCTTTTATTCAAAGCTCAATATATTTGACAACACAGATTACTTACTTTAGCTGGTTCCTTCTAAACGTATATGAAATCTTGTAAACTAATAGCCCATTACTTTGAAGTAAGATTGCCATAAGGTTGTAATTTAGCAGAAGCTGTGTCCTTTAGCATCAGCCTGGATCATTAATATAGTCCTAATGGGCAACCTCATTCAATGGATTTTTCTCTGGTGTGAATGCTTTTAGGAGATCTTTAGAGGCACATGTCAATAACAGAATTTCACATATTTTTCAGGAAAGTACCTGCAGCAAATAACCCTGTTTGGTTTCCCATTCAGCTGAAAACAGAATGCCTCATCACCAGTAAATGCAAAAAAATAAGGTATCGTATTAGCATGCAATACAGAACTAAACTGCATTCCTTGGAGAGATGTGAAAAGCAATAGTGTGTTATTACGAGGGATTAATGTGGCATATTCTTTAGGCGCACTGATTAACTACATATCGGAGCAAGTTACGCCGTGGCAGTGGGTGTCTTCTCCCTTCCTTGTCAATCATTGATATAGCTTCTGCTGGAGAGATAAGAAAAAGCTGGGAAGAAAATAGCTTACCCAGGTCAAAACATCCATAGTTTCATCCTTTGGTTCTGAATCAATTTCTGCAGAAATAAGGTCAGTGAAGTCACATACTTTCTGTACTTGACTCTGGCTGACAATCTGTTGGTTATAATGCAAGAACACAAGGGCTCAAATAGATTTTTCTGACACAGGGTGCCATCTGCCAGCAAACACAAGCTTATAAATGTCATTCCTGTGCTTTGCTTCTGCAGAGCTGGGCAGAATGTAATTGCAGGCCTTGTCAAATTTCTCTAACATTGTTAGACAGCACCTACCTGTGCTAAAGGTATTAATGTCAGTCTAGGCACATGTAGATGTCCTACAGTCTCAACCTGTCATTCAGGAATGCTGGGTTACAGAGGCAAAGTTTGTAGTGTTTTTCCTGTCTAACAAGAGCACATTTCTTAAGGGAAAAACTGTCCGAATATTTTCTCCAGGGCCAGCCCAAGCCCTGCTTGTGCCCAAGGTGGCGTGCCCAAATGCTGCCCCTCCTTACAGGGGCGAATCTATTTGAAAGGGCGCCCATGGCGCCCAATGAAAATGCGCCCCTAGGGGCACGCAACGTCATGATGTCACATCGTGACGTCATGACATAGCGCCCCGCCCCTTCTAAGAGGCGCGTTTTGTTCGCCGCCGCCGGCTCTTTAAGTATTCTATTCGCTTGTGCCGGCTCTTTAAGGCCGGCACGAGCGAACAGAAAGAATGCGGCCGGGGCGCCGCATTCTAACGCTGCAGAGCGAACAGAACGTGGCGCCCCGGCCGCTTTCTTTCTGTTTGCTCGCGCCGGCCTTAAAGGGCTGGCAGGAGCAAACAGAACGCGGTGCCGCCCAGCGCCCCGCCCCCCCTTGAGAAGCGGGAGGGGGCGCCGGGTGGCAGCATGTTCTCCTCGCTCCGGCTGGCTCTTTAAGGCCAGCCGGAGCGAGGAGAATGCGGCGCAGGGAGCGGGCGGGCCGTGGGCGCCATTTTGGGGGGGCGGGCGCCATGCAAACGGCGCCCCCTGCAAGATGGCGCCCATGGCTCGTGCCACCCCCTGCCACACCCTAGTTACGCCCCTGCCTCCTTATCTGGGCATGCGCCAGTCTCATGCTCCTCCCACTCCCTGCATTGAAAAAAGGAAGAGGGAGCAGAATGGAAGAGGAAGTGTGAAGGAGAGGTGGTTAAGATGGCCTAACCCACTATTTGCCTCACCTCCACACTTCCTGTTCGGCTCCCTCTCGCCTTTTTCCAATCCAATGATTGGAAGGAGAAGGGGGAGCAGTGGAGGT
The DNA here is from genome assembly GCA_029204185.1 of Lerista edwardsae. Taxonomy (NCBI): domain Eukaryota; kingdom Metazoa; phylum Chordata; class Lepidosauria; order Squamata; family Scincidae; genus Lerista; species Lerista edwardsae. Next base: position 43,146,140 of record JAJKFI010000002.1, on the reverse strand, counting down.
GGCAGGAAGATGGAGCGATGGAGGGGGAGTGTGGCGGCAGGAAGAAAACAGAACAGGGAGGTGATGGGGCAGAGGATTGGTGGATTTGGTCCAGGAAGGGGGCAGGTTCAGTGGCACCCCTTCCAGGACTCAGTCCCACAGCACTGGTCCACACGGACCTGCGCCAGCAAATTCACTACGCAGGTCTGAATAAACCTCTCCATGCTGCAGAGGCTTACACACACCCCAATTAACTAAAGGTGACCTCCACAGCTCTCAACACACACACACACACACACACACACACACACACACACACACACACACCAGGATGCAGCAGTCACCATTTTGGCATTGCTGCATCGGCAGGGGGTGGGGAGGAATAGGATTGAGCTATGAATCTTCAATATCTACAACTGTGGGGTTTTTAGACTTTGCTGAAAACACCACCACCCCCATTCCCCTCCTTGTCACTGCAACCTGAAATGGCCACATCCAGCCAGCCTGAGGTCGAAGCACTGCTCATTCACAGAAAGACCGCTTCTTGATAGTTTGGAGGCCTCTTGACTTTGGCTATAAGCCAACATCTCATTAGTGTACACCATTTCATCATTGCTACATTATGTATTTCTGAAATTTGTATCTTAATGATTAGGTATGGGTGGGTGAACATCAGAGAGTCTCATAGCCAGTCCTGGCATTAATCCAGCACCGGCATTAGAAGCAGAATACACCAGGACCCGATAAGAACAGAGCACAACCTCTCCGTGAACTCTGTTTTCCAAGCTGATGAGATTGAGAGCACAATCCTAACCTGGAGCTAGGGCGGCACAGTTAGGCCAGCAAAGTTTGGCCGGTACAAGAGACACTGTAAAGTATGTTTGGACCACTCGGAATCAGAGAGGCCAGCACAGGAGATGTGCGGCATCCTCCCTGTATTTGAGAATAGTCCAAGTGCGCTTTACAGTGGCCCTTATGCTGGCCAATCTTTGCTGGCCTAACAGTGCCGGCCTAACTCTAGGTTAGGATTGCTCCCCCAGTCATAGCCATCATTTGAAAAGGGCATTTACAGTCAGTCCTTTTTATATGCTAACTCGCTATCTGCAAATTTGCATATCTGCAAGGTGCAGAATTGCTACTTCTCTCATTATCTGCACCTCGGTCCTTGTTATCCACTATGCAGAAACCTTTCAAAGGCTGCAGGGACCTATGTAATGACAGAAGCATTGGCCACCCATGTTTAAGGTCACAGGTGCCATTCTGAAGATCCCTGCAGCCTCTGGAAGGTCTCTGCAGCATTCAGAGATCATTTGGCACTTCCTGCTGCACTCTGCTGGCTTCCTGAGGGGCTCTGCTGGATTCTTTGGATGGCAGAAGGTACCCCTTGCACCTATTCCCAGTGATCCCATAGAATCAATGGTTCGTTATCTGAGAATTTGCTGTCCACAAGGATTTCCAGGAACCTAACCCTAGTGGATAATGAGGACTGACTATATATATGTCATGCCTTTTCACTATTACCCTAGAAATACTGAGGGCGCAATCCTAACTTGGAGTTAGGGTAGCACAGTTAATCCAGCAGAAGGGACACTGTAAAGTATGTTTGGACCATTCTTGGTGTCAGAGACACCAGCACACAGATATGCGTCATCCTCCCTGACTCAGAGTGGTCTAAATGTGCTTTACAGTGGCCCTTGTGCCAATCAAACTTTGCTGGCCTAATTGTGCTGTCCTAACTCCAGGTTAGGAATGCGCGCCCAATCTAAAAAAACAGAATTAGTGGTTTAATAGAGGAAATCACTGTTTTCAGATGTGCTGTTGTTGTTGTTGCTCCTTTTAATTTTTCTCTGTAATTTTTTAATTGACAGTTTGGAGAAAAAAAAGTGTGTAAATCAGATATATCTGTGCCATTTTAACAGACTATAAAATATGTTCCTTTCAAGTTAATTAGCAAGCAAGAAGCAAAGGGATGCTAATAAATGGCCTGTCTCAACACAGCCAATATGTGACTTTTCTTCCAGTGCTGCAACAAAAGACGATTTTCAAAATCCAGCTAAGAAACACTGAAAAATTGGCGGGGGTGGGGAGGAACAGCCCTCTTCCTTTGCTGACAGTTTATGTTCCATTCTGAAAGTGACAGTTTTGACTTTGTGTGTTTACTAAACTTGGTAAATGTGCATAATCAAGCCTGGCCCAAGAACTCATGGAACCTGGTGGAATGCCAAATGCTGCCCCCCTTAGTGGTGATGGGCTAGCCTCTGTCCTTCCCACTTCTTAAAATGGAAGAGGAAGAAATGGACAGTGTGGTGAAGAGGAAAGTGGTGGGTTAAAGTAGTGGTCAAACCCCGGCCTGGGGGCCAGATGCGGCCCTCAGAAAGCCTCTATCCAGCCCACAGAAAGCCTCTACTAGTCCCCTATGAGCCTCTGGTCCTTCTGACCTTGCTGGCACGGGCTGCACCTCCAAGCTGTGCTCTGCTTGTGTGTGGAAGATATTCTGAGGGCCAGGGAGGCCACGTGCAGGCTCCCCAGCCCTCAGAATGCCTTTAGGCCAAAAATAGGCACTTCCTCGTTTTCCCAAAGACCTGGAAGTGACGATGGAAGTGAAGGCCTTAGACAGCTTAGGCTGTCTTAGAGGCTCCCCTGCCCTCAAAACATGCCCTAGGTGTTTCCTTTCTTGTGATCTGCTGGTTCTGAGATATTTACTCCAGCACATTTAAGTAAGTTGCTTGTGGGGGGAATGGAAGTCCATTAAAGTGTGTGCTGTATTTCTGTGGCTTGTGTTGGTGCTTGGAGGAGTCCTTGAACTTTGAGCCCATTTATTCATTCATCTAAGTTCCCTCTCTAGTGCATTAAAAAAATTTTTATTTACAGCATACTGTATATATTTTTCCAGCCCTCTGGAGAAGGAAATGGCAATACACTCCAGTTCCCTTGTCAAGAAAACCCCATGGACATCAGTATTAAAAGGCTAAAAGATATGATGGCGGAAGATGAGCCCCTCAGGTCAGAAAGCGTCCATTATGCTACTGGGGAAGAGCAGAACACGAGTACTAGTAGCTCCAGAAAGAATGAAGTAGCTGGGCCAAAACTGGAAGGAAGCTCAGCTGTGGATGTGTCTGGAAGTGAAAGGAAAGTACGATGCTGCAAAGAACAATACTGCATAGCTAGTGGAAGGCTGAGAGGCCTGGCGTTCTGTGGTCCATGGCGTCGCGAAGAGTCAGACACGACTTGGAGACTGAACAACAACAAAATCAATGACCGAACAGTTACTGAACACAAAAGACATCTATCAGCAACAGCCGATCATGAGATAATTCTCTGAAGACTCACAGGCGATCTTTGAATCTTTAAAGATACTGTTCCCTTTTAGACCATTCTCTTTCCACAGGGCCCTAAGCAAAGACTTAAATCAGCATAATGAACAGAGCCAAAGATTTCCCCAGAATGATAGGCGTAATTTATTTCCAACAATGCATTAACATAAGACACTGTGACAAAAGTGCTGAATGTGCAAAACTGGAGCGACGCCTTTGCCACTGTTTCTAACTAGTCTTCCGTTGAGTCACGCTGGAGTGCAGGTTCAGGGCCAAACTTGGCCTACACTGAAGCTGACGGCAAAACTCCCACTGGCGTGAAGGGGACCAAGCTTGTTCCTCTCAGTATTGGTTGCTACCAACATGGAAACCAATCGGAGCTCGCAATGCTGGCTTCCTTCTGAAGCCAGTTTTCATTGAACCCGTGGCCAAGAGGCATCACTATAGCAACCAGTGCCGCTAACAAAAGTCACTGTATGTGTAATTTCAGGTGTCTCTATAGCAACAGGAGCCTTCAGGAAGACAAAGAAAAGAATTCTGAAACTGTCCCTTGAATGAAAAGAGGTTTGTGCAAAAAAGAAAAAGGAAAAAGAAGATTGGTCTGAAAAGGTCATAAAGATAAAGCAGCAGGTTAAACCAATGAAAAGTGAATGTCTGGAATGTGCACAAACAATGGCTAAAAGAAGAAAGACAGTAGAGGAGCAAAGGGCAGGCCCAGGCTTTAGAATTAGAGGGAGGTGAGAGCAAAGGGAAATGGTGTGAGTAAACTTTCAGGAATGCAGCGGTCCTTGGAAACTGAACAGAGCAGAAATGCAAGTGGGGGTGCAGCAAGGATTCAGGGGGCTCCTTTAATTGTATGTGCAGCCAGTAACACCTTTGTTCATATTCATTTTTATGAAACTGTTTTATGTCAAACGGCTCTTTAGTTCCTATCCTATTTATCCTTAGAGAAGTTGCCCAAATAGACACACACTCAGGGCGCAATCCTAACCTAGCGTTAGGCCAGCACAGTTTGCCCAGCACAAGTGCCACAGTAGAGTATGTTTGGACCACTCTCAGAGTCAGACAGGGCAGCACACAGACGTGTGCCATCCTCCCTCACTCTGAGAGTGGTCGAAATGCTCTTTACGGTGGCCTTTATGCAGTGATGGGATCAGCTAACGACTCGGGGGAACGCTGGGTGGGCAGCAGGAATGGGCTGCCCTGGCCTGGGAGGGAGCACCCACTTGCCGAGGGGGACGGGTGGGGGCCCCCGGGTGCCAGGGTGTGCAGCGGCGGGGTGCACCACCTGGGGGCAGCCCGTCCGGTGGGCGGGCGGGCGGCGGACCCAGACGGACGGGCTGCCAATCACCCGGAAGTCCCGCCCAGCCTTCCTGCTGCCCGCCCAGCGTTCCCCCCGAGTTGTTAGCTGATCCCATTACTGCCTTTGTGCCAGCCAAACTTCGCTGGCCTAACTGTGCCGGTCTAACTCCAGGTTAGGATTGCTCTCTCAGTGTATCTTTCCTTTAACTTTTTTTTTACACTAAAGACATCTTCTGAGTGCATGGAGCAAGGGGGGGTGTTTGTGAGATTCTTAACCCTTTACATCCCTTCAACATGGAGAAGGCAGGATATAAATTTTCCAGTAGCAATAGTAATCCTCTACCCTTTGTAGTAGTCACCTAGCTTTCTATCCCGGGGGGGGGGGGAAGAGAAGGTATGGATACCCATCTCTTTTTCTTTGTGTAACTAAATGAAAAGTAACTAGGAAAGAATATTGAGGGGGAAAGGCATTCAGCAAATCCTCTCCCCTGTCCTTTCTCCTTTTAATCTAGCAGCCCCACAAGACTGGTTTTATTTTTTAAAAAAAATCAGAGTAAAGATAAGTGTGACTGCATGATGGAAACTTGCCACTGACCTCTCCTACCGCCAAGGCTCACTGTAGCTTTGGAGATGCTCAGCAACAATGTCACGGTCATGCACCCTGGAAGGAGGGCTGATTGACAGCTCTCCAGCGGTCCATCCACCAAAGTTGATGACAGCTAGGAGCTGATATCAGCCCCCCAAAATGGCTGCTGCAGGTGGAGCAGGGGAATGAAGGAGAATGCTACAGCTGAGGAGGAAAACAGCATGGCAAGGATAGAGACCAGAAGGTAAAGCCTAAAGAAAACCAAGAGGAAGATAGCAGATAGCAGAGAATAAAGGGTGAGACCTAGGAAACTGATTGGGGGGACAAAAAGCAGCTGCTCTTCTACCAAAGCCCCAGGTGTGGTTAGGCCACCTGCAGACGGCATCCCATGAGCACAGATCTCAAGGAAGCAGTGCAGTGGCCCTCCCTTCATCCCCAAGATTGAAGTCTCTTGAGGAGGAAGACTCTGCAATGGGACTAATCTGGCAAGCTAACTGCAAGCTGAAGTACCCTCACATCTAATGAGGTGCCTGGGGGTGCAGGAGGTCTCCACCTGACTGAGGCTAGGGGGTGGTGCTCATCTCCTTTTCTAAGCTGAGGAGCCGGTGTTTGTCCAAGGAGAAGCTTCTGTGGTCATGTGGCCCGCATGACTATACGCCATAGCGCACGGAACGCCGTTACCTTCCCACCGAAGTGGTCCCTATTTATCTACTCGCATTTTTACATGCTTTCGAACTGCTAGGTTCACAACTTAGCAGTTTACCCATGTCCCTGGAAATATATATATTCAAAGAGTAACCATAAAGAAAGCCCAAACCAAGCAAAAAGGATTGGACCGTAAAAAGAGCTGTTCCCGGCTTGCAGCGTGCCTGGGGCAGGGCAACATCACCATGCCCCCAACACAGCTGCCCCACCCCTGTGAATTGCGCAGCCACACCTTCATGCACCCGGAATTGCTCCATTAAGGAGCAATCCGAGCACAAGGAAGGCGGGGCAAAAAGCGCATGGATTTTTCTGTGCCACAGTCGCCGCCCATTGTGCTTGCCAGCCCCCGCAGCACCCTCCTTCCGCCTCTGACCTTATATTAAATGAAATTAGTGAGGAGGCTGTACAAGTTGCTATCTGTTAATCTGCAGGGTCAGCAGTGATGCTGTCTACTGTCAGAGTGCCTGCTTGTTTTCACTATGATCTGCTGTATATCTAGAAATGATGCAAATATTACAACGCTACAATATATACCTCCAATGTTCTCTCTTGTTAAGAAGATTAAGCCAACTTGCCCTGTCCACTGGAATTTATCACTGCCCAAAGTGGGAATGATGTAAAAAGAATATGTAGCCAGACATGTCATGTCGTGGGTATGTGGGGGTACGCGAGTACCCGTTCCTAGGATTAGGGCTGACCCCGCCCATTCGCCCGCCCACTTGTCGACTCCGTCAGCGCTCTGCTCCGCCCCCTGCAACGTTTGAATTGCCTGCACATTTGAGTTGCCTACACGTTCTCAGAGGCAGGCAGGCAGGCAGGCAGGCAGCGGAGCGAGGGAGACCGATGGCAGCAGCAGCGTGAGCAGGTAGGCTGCCTGGGGTTCCTCCCGAGGAGGCGCGGTGATTCCTGGGGGGGGGAATCGGTAGCCCGCGCGGCGGCCCCGGGGAAGGCCCGGGGAGGCGCGGGGAAGGCCCTAGGAGGCGCAGTGGTTCCTGGGGGCGGTCCTGGCTTCCGGCTATGACCTCACTTCCGGTGGGCAGGCCCTGACACAAAAGTGAAGCCCTGAAGACTACCTATATGATCGTTGTTTTACACCTGATGTCTATCCTTTCTCCTGAGCTTGAAAAAGTTCAGAGGTTATTAGAAAAATGTACATACTGATTGTTTCCATGCTAGCTTAAAACCATGCCTACTTCATCTGATGGGAAAAAAAAAACCTGTATTGAGGACACAAGAGAAGTTCTGCAGCTTGGATTTTTATTCTGTGATCAAAGAGAGCCCCCCTAGTGGAATCACTCACTTTTTAGCCTGGATTTGATTTGATGTTCTTAATCATACCATCATGCAAATCCTTGGGCGTTTCCACAGGCTCTTTTAAATAGAGCTCTCCAACAGCAAAACAAAACAGGACTAAAGTCAAATAAGTGATTCACCCAATAACAAAACATATACTGTTTTTTTAGAAGAGCATGAGTGAGTGGTATCATATCTGAATGGTATAGTAGGGCAAAGCTTCTAAACCAGTAGTTCTCAAGCTTTCTAGCACTGGGACTCGCTCTTTAGAATGACAATCTGTCTGGGACCCACCGGAAGTGATGTCTGCCCAACAGACACCAGAAGTGAAGTGCTGTCATTGTGATGCCAGAGACGGCTCTTTTCCTGAGACTGCAGCAATTGGTTGGGTTATTTCTCAGCCATTTTCCAAAAGCAAAGTGAATCAGAAAGGCGGGGAAGCCTATTTGCAACTTTAACACAAGCAAAACAACTTCACAGCCGTCCCCTTTCCAGCATCCCATCTTTACATATTTTCAATATGGCTACTCTAGATACTTCGCAAACCACCTGAAATTGGCTTGTGACCCAGTTTGGGAACTACTGTTCTAAACCATTAACAGACTGGCTCATCTCCCATTCTTGGGAGAACCTCCCAAGTGGTTGCTGGGGACAGCAGTATTGTTAGGGCTGGCACTGAACCAGGGGGCAATTCTGGGGTGCACCAAGGAAACTTTGCAAAGTTACAGAGGATGCAAGGGCAGAACTCTCAGATTATGCACATGGCAACATGTGGTATGGAAATCATGCATTATACCGTTAATCAGTTTTCTTGAAACTTTCTACAGCTAGATGGTAGGTCACTGTCACAAGATCTCTGTTACAAGATGCCATGATGGCCATTAGACAGGGCTGCCCCATATGGGTGTGTGGCTCGTGCACTGCACAAGGGTGCCACAACCACCCTTGTGCAGTGCATCTGTCTGGGGCATCATTCCTATCTGGCTGGAACCTGCCCATCCTCTGCCTGCCATTCCCTCTGCTATCACACTGCTGCTAGAATGAGCTGGGCAAGCACCTCAGTGCAAGCACCTCAGTGCCTCAACCATTCAGCATGCTGGCCTAAGCACACACTCGCAATAATTGGTAGCCACTCACCCAGGAATTGCTGCTGGGAGCTTCTGGCAATAATTGCTGCTGGCAATAGTAAGTCAAATCTGGACAGGTCCTCAAGGTTGTATTCCATCCTTTTGCTAGCTGGCCTTCTCACACGCTCCCCCCAACTAATCAGCTCATCAGCACCTCTGACTGTCCAGAACAGGTATTGCAGCTTGTCTCAGCCTGACATTCCATCTTCCACAGATTCTTCCACAAGACCACAGATTCTCCTTCTTAGCTTCAGGCAGCTCAACCATCAGTCCACACCTCCTGCCTATAATCTTATCTATAAAGGATAGCCTCACCTCTTGCAGGAGGGAGCGCCAAACAAAGAAAGCTCTTTCACATATTTCTGCCAGGCATACTTCTGTCCCACTCATCTGGCGGCAGTCAGCAATTGTGCAGCAGCATTCTGCAGAAGCTGAAACTTCAAGATGGTCTTCAATGGCAGCCCCTTCTAGACTGTATTGCAGCAGTCTAGTCAAGATTAAACTAATGCATGAAAAATTTGAACCATGGTTAGGATTATCCAATCCAGTGACGAACACAGCTGGCACACTAGCCTAAGGTGGGCAAAAGCTTAATCACACTGACACTTGGGCATTCAGGTGTAAAACAGATTTATTCCAAAGGTGTGAATTTTCACTTTCAAAGGTAGCGCAATCCCTTCCAGTACAAGTTGACAATCCATGACTTAGATTCCAGATTTCCTTACCAACAGCTGATTCTGATCCTGATTTGTGAGATGCAATAAGAATAGCAAGATTGGAGGGAAAAAATCAGTAAACAACTTCATGGCTTCGAAGTTTCCCATGAGCTGTAATTACAGAAGTTCATACCACTTGTCTTTGTAAAGAAAACTAAGACATACAGAAAATGTCAGCAGTGCAATACATAATTGGCAAACAAGATTTTTTCTTGTACTTCAGTTATTTAACATGCTGACACCTTCTGAATGTCTTACTTTCCCTTACAGAGACATAATTGTATCATTTTTCTGATTTTCAACAAATAGCTACAGATAACAAAGAAAGAGCCCTTTCATATGCTATTCCTTTTGTCTTCCAACACATGCAGAAAAAACAACACACACATCCACATAGCTAGATATTGTTCCAGGGTTAAACTTTACCACACTTTCACCCCTCCCCCATTGACCACCATTATCCCCTCCTTTTGTAAAACCTCCTGAAAAAACACACAGTTGAGAAAGTGGCACAGATTATATCATAATTAGTTCAAATTAAACCTATAATTGGCTGTGGCCAGTTCTTTCTTCAAGGATTGCAGGGAAAAAATAACAATGTTGTGCATTGACTACTCATTGAATTGGTTTTTCTAGCAAGCAAGGCGATCTGCCTGACAGAGCAATCCTATAATCCACACAGCGTTGATGCAACAGGGTTGCCTTGACGCTGCGCACTTAGTGCCAACGCGGCTGGCACAAGGGAGGCACCATTTTGGCTACTCGCATGGGCTGAGTCACTTTGCTGTCTGGTGGTGGACCGCAGCGGTACTTGGAGTCGAGCGATGTTTACTGGAGGAATGCATAGGAAGGAGGCAAGGAGAGTCCAGTGGGGAATCAGCAACACCCTGGAATGCCTCAGCTTTGTTATTCACCGGTGCAGTAATAGGTGCAAGCACAGAAGGTGCAAGGGAGTGGCAACAGGATGCAAGCATCTTGTTGTCTCATGCCTCCCTGGGGCACCTGGTGGGCCGCTGTGAGATACAGGAAGCTGGACTAGATGGGCCTTTGGCCTGATCCAGCAGGGCTCTTCTTATGTTCTTATGTAAGGAGAGGAAGAGCAAACGGGGGCGGGGGAAGGGAAGTGAGGGGACAGCAGATTGCTGTGCAACTCCTTGGAGAACTGAGCAGGAGGAGTGCCTTGCATAGACAAGGGGGTGTTAAAAATAGAAGGGGAGTCGTATTGGGGGAGTGACACCCGCCCCAGGTGTCAAATGCCCCAGCAATGCCAATGCTGCTACACACTGTGGGGGTATGAGCTCAAAATGAAAGCATATCTCAGTGGTTCTCAACTTTTTACCACTTTTTAGAATGGCACTTGTGCTGGGACCCACCAGAAGTGATGCCATTAAACCTGGAACTGATGTCATGGCAGGAAGTTACATCATCAAGCAGGAAGTACTATCATTGTAACAAAATGACACTCCTGAAATGCAAATTGGCATTCTTGAATTGCAGCAATTGTACAACCATGAAACATGGTTGACAGAAAACCAGATTAGGACAAAATATGATGTAAAAGCACTGAACTAAAAACAATTAAAAAAACAACAACCCTCACTTGAAAATTCAAACTGTTCAAAATTCAAACAGGAATATAGCAAGGAATATAGCAAGGTCTGCAGCTCCCAAGATGGCAGCTCACCAGATCTCCACAACCCACCTGACATCATGCTGCGACCCACCAAGTCGCTATGACCCACAATTTGAATGACACTGGCCTAGCTGTTTTTCAAAAGAATCTTCTTGGCCATGTCCTATTATCTCCTGAAGGCTACAATCCTATAAACACTTCCATGGGAGGAAGCACCATTGGATGCAGTAGGACTTACTTCTGAGTATACACGCCTAGGCCTGTTCTCAAAGAAACTCCTGAGAAAGTTGGCCAGAACACCGTTCCTTGGTACATCAGGCTGAACATATCCCTGTGGTCACTTTAATTCAGTGGTTTTCACTTCGGTGCAAAAGTCATAGTAAATGACTGTGCAAAGACCAAAATTATTTCTCCAATGCTGCTTTTATGCCTTGGAAGTGATTACAAAGTCTTGTCTCTTTTTATGCTGAGCGAATTTAGCGGGGCAAGGGATTTTTACTTGCAAAGAAAAAAATGGAATGTCTTCGAACGGCATCACATTGTTTATGCATGAAACCGGCTTGCAATACTCTTTGCAATGGGGAATACTCACAACACATGTCTGAGTAAAAGAAATTGCAATGATGCAACCTCAAGATAAAAAAAATGAGACAGGACAGCTTTAAGAGGGAAACAGGAAGTTGTAACCAGAATCCAGCTGAGTCCTGAGCTGTGGCAGTTTGCAAGAGACTGCTAATAAAGCAGATGTGTTTGTTATGCATTTCAGCGCTGTCTAGACTTCCTTTCTCCAAAGCAGACTTCAATGTGTGCAGTTTTCTCTAGTTTTGCATCTTGCCACTTATTCTGTGGGGTGATTGCAGGGTGTTGCAAAGCAACAGAAATGAAATGGAGAAACCCAGGAAATTGGAGACAGTGAAAGCTGAGGACCAGTTTTATCATCAGGGTGCTGTGGAGCTGCTGGTCTTTAACGTTCTGCTCATCCTGACCATACTCACCATATGGCTGTTCAAAAACCACCGATTCCGCTTTCTGCACGAGACGGGAGGCGCCATGCTCTACGGTGAGTGTTTCGATGTGCTGTGCCGTGGCATTCTGAACTTGTTGCATGATGTGTATAATTAGACACTTGAGCTCAAGGGCTGACAAAGCCCCGAACAAGGAAAAAGTCATAAGCTCATTGAACTGTGTGGCATAAGCTCATTGAACTGTGTGGCAAAATAACAAATAAAATTCATCCTCTCTCTCTCTCTCTCTCTCTCTCTCTCTCTCTCTCTCTCTCTCGGCACATCTAGAGGATAACTGGTCAAGGAAGTAAATGTCATGAGCTCACTGCCAACCTAATGGGCTTCAGTGGGCATATCAGAACTCCAAAATACTTGTTTATTTCCTGAGCAGCAGCCTGTATTCAAGAGATTATATTTCTTAAGCTTCTGGTACAGTATTGGGTGAAATCCAGCCACTACGATGTCAGATGGCTGCACATGGGACATTATCAGAACTTGGGGGAATCCTCCTGGGTCCTGCCTCATTGTCTGATGTTGATTAAGCAAATAGAAGATTTATGTTGTTTCTGCCGCACTCTAAAAAAACAGCTCGCGAAAAATGAGACTTTCCTAATGCTGTCATTGGTGTCTCACCCCATCTTGTCTCCTCCAGTTTACATTTTTCTTTATGTGGGTTTCCTGTATTTTCATATGTAAGCCATGTGTCAGAAGGACCTTTTGTGAACCTTGCTGCTAAGAAACCACATGCCGCATAACTGATGGGCTGTGCATCACATTGCAATGTGGATTTATACCTTGTATGTATAGATGTTCATTTTGTTTGTGTTTGCTGTTATATTGATTTTATTTTGGGGGGGGGGACTTTTGCAAATAATGTGGTGTTCATACCCCCACAATCTCAATCAGCCTATTGAAGCAGACAGAATCCAGTAGTTTATAGATTGTATATTACGGTATATTTGTACCCTAGAGCAATGTTATTCAAACTGTGGGTCGGGACCCACTTGGTGGGTCACGATCTGATGTCAGATGGGTTGTGGAAAGTTGGGAGCAGCCATGTTGGAAGCTGTAGACCTTATTATATTCCTATTGTGAGTGTTCACGATTTGAATTTTCAAGTGAGGGTTTTAAAAAAAATGTTTTTAGTTCAGTGCTTTTACATAATATTTTGTCCTAATCTTGCTTTCTGTCAGAGATGTTTCATGGTTCTGCAATTGCTGCAGTCCAAGAGTGCTAGTTTGCATTCCAGGAGTGTCGCTTGATTACTTCACAATGATAGCACTTCCTGCTTGATGATGTCACGTCCGGCTATGGCATCACTTCCAGGTTAATGACATCACTTTAGAGTGGCATTTTAAAAAGTGGATCCTGGTCTAAACCATTTGAGAACCACTGCCCTAGAGGAACTCTGCAGTTTTAACAAAAGCATTAGCGTTTGTGCATTAGGGATTCAGATCCCTGCCAGAATGTGTTAAGTGTTGCTTATCTCAAAAATACTGATTGTGTTGTTGCATCAACAGCAGGCAGGCAGCCACCATACTGATGTGCCTTTAACCATTACAATGTTTACCCAGCTTTCATTGTCAGTGTTCCACAGATTAAAAAAAAATTAATTAAGTAAACTTTCCAAACAGAATAAAAATACACTTTGCATCAAGGAAGTATAGATTAAAACTCCAATTATGTTGGACATAATGCTAGCACAGAATCAATGGGATAATTATATAGCCAGTTTTAGGTCCATCAAAGTTATCAATTCAAGTAGTGAATATAGTTTATTAGCTATAAATAAGGAATAAAGAATGGCAGGGAGTATGTCATGAAAAGCCAATACTGTACTAGAAACCCGATGCTGTGGTTGTACTTCCCATAAAATTGTCAAGGAAATAAATTAGTTTTGAAAACGAATAGAGAAATATGATTTTTCCATCCTGTAGAAGATTTGACCTGCATAGTTCATTCCTTGATTGAAGCAATAAAACTAAGTTTCAAGGAAAGAAATGGGAACTGATTGAAGAAGAGCATACAGAGGCAATGCAGGCAAATGTTTTTGATTTTGTTTCTTCTGTTTGGCACACAAGATAGCAATTTTGCTCCTAGACAGAGAGAGAGAACACTGTGTGATGGCTATCATAGGATGGACCTGACCAGGGAATCCACTACCTGACAGTATCTGGGACCTACCACTAATACTGCCTCTATGTACGCCCTCCCACAAACACCCTCTGGAAAGGAAAGCACAGCCTCTTCCTTTCTTCAATCTTTTTGTTCAATCTTGTACCATTTTTTTGACAAAACAGGAAGTGCCAGTCATGCTGGGAACTCCCAGTACATTCTATAACTCCTGTTTAGTTTAAAGGGACTGCAAGGAAGGAATGAGGTGAGTAGATAGGAAAGTGGACCATTGCTGCCTATGTGCAAAAAAGCCACATCTGGCCATGTACTTCCTGATTTGTTTAAAGGGATAGCATGAGGAAGGAACAAGGTGAGTCCGTAGGGAAGCAGATCAGTGTGGCTCCATCTGCAGCGGGTACTTCAAATCTGCCACTCCCCTGCCACCTGCTGCTTGACACAGCCTGCATCTCCATGAATGGTCCAGCGTTGTGTCTATGTTCTCCCTCATTAGGCTACTATCACTTCTGGTACACCTGAATTCAGTGATACACAATGCAGGTCATGAACTTCTAGCTAAATCCCATAATTCATTTTTCAGCATCCTGTACTTCTTCAGGCTCACAGGATGTTACAAGACGGGATGTTACAAGATGTAATTTATGGTCCACCAGGTACTTACCTGGGTATGCCAGGCAAGGTGGTTGTACTAGAATTCTATGGCAGCCATTGGTCACTTCTCTCTATCTGCGATTTTGGACTGGAGCGGAACTGTGGCTGAAGTCTGCTACCTTCAGTACATATATTCTGGAGTGCTGTCAATGAAATGGATGGAATTGTTCTCAAGCATGAATATTTCATGCCAAATTTCCCCTTTTTTCTTATTCAGTATCTAATAGTGATCCTACTCATTGCAATTTTTTTTTACTTGAAGTCTCTCTTGACAAAGAGAGTTGGTTTCAATCAAAAGCATCCTCTATTTAATTTTATATTTTGCACCTTGTCATTCCTGACTCAAGTCTATCAGTTGGCTTGATGGAATGTTTGAATTCGCACTGTCATGAAGAATTGCTTTGGGCCATTTAGGCTTGTTTATTTTCATTTTTCTTTCTAAAACCTATTCTCAGTGGCTGGCATTACATCCACATTACCATTTTGCAGTCTTTCTGAAATTCTGAGGAACGCTGTTAAATAAATTCACCATTGTGAGCAACAATTAACACCTGCCTTATTTTTTAATACAAGGGTGATTTTCTCAGGTCAGTTCAGCTATAATATGGGCTGTTCCTGCAATGGAAGACAATAAGCCCATAAGTGTATGTGGCACGGAAGGTATCCCAAACCATGCTTGCTGCTGTCATATTTTTGTCTGAATTTGAGAGTGCAATCTTAACCTGAAGTTAGGCCAGCACAGTTAGGCCAGCAAAGTTTGGCCGGCACAAGGGCCACCATCAAGTATGTTTGAACCACTCTCGGAGTCAGGGAGGATGGTGCATGTCTGTGTGCTGGCCTCTTTGTCTCCAAGCGTGGTCCAAACATAATTTATGGTGTCCCTTGTGCCAGCCAAATTTTGCTAGCCTAACTGTGCTGGCCTAACTCCAGGTTAGGTCTGAATTTTGTAGCTTGGGCTTTATCCATATAATTGGAAGAGATAAATTTTGCTACATTGATTGTTCAATCCTGGAATATCAGCCCCCCCCCCCACTGTGCAAGCATAGGTCTGATGCATTCGGTTAAACCAGCTAAACAATTCACTAGGATTAAGTCATGAAGCCCCACATACCATTTAACCTTCTAACATTGACACGGCTTTTCCTGAATGATATGGCTACCTTCCTGGAGGGAGTGGATGGCCACCTGCCGAAATTTGGTGAACCTTTGCTTCTATATGCAGATGACGCAATTATACTCTCACGGATTCACATAGGGCTGGAAAGGTTCGTCAACAAATGTATAGATGACCTATCAATTAACAAGCTACAGTTGAATTATAGTAAATCCAAAATAATGATATCTGCAAAAATCTGGAAACCAATTAATTGGAGATTTAAAGGTCATGCGACTGAGCAAGTGAAATTTTTTTAAATACCTAGGTATCTATTTTTCGTACAATCACACCTGGGTGTGACACATCGCAATATGGTTGTGACCACTGCAAAAAAAACTATGCAAGCCATCATTCGCTTTTTTTTATAATGAGGGTAGCTCCTATGTGCCAGCAGCTCTTAAAATGTTCAATACGAAAATAATATCCCAAACCCTTTACGGGATCCCTATATGGATAAAAGCATTGGCCCATACAATAGAACAGCTACAAGCAGTATTTTTTGAGGAAAATTCTAGGCCTACTGAATTGCATGCCCCTATGCCGCCTTATGCTTAGAGACTGGCCAATTCCTGATAGAGACACAGGCTTGGCTAAGAACTATTACGTTTTGACTTAACGTTTACTATAATCGAGATCAAAACAGTTTACTCTACCAGCTCCTGAAGGATGTATATCCTCCGTAGGCTCTTTCACCTTGGAAAAAAACTAAGAATGATTGGTCTTGATGTTGATTCCCTAGGGTCACTCCCTCAATCTGAGGCCTACCAATTGATTAAATGCAGTATCATGGACATCCAAGCTCAAAGGTTACTAAGCCTAGCGAATAAAACTTGCTCTCCCCTGAACCTTCAGATACCAATTATAATTGGACAACCTCCAACATATTTATCCTTGTTAGAATGCCCCTGGGAAAGAAGGGCTCTTTCGCTAGCCAGATGCAACGCCATGCCTTTGGCAGTGACGCAAGGCAGATATAGGGGAACCCCTTAAAATGACAGACGTTGTTCGTGTGTACTTGATGGGGTTGAGTCGCTTGTTCACTTGATTTTTTACTGTCCATTTCATGCTGAGGCCCGGAAGAAGTTATTAGATTCAGTGCTGAAAAGGAAGTATCATTCCCCCAGAGCCTGAGATGCTAAAATAGCAAGCCAAATTGGGTGGCGAGCCAATTCTAACTCAAAAGGTAGCTGCCTTTTTGCACCAAGTGGTGAAGAGCTGCTGCTCACGATGAGGTCTCAGGGGCTACATTTCTATTTTATGGTTTAACCTTATTTTGTACAGATGTATGCTCATATGTCTGTATATATGCCAGTAAAGGTTTGGAATTGAGATAAGGCTTTCCTTAGGTGGGTAATTTGCCAACATGATCTTCCACGAGGGTTGGAGAATGAGGGAGACTCTGCAGTACTCTTAACTGCCACACAAAGAGACCCCAATAGAATAGGATCCACACTTTGCAAGCAAAAGGATGGCATCCCCTGCTTTCTCCATTTTGCTCCTCAAAAGTCCCTTGTGTGACAGTGTGATGTTTCATGAGTGCCTTGAGTGTTCAAGCACCAGAGTCATTGGCTTCTGCTGCAATAGCATGAGACCCAGCACCAGTAGCACCAACTCCGTGGGTGCCGGTATGCTGTCGGCACCCCAATAACTTGCAATGGGTTCTCAGCACACACAAAGCACCCACCCCCAAACAGTGGGGCACCCCCATGTTCGGCGCTGGGCCGGGAGCACGCCCGGCCCAGTGGTGAACAGGCCCAGACAAGGGCAGTGCGATCGAGCCAATGAGCTCCTTCCCAAGGCGTCGCTGGCACCTCAGGAAGAAGCTCATTGGCTCGCCCGTCCTGGCCTCGGAAGGGGGCGGGACTGCTTTGCCACACCTAGCCCCGATGCAAAGCAGCCACTTCTGAGGCCAGGCCGCGGTGATCGCCCACCCTAGCCTCAGAAGGGGGTGCCACGAGCAACCGCTTCCGAGGCTGGGGAGATGACAGGGGCCGTGGCCATGTCAGGGGGTGTGGTCATGTCAACATCAGAGGTGTGGCTATATCAACATCAGGGGTGTGGCTATGGGCACTCCAAATGTTGATGTCAAGTCGGCACCACTGCCCAGCACCAACGTAAGGGAGGCAAACCTTGAACCAGTGCTGGAGCTTCTATCTAGTGTAGTGACTCTCCTCCATGGACTCTCCTCCATGCTTGATATCGGCTGTCCTTACCTCTACTGAGAGGAGCTCAATAGAAACTCCTACTGAGAAGAGCTCAGTAGAAAACTGGATGTGCCCATCCAATGCCTTGGGGGACATTTCTGAGCCTGTAGAGGCTGTGACTGGACCATGGTTCTGGTCACCTTCAGAAGCCCTCTTGGTCCTCTTGGTCTGCAACCCACAGATCTTATGATCCGCTGCCATAGGCCCAGGATGTGATTGGGCCATAAGTCTGTGAAATCAAGGATTCACTGTAGGTAACAGATTACAGAACAAATATCTCCAACATCATAGACATGAATGAACGTGCTGATTGCAAGCAAAGATACATTCTTACAGATTTCTAAGCATGTTCTGCAGAACTTATTACTTATAAAATTAAATATGTGGTTTGAGTGCACTTGATCTTTGAAACAGGAAGGAACGCATGTGGCAAAGCTCAAATCTGTAACTGATCAACCACAAAGCGAGCATCAAAAAGGAGTTAAACTTTCCTTTTAAAAAGGAATGCTTGCTTTTGGTCCAAGTCAAGAGGAAGAAGGACATCTGCAAATCATTTCTTGCCCTCTCATGGTTGGGCAGTAACGTATGTCTGCCTTTGCAATCAGAACATTAGTTGAACCATCTGATTTGTAGAGATACAATCTGCAGTCATAGTGTTAGATTCTATGAAGGTTTATTGGTATGAAAAAAAAAATTGCCAAGCAGAGACAATTGCACACCCCACACACATGCACTCGTGTTGTTTGCCTACTAGCCTCCAAGACTGTTAAAGTGTACACTAATTATTCTCATGGGCTTTTTTCCCAAAGTATGCTAAATTAGACCTTCAGGGTTGCTTGGAATGGATCCAGGTCTTCCAAGTCAAAACTCAGCAACAAGAAAATATCCAGGTAACATGGCGAGGAGTCATGTCATCTCATGCTTTAACTTAGTTTTAGTTTTGCTGGCTTTTTCATACAGATGTTTTCACAGCCGCATGTGTGTGTGTGTGAGTGAGTGAGTGAGTGAGTGAGTGAGAGAGAGAGAGAGAGAGAGAGAGAGAGAGAGAGAGAGAGAGCGCACACACGTTGACAGCAAACACCCCCACTTTCATTCACCAAAAGGCTGCTTTTAGGCTTTCCTGTTGACTATAATAAAAATGAGTTTTTCTGCAATTGCTCTGCTAAAGGATTCCAATATAATATATGAATGTTAGCAGATGGTTCAAAAAGCAGAAGTCCACATTGCAGCTCTTTCCCATGCCAGTATTGGCCCAGTCCACGAGGTGGTAGTGTGTCAACCTACCCTTATAAATTTAATTATGATAGATTCAATTGTATTTTAAAAAAATGCAGTAAGTCATCAGCTCAGGACAAAATTGTCTTGTGTTATGGTTAGGGGTGGGAATTTTGGGTGATATTTTTTTCCAAAATTTCTTGATTAAAATAGAAAACTGCAGTGTTTTATGTTTTTATTCAAATTTTTATTGCAAGTTGTACAAACAGTGCAATAAATAAGGGTGAATGGTCCTGCAAAGGCGAGCAATCACTGGCACATACGCCTCAGCCTGAAATAGCCTGCTCAAAGATTCCTGAGCTGCAGGGTGCAATCCTAACCAACTTTCCAGCACTGCGGTATAAGGACAATGCAGCTCTGAAGTAAGGGCACAAACATTCCCTTACTTTGAGGAGGCCTCTGTGAGTACTACTCTGCTGCAGAATGCAGCACATGCCCCATGACACAGCTATGTCAGTGCTGGAAAGTTGGTTAGGACTGCGCCAGCTCTCTGATCGAGCTTCGGCTTACTACTTCCACATTCCATTAAAGTCGCCCCAGCATGCACTGTGAACTATGAACATGCATGTTCATGCAAGTTTAAGCAAGCTTCCTCCTGTTTCTGCCACTCCTCCTCGTGATCCATTACTGAAAACTATTTGTGGATTCCTCGAAACTGCATCAAAAATAAGCAAAAGTGGTGTTATTTTGCGATTTGATCTAAATTTCATTTTATGTAGTGTTGTGAGTAGAAATTCTCATTATTTAGTATTCTGTGTTGATCATAGGAAAAAAAACTAACCCTAGTTATGGTATTTTATTTGGGAATTTTAATTTTGTACTCCAGATAACAAATATGACCCATATTGCTAACTGAAAGACATTAAACCCCTGCTAACTGGGCAAGAGGCACTTTTTCAAGAGGTGTCCTCTTATATTTAGCAGGGGGAGAGCAATTGTCCCTCTTCACCCCAGCACAGTGTCTTTCTTGTGGCTGTTGCTGGTGGTGTTCTCCATTCTTTTAGATTGTGAGCCCTTTTGGGACAGGGAGCCATTTAACTTTAATGTTATTATTTGCCTGTAAACCACTTTGTGAACTTTGTGTTGAAAAGCAGTATATAAATACTAGTGATTGATTGATTGTTTTAATCAATCAATCAATCAATCAATCAATCAATCAATCAATCAATCAAT
>JAJKFI010000002.1:43088610-43125879 GCA_029204185.1 Lerista edwardsae | reverse complement strand
AATCAATCAATCAATCAATCAATCAATCAATCAATCAATCAATCAATCAATCAATCAAACACAGTAATATTTCCCCTAACACTGCTTTAGTATGATTGGCCAGCTATTCTGGCCAATGGAAGAAAATCATTCTGAGCCAATCAGCTTCCATTTTCCATAGCGTAATTCATTTCCTGCTTCTTACCATCAAGTAATGATGTATTCTATAGCACTATTTTGTGCAGTGCTCTACGTTTTGTAATGGGGCACTTGTGCTATGGAAAGTATTGCTGTAATAGGAAATATCAGTGACTGTAGAACTGACAGATGATGGAAAAATTAAAATAATGGATTCCAATGGGATTAGAATAGAGCTGAGCTTGAAAATCAGGCGTCACCATCTCAGAATGAGAGAATTACCAAGTCTAAAATCTGCCTGTCCCTGAGAAAGAGAAAGGGCCAAAGGTAATAGCAGTGTAATGTACAGAGTACCCTCTTTCCTTTAGATGGGACTGGCTTTGGATCCTGTGGGTTGGGGTTCCACATTCAGGCAGGGCTTTTTTTTTTTCTTCCTAAAAGAGCATTCAAACATGCAACCTTCCACCTGCAAGTAGGTGCCAGATGCCTAAAACAAGACCTTTGGTGGTGGTGTGTGTGGTTAAAAATACATTTTTGAATGAAGCTATTTAGCTAGCTGGTCATGTAATATTACACAGAGTTAGTGACAATGCTGCAGTAATTGCCTCTGACACCCGCATATGTGGCCCTCATAAATATTTTAATTCCAGGACTGAAGTGTGCCTATATTTTGTTCCTTCGGGAGCCGCACAAGGTCAAGAGCTCCATTAGCAAACTGACAGTATTGATTATCAACATCTGCCATATCTCAGGCCTTTCGTCTATCAAGCGTATCTCAAGCCTTTTGTCTTGGTGCAGACCACTTTCGGTGCCTCTTAATGTACAAGTGAATTAAAGATGCAACCGGAATAAGCGTGTCCCACTCTCATCATAGTCACAGAGTGCTTCTTTCACTAAATAGCTTCTAGTGATACATTGGTGTAGTATAACAGTGTATTATGGATCAAGGAGATGACTCCCACAGCCCAATCCTAAGCTGCACCGGAACAGGCTGGCCGGCGGGCCTGTGCTATATCCAGCGCAGCTTGGGAGGCCACTGGAGCCTCCCCTATGGGTTCCTCAGACCTGTGCCCGTGAAATTGCCTAATGGCCACATCCTAAGCCCACCCCCATTCCCAGGCCAGTGTGTGTGCATGTGTTTAATCTTCTTCTTGACCCTCAATTCCTCTGATTCAAATCACGCGCATCCCAATGGGGGAATCCCCCAATCCATTTCTAATTTCTTTTAAAGCAACAAAATCAAGACTATTACAGATCTCTCATGGTGACGTGGAATTTGCTTTTGAGGCAGGGAATATCTTTAGGTCTGTAAGCTGTGAACTGCAGCGCCAGACAAAAAACATAACCATGGAGAAAACTGGAATTATCTCTCGCATGTAGATACAATTGGTGAAAATGTGGTCCTACTGTTCCGTATCCTTTTGTTGTTGTTGTTAAGCTCAAGGAAATGTGAAACCTGCTGTTAGTGAACATTATCTGTTCCACATCAGAAGCTCCTTACGATACTATACCCTGCTGGAACACAAAGTAATTATGCCCCTTTTAACTGCCATGTATACCAGCTGTGCTAGAGTGAGTCTCCCACTCTTCTACCATAAGAGAAGCAACTGTCTTCATCAGACATTTGTATAAGAAGATGATTAAAAAGCGGGAGGCGAAGGTTTATTTACTTTTTACATTACTTTTTTGAAAGGCTACCTTCTAGCTCAGTGTTGTTCAAACTGTGGGTCGGGGTCCACTTGGTGGGTCGCGACATTCTGAGGATCAAACTGAGGAGGCAATCCTAAGTAGCGCCGGAATAGGCAGCCCGGCAAGCCTGTGCTGTATCCATCGCAACTTAGGAGGCAGCAGGAGACTCCCCGGTGTAATAGCAAGTTCGTGGCTCCAGCCTCCTTGCTGGGCTCCTTGGATCTGCGCCTGCGATTTCATGGACGCAGGTCCGAGGAAGCTGCGCAACCCAAATTGGGCCATGCGGGCAGGGGACAGGGCCTTGGATATGCCCTAATGGCCGCATCCCTCTCCCACCCTCATCCCCAGGTCAGCATGCCCACCCACCCCCTACCCAGGAATGCCACCTGCCTGTCCGCCCTCCCTACTCACAGAACCATCCCTGCGCCAGCTGAGTTTGGCTCTCTACTCATAGTGTCGGCCCAAGAGCTCTAGCGCCCAAGTGGAGGTGCTGGTTGGCACTCCCATGTTGGCACCATGTGTGGGGCTGGATTGCACCCTGACTCACAGTCTAATCCTGAACTTTCTCACTTGGAAGGAAGACACTTATAAGTTATAACTCACCCTTTATGTGGCACTGTAGATACAGAAACGTTTGACTAAGGGTGCAATCCTAACCTGGAGTTAGGCTGGCACAGGCCAGCAAAGTTTGTCCAGCACAAGGGCCACTGTAAAGTATGTTTGGACCACTCTTGGAGTCAGAGAGGCCAACAGACACGTGCCGTCCTCCCTGATGCTGAGAGTGGTCCAAATGTGCTTTACGGTGGCCCTTGTGCCAGCCAAACTTGGCTGGCCTAACTGTGCTGGCCTAACTCCAGGTTAGGATTGCACCCTAAATGTTTGCTGCAATGAAAGTAGGGTTTAAAAATAAGTTCATGGCATTTCAGTGAATTATGGTTTCTTTTGGATATACAGTATAGGAACTTCAGTAATCCTGAAAAATTCATTTTTTTTCACTCAACTATTGAATGTAATTATACTATTTTTGAATTGTGTGTATATCATTGAGTATGTGTATGTAACACTTTTCAGCCCTCTTACTACATGTGCAATATAAACAGGAAGGATGCAGGGGATTGTTTCCGCCACATAAGTGTTAAAAAAACATTTTGCTACATACTTAGGAAAGTCAGCTGAGAATATTCAGATGCTTATCTACATCCTGAGGAACTTAATAACCGTTGCTGAGGAAAGAGTACCTATGATTACATGTCACTTCACAAAAGTACAATGTCAACAATGTTCATCTTTACTGCTGATCTTACTTAGCTTCTTTCCTTCTGTGTCTTTTCCTGCTCTTTTCCGCTCACTAGTTCCTGTTATGAATTCTTCTCATGCCATATTCGGTGACACATTTCTTTTAACCCTTGTGCCTAGAGGAGTGCAGAAGTGGAGAAAACCACTGAACATCAATGGCATGCCCCCTTGTACCCATGCTGCGGCCCATTCAGTGCAGACAGGGCTATGAGCCTGCAACACTACCACCAGAAAATGTTGCATAAGGCACAGATTCTGACATCCTAAGTGTCTCAGGTGTCAAGTTTATTTTTTTTAAGGCAAGGTTCCAGACCTCAACCCGACCTCAATATAGGATGGAAAATGAGGAGACAATTCCTGATTAAAAATCCAGGGTTGAAGGAGTAGAATTGCACGCAGAGGATTGCTACCACTGAGGCAAAAAGGCATCTCGAACCCTTCTCACATCTAGCAGAGGCTGAATAAATTAGGCTGAAATCCTATCCACATTTACCTGTGAGTAAAGCTCCATTGACTAAAGTGGGACTTACTTCAGACATGCATAGGCTTGGGCTCTTTAGCATTTTTTACGTGTGTGTTTTTGTCTACTGCCAATTTTGCAGGTTGCAGCATTGTAGCAGACTCGGCCGCAGTTTTCAGCATGATACACATCTACTCAGGGCCAGCCTTAGGATGATTTAGCTGATTTCACTGAACTGGGCCCATGTACCCTAACCCCTCCCCCCCCCAAATATTTTACATAGGGTCCTACCACTCCTGGGGCCAGCCCTGCATCTAATTGAAATTTGAAAAATGCGAACCCAAGTGACATACAGGTGGAGCCTTTTTATCTGCAAGGGTTCCATTTCAGGAACCTTCGCTGTTGATAAAAACCATGTTAAATGAAGTCCATTTACAAAACAAACATCCCTTTAATTAGCAGTCAGCATTGGCAATGTGCTACAGGCATTCTCCAGGGGCTTAGAACAGATTAGTATCAATTCTGAGGTAAGACCTCTTCCCTTAGCCCTAGAGAGAGGCAAAAAATGCAAAATGGAAGTGATTCCCAGGTTCCAGGGTGAAGAAAGGAGGTCTTATCTCAGAGCTAATTGATACTAATTTGCTTGAAGCCCCTGGAGTATGTCTGCAGCTGTGTTGCTGTGGTAAGAGAAGCTTTTTTTTAATGCTGAATGCTAATTAAAGGAACACATTTGCTTAACTTTAAAGGACACCTCTCTTCTGCAGTAGCTCTGCGCTGAGTCAAATCAGCAGATGGGAAAATCGCATATGAGAAGGTCGTACCTGTACACTGATTGCATACACTGTCTCTAAGGATATGTATCACCCAGTGAAACTGGCAGCATGTGCAGTTAAGAGCAAATTTCAAAAGGTTTCAAGCATTCCAGAAATGCGTCTAAGCAAGGGACAATATTTCTAATCAGGGTGGTGAATTCAGTAAGAAGTGTTTATATGGTTTTCTTCACTTACTAGTAACCAACATTTATATACCCATCCTGCAGATGCCCCATTTTAAATTTCCACTCCCTTCTTTATTTTCAGGTCTCATCATGGGATTAATTTTACGATATGCTACAGCACCGTCTGATTTCGAAAATGGAACCGTCTATGACTGTGAGAGGCTCCAGGCTGGCCCAACCACTCTGCTTGTCAACATAACCAATCAAGTGTATGAATATCAGTATAAAAGGGAGATTAGCCAGCATAATGTCAATGCACACCAAGGCAACATGATGTTACAAAAGGTAAAGTGATTATCTTCCATACAGCAAAATGAACCTTCATAGTGCAGTCCTATACCCCCTTTGCGCTGGCGCTGCGCTCTTGCGCCACCGAACACTGTTGCAAATGTGCCGTTAAGTGCATCTGCAATGGCGCTGTGGTGCTAGACCAGCGCGAGCAGCAGCTTGGGTGTTGCTGCGACCATCGGCAGCACTGGCCATGCCCCAGTCCAGGGTCGGCAGCGCTCAGTTGGTGCAGGGCCTCCGCAAGGGTGTTCCAGAGGCATAACTGAGTGGTGCAGTGGGCGGAGGTGGTGGTTGTGATGCAGGATGGCCATAGTGCCATATCCTAAAGCCTGTCCCCAGCCAGGGCAGCCCCAATTCGGGCTGCTCCTGTCCACATTTCTCTCTGCCTGCAAAACAGCAGGCGCAGATCTGAGCAGGCCCATAGGGGCAACCAGGGCTTACGTGGGTGGGGAAAACCTTGTCCTGCACGTTGCTGCTGCTGCCTCCTAATGGGATACAGCCCTGCTATGTCAGCCTTACTAGGCCAGCTTAGTATAGGATTGTGCTCCCAGTCTAATTTCTGATCAACTGAAGTATTGATGAGAAGGCAACTGACTAATGTGTGGCATAAACAGGTTATTTATCTTAATTATCTTAATTAAAGATAATAATGCTATCTTAATTAAATGTTTGGTTACAATAATTAAACAGATGAATGAGGATTAAAATTTTCCTTCCTACTAAAAAGATCTTGATCACTTTGTTGCCTTTTGCTTTGGAGCTGCTTCAAGATTCTCCAATTTGGTGCAAAAACGGCATGCAGCCTGCCCGCTAATTGAACACAGATCTTGTTTGCTGGGTTGGTTGCACGTAGAGTGCATTTAATGGGGAAACTGTAGCAGCTTCCCAATACAACTTATCTACAAATGTCACCTGTAATTATGTATGTCAAGATTTACACCCTACCTTTCTGTGCATGACAGATTATGAGGCTTAACACAATAAAAACTCTTGACAATAAATCAATTAAAATTGCAGTAGGTGACCATAAAAAAGTCAAAATCTTTTAGCAGTAATAGTGGCACAGTACAAATGACATTCATACTTCCTCCCTTTCCTCTCCTGTACCTCTTCCTCCTTTCCTCTCTTGTTCCATCCTCCTCATCCTTCTCTTACTGCTTCTCTCTCTCCATCATCTCTACCTAACTTCCGCCTGCCTCCCTGCTTCCTGCCTCAGCTGCCTTTAATGCAAGTAGCCTCTGCTGGCTGTATCCCAATCAGTGGCCCAGCCAGCCGCCTCCATTAATCCCTGACTCCATGGCGCCCAGCAATGATGTCATTTCTGGGTGGCTGAGAACCGAGGAAGAAGCGGCAGACCCATATGAGTTGCGCAGCTCCATGAGGCATGGCAGGATTCCACAGTGTTATATGTTGCTACTTCAGACTAATCTATAAATAAGTAAAATAAATGAAAACAAGAAACTGTATACAGAAGCCTGTATAAAAAAGAGTACTTCTGTACAAATAAGAACTGATTGGGATACTCTTCTGACTTACAACTCAATCCTAAGCCGCCTGCCCCCCGTAGGAGCAACGGTGTCAAAACGGCTACTGATGCATCCAATGGGAGCCACAGCAGCCATTGCATCCCCTTCCCCAAGTAAGGGCGCTGGCCCAACAATGGGCCTCCTCAAGTATTTTGCCGGCGCAGACTCGAGCACCTCCATGTCAGGCCGCGTGGCCCAACATAGAGGTTAGGATTCAGTGATAGAGGCCACCAATAATCCCGCATCTGCCAGGCCTGCTGTGCCCTCCCCATGCCCTCACCCCAAAAGAGCGCACCCCACCCCAAAAGAGACTTACTGCTGGCCGGCTCCACACTGGGTCCTCCTGATGCTGGGGCCTGACTCTGGCCCAACGCTGGCAGTAAGCCCTTACCACTAGTGCTGGTGTTGCGAAAGTGCTGTAAGGCACTTCTAGCACTGGTGGTAAGGGTTTACCGCTGGTGCTAGGCCCAATAGGATCAGGCCCTTATCCTCCAGGACTGTTGTAAGAATTTCTAAGATCTTATATTTTAAATACCCTAAAATGTTATATAAATGCTATGTAAGAGGATGGCTTCCTTTGATCATAAAGCTACAGCAGTGGCATAAAGTCAAAGTTCATATTTGGCAGTTCAATCCTATGCGCATCTACTAAAAAGTAGACCCCTTTGACTTTAATGGAACTTATTCCCAGGCATGTCTAATATATGATTATAGCCTTAAAAGCATTGCTTTGTTACTTCCTTATTATGAAAAGGAAAAAAGGGAAGTAATCAAATATAGTTGCTATATACTGTATACAACTCTGATTTTTGTGGTTGATTTGCGCAATCTGAATTTTCCTCACACTTGTGTTTTCTGAGATTAGTTCTCACTAGGCCTGTTTATGGATGTGCATGTGTAATATGACTGCATTATTTTGAATAAGATCTATGCATTAAAACCACTCTTCTCTCCAAAATTGAGAGGAGAAAGGTGCATAAAACCTATTTGCAGATTTAATTTCCAAGTGAATGTGGCATTTGATACTGTCAGTATAGAAGCCTAAGTGATTTTTTCTGTTTTTTTCTTCCAATTTTTCCCTTTAGAATTATCAGGGCAGCTAAATTTACCATTTGCTGTTACTGGTAGCCAGCTAGTTCGCATTAGTTTAATAATTCAAAGACAGCAGAATGGGATAAAAAAAAATTGCTGAGCACTCACTTCCTGTTTATCGAGTTGAGCTATCTCTTGGACTCCAAAAGGAGGAAGTCTTTTTGCAGTCAGGCTGTATTGTTCGGGAGCTAAATAATGCATCTGGGATTGCAACCCCATAAAGGAAAGGCTCTTTATCGGAACAAAAGAGCCACAGATCATTCTTCTAATGACATGCTCTTGCTTGTCAAGACTCAGCGAACCTGCAGAATATTCAGGCTTAAATCCTGTGTACACAATGTATGTCCATTGGAACTGACTTCTGAGTAAATGTGCATAGGATTGCAGTGTTTTATAAAATACTGACATTGGTTGTCCAATAGGGTAACATCAGTGGTGTTATTCAAATGATTTAGGAACAGGAACTCACTTTTGATTGGCACTTGTCGGGAACCCGGAACCAGCCACGGAGCCCATTAGGATCCGGAACGCCCGTTCTGGTCCGTTCCCCCTGAATGACATCACTGGGTAACATTTTACATTGGGGAGCCACTGAAGCTAAGTATAAGAGTCAATATTGTAGGCTTAATTGCATGGAACCCGGTGACAAACAGCCCATTTTTATCCCCTGCCATGCTATAGCATGCAGCCTGTCCAACACAGTGCGCACTGCATGCTATGGTGAAAGGCCAACCAGATGCAAGTCACAATATTTTACTTACTTCTGAATAGGGCTCCTGACCACATATGGGTTCCTTGGAGCCATACCAGCTATGTAGCTAGCACTGAGGAGAGGAATGTGGTTGGAAGGACAGGGAAAGAGAGGTTTACATCCTGCACAAATCACTGCAACTGGGATCCACCCCTCTCCAAACTGCCCTTGCCCTCCCCCTCCCCACCTCAAAACTACCCCCTCCTCAGCAATGACTATGCCCATGCTGCTGACTTACCAGCGTCGGCACAACCCAGGCTCTAAAGCTACTTTGCAGTGGCGGTTCGAATGGCTCAGGCATGGCACAATGTTTTCTCCATCACTTCAGCCTTCTAGATCAGAAGTTATGCTGTCATAAAAGGCCCATTAGATTGGTACAAAACATATATATTGTGTAGGCCAGTGGTTACCAAGTTTTTTAGGACTGGGACCCACTTTTTAGAATGACAGTCTGTCCAGGACCCACCAGAAGTGATGTCATGGCCAGAAGTGTTGTAATTGTGACACCAGAGCCTGCTGCTTTCTTGAGAATGCAGCAATAAGTTGGGTTATTTCTCAGTCATTTTTCAATAGCAAAGTGAATCAAAAAGAAAAAAAGTCCTCTTTACAACCTTGACGCAAGCAGACAACTTTTCCCTCTTTCCAGCATCCCATCTTCCCATATTTTCAATATGGCTGCCCTAGGTGCTTCACGACCCACCTGAAATTGGCTCACGACCCACTGCTGGATCCCAACCCACAGTCTGAGAACCACTGTTGTAGGCAAAACTCTCCAGTGTGTTTTCATTAGAGGTCCCCTGTACCCCTCCCTTTGTCAAAGAAGCCAAGCGTAGAACTAACTCCTCAAGGGTGGGAGATTTTTTCACAACATAGGAAGTCCAAGTCAGATCATACACCCACCAACTTCATTGTTGTCTAGTCTGTCTAGCATAGGTCCTCCAGGCCTTCAAACATGGGCCTTTCCCAGCGTCAGACCAGTATTGTTAAGCTCTTGATAAGCACATAGTGGATTGTGTACTGTACAGTGCCTGCACCAAGTCGCTGGGGCTCTGGGGCTGTGGAGCCAGTCTTGCAAGGAGGTCCCCCAAGACGTGTCCCCCACTCCTTGAGACGGAGTGCTGAAGATTCAGCCTGGCCAGATGGCCTCTTGGCCAGTACCTAACCCAGCCAATCTCTTACATCACCCCCAGTTGCACATGCATGAGCCACAGGTTTGATAAGGGAATTGGTCTAATTTGGGTAATCTGAAACTATCTTTTATTAGTAGAGGTGGTTTTTGTGTGTGTTTGTGTGTTTGGCAGTTAAACACTGCCTTTTGGTGGTTAAAGTATCTGAATAAAAACACTAAACACCGCATTTTGGTGTTTTAAGATATTTTCCAGAAATTGAAAGAGACGACTTTTCCAATTAGAAATAATACTGTGGCTGCATCTGCAGTGTCATCTACCTAGTACACTCTCAAAGCATTTAAAATGAATAAAAATGAGAACTTGGAATGAAAATGTAGAATAAAAACACATAATATGGCAATATGCTATTTTCATCAAGAAATTTTAGAAAAAAAATAACGCCAAAAAAGACACCCCTATTTATCAGGAAATAGCTTCATCTAGTTAGTCACAATGATTGTAGCTGTACCATTCTGATACCATGATTTCTTTGGCGCACATTTCTACAATATAGGTAGTGCCAGAGAGGGCAAATATGCCACAAACAAGTAGTTGATTCCCCGAATAATAATAATAATAATAATAATAATAATAATAGCAGCACTTCCCACGGGCTTTCTTCTGAAAAGAGGAATATTCCAGGAAAGATCATTAATGCAAAATACACTATTTTTATTTCAAAAATTGAACATGTGGGACAAAAAGTTTGCCCCTCATAGATGTGTGTGTGTGTGTGTGTGTGTGTTCCATTCCATCCAATATTTTTCGTTATGATGCCACTACTGCTCTATGGTCATGCTCTTCAAATGGACATGTGATCATTCTCCTCCCCTGTGTGGTTCACTATAAATGAGACCAGCGTTCCTCCATATGTGCTCCTTGGAGACTTTGGGGCCCCGAAGAACATTGTTAGGAGTGAAAAAAGCTATGGAGGTCAAAACATCGAGAACTTCTAAATTAGACAATCTCTAAGGCAATGGATAGTCATAGGATTTTGCCTTGGAGGGCAGGGTTCAATTAGATTACCATTTGGTATTTTCCAAACTTACCACCTCTCTGATTTATATTATACCCATTAGATTTGCAGGTCACCTGAGGCACTCCCTTTATACCTGGCAAGACATTAACATACAAGTGTGTTGTGCTAATGGCTTTATTTAGGCAAAGATCCCTCTCATGGCACTGGGTGAGGGAGCAGACAGCTGTCTAATTAAAGAAACTGTCTCTAGAGCCTGAAAAGGCTGGGCATATGATAGCTGGAACATCAGTTGGCCTTTATGGCATGATAACAAATTGAAGGGATAAACAAATTGCTTCACCTTTCACATGTTGAAAACTAATAAGCTGCAGGTCCTGCGGGGCAATGAGAGTGCCACAAAGATGTTTGTTCCATTGCCATGGTGCTATTTCCTGTACTACCAATCCTGGTGGGAATATTTAAGGATAATGAAGACCTGCCAGATGCTTTTGTTAATTAGTAGAAATGCTCATTATTCAAAAAACAACAACAACACCTTCCCTTAACCCATTTAATAAATAAAATATTTCAAAAAACAAAAGATTTGTTATACAGAAACCGATGGTTTCTTATTGGAAGTGAATAGGCTTTCAAGCATCACCCATCATTTCATTCTATTCTGGCAAAATCTTGTCTCAGATGCATCTAGATGGATGCATCTATTTAGCCTAAATAGGGGATTCAGATCTAGGCAGCAGCATCTGAATGATTGTGTAGTATACAGTTGTTTCTTCCTCTTTTCATTTCCCATGCATTTTGAGCTGGTGGTGGGACAGGGAGAGTAAGTAAGAAAGGCTGATACCTTTGTGTCCAGAGCTATTTGATTTCAAGGTCCATTCTGTGTACAAGTTCAAGAACGGTTGAAAACAACCGAGAATTGCTCTCTGGCACAAAGATGACAAAAAGTGCAAGTATTTGACCGCACAGTCCTAACCTGGAGTTAGGCAGGCACAGTAGGCCAGCAAAATTTGGCTGGCACTAGGACCACTGTAAAGCACATTTGGACCACTCTCGGAGTCAGGGGGATGGCGCATGTCTGTGTGCTGGCCTCTCTGACTCCGAGAGTGGTTCAAACATACTTTATGGTGTCTCTTGCCAGTGTTGAGTCTGCATGCTCACATTAAGCATTCTCATACACTTGTTAGGGCTGTTGCAAACCCATAGATGGCCCACAGTAGGAGGCTTTTGGCAGTAGCCAGCATGCATCCAGAAACCCAAGTCAGTTTGTGCTTGCATGCAAACAAACATTTTATACACTGCTCCTGCTACCTATAGTTGTAAAGGAGTTGCCATACAATGGAATTCTATGGCATTGGTCATACGGAATTGGTTACTGGGTGTCAAGAGATGTGTCTGGCTTCTAATTATGTTTTGGCAGGAAGCAGGTTTGCGGATATTCTTCCTATCTCTGTGGAAACTCATCTGGTTGTTTTGACACACTCTTGAGAATACATTCCCATTCATGCATCATCCTGTGTTGTACCCAATCTTACTGCTGCATTATAAATCATAGTTTCAGATTTTAAAAAATGTTTTTCTCTTTGAATAGTTTGCCCTAAATGTTAATGGAGTGAGCTGGCCAAAGGATTCTCCTAACGCACCTAATTCCGAGGTGTGGTTTTTTT
Source organism: Lerista edwardsae (assembly GCA_029204185.1). Lineage (NCBI taxonomy): Eukaryota > Metazoa > Chordata > Lepidosauria > Squamata > Scincidae > Lerista > Lerista edwardsae. Next base: position 43,113,851 of record JAJKFI010000002.1, on the reverse strand, counting down.
GGTGGTATTTTTTTCCAAAATTTCTTGACGAAAATAGCAAATTGGGGTGTTATGTGTTTTTATCCAATTTTTTATTGCAAATTATGCAAACAGCACAATAAATAAGGGTGAATGACCCTACAAAGGCAAGCAATCATTGGCACACACACCCCAGCCTGAAATAACCTGATCAAATGTTCCTAAGCTGTACCCTGATTGCTGCTTGGAGTGTCAAGAAACTGCTGCCTACTACTTCCATATTCCAAAAAAGTTGCCCCAGCATGCACTGTGTTCATGGTTTAAGCAAGCTTCCTCCTGTTTCTGTCACTCCTCCTCCTGATCTATTACTGAAAACTATTGGTGGATTCCTCAAAACTGTGTCAAAAATAAACAAAAGTGGTGTTATTTTTGTGAAATTGATCTAAATTTGTGTCAGACTGTCAAAAATAAGCAAAAGCTTGTTTTTTCGCGTTTTGACCTAAATTTTGTTTTATGACGTGTTTTCAGTAGAAATTCTCATTATTTAGCATTCTGTGCTGATCACCAAAAAAACCCATCCCTACTAATTACTTTTGCACATTCTGTGTTTCTTACCTTGTGTCTTTGTCCTTTCTTGCAGATGACCTTTGATCCTTCAATCTTCTTCAATGTTTTATTACCTCCTATTATATTTCATGCTGGATACAGTTTAAAGAAGGTAAGTGGTTTCTTCTTTCAGCTCCAGTTGGTGGTCTGATGAGGCTGCTGATCCACAGGCTGAGCAGAGAGATCCATGGAAAGACCAATTATGTCTTTAGATCCATGTTACAGAGAGAATTCTAAACTGGGGAAAATGTTCCCTACTTCAAAGCATCACGTTGATTTAGTACTTGATAATACCCAAGACTCTTAGATTTGCCAGCCTTCTGGTATTTTTCTTGTCCATTCTATATTTTTTCCTTAGCATCAGGCTTTATAATAAAAATATATCTTCATACTAAGGAATTATTTAAAGAATCTAAATGTTAATGTTCTAATGCCTCTCTTATGCATATGCTCTGGTATTGTTGTAAAATACAGTTCTTGGAGGAAAGAAGTCATTAATGGGGGGAGACCAGGACATATGCAATAGACAGGCAACTGAGGTTCTACAACACTAATACCACTAATACAACGCTAATAAACAAAGCTAATATTAATGTTGTACCGTAATGATCACTGACAATTGCTGATACCTATGTCCTTCTGAAATATCTAGTTATACCATGGAGGTTAACAATGAGGAAGCAGAAATTGACTATATGTATCAAAGACCATTTGACTTGACTTTTGAGCGAATGGCTTACGGGTGACAACTACAGACAGTGGATATTTGGAAACTTTCCCTAGATATAAGCATATAGTATAGTGTGTGACATATGCAATTATCACCCCTGTTCATTGGGCATGAGGCACTTTTTAAAGAGGTGTTCCTCTTACATTTAGCACGGGAGAGTAGCAGTCCCTCTTCACCGCAGCACAGTGTCTTTTCTAGTGACTGTTGCTGGTGTTGTGCATTTTTTTAAAATATTGTGAGCCCTTTTGTGACAGGGAGACATTTAACTTTATTTTTTTGCCTGTAAAGTTCTTTCTGAACTTTTTGTTGAAAAGCAGCATATAAATACTGATGGATGATTATTGATTCTTTGTACAGGTGGGCCCACATTATCCACTGATTTGAAAATCCGCAGGTGCCGAATCATCTGGCTAAACCCAGAAATGACTTAGTTTGGCCAAGAAGGCCATTCTGAGGTCTGCAGAGGACACAGGCGGTCGCGTACATCCTGTGTGGGTCTCAGAAAACTCTCCGGACCTACCGGAGTTCAGCTCCAGCTGGGCCCTGAATTTTGGGCCCCGAATTTTGAATACCCTGGGAATTCAAACCTGTAGGGAATTCGATATCAAATATGTGGATAATGAGAGCCCACTCAATATGTCTATATTTTTTTCTTTTTTATTTCCCCCCTTTTTGAAATATCAGGTATCCCAATTGTAATTCACAGGCTAACACCAGCCCAGGGCCCTATGAGTTGTGATTTTTTAAACAGGGTGTGTCCTTAAGCACTTACAATCCAAGGCAACAAGGCACACACCCTCTGCCACCAGCCTGGGACCACAGTTAAGAGAACAGCCTCCAAGAGCAATGAACAAACGCTTAACTTTTAAATCCACAGGCCAAACTAGCCCCAACTACAGGAACTTATCCTAAATCTATGAAGCTTTAACTTAAACTGATAGAGTGCCCAAGCAGCAAAACTGAATTTAGGGCGCAATCCTAAGGCCGATGGGCCAGCGTCATATCCTAGCGCTGCTTAGGAGAGACTGGAGCCTCCCTATGGCAAGGGCAAATTAAAAAAAACTATAGACTAGTAGAATTGTCTCTCTGGTCAGAGCTTATGGTGTAGGTAAGAGAAAATGATTCCAATATGTCTGGCCTGAGGTCTAAGAGTTTATTATAAGCACACACAATAGTGAGTCAGATAAACAGAATCTTGAAAGAAGAATTTGTGGTACAAGCTTTTGGATTTGCTTGGCAAGTGTACATTTCAGTGTTCAAACTCCATAGAATTTTACTTTTTCTATCCTTTTATATTCCACAGAGACACTTTTTCCGTAATTTGGGATCCATTTTAACGTATGCCTTTTTGGGCACAGCCATCTCTTGTATTGTTATAGGGTAAGTGCAGTTCATACAACGGTGCTCTTTTTAAAGCCATGGTATTTATATGTGTCTTCCGACAGGATGCCAGTGTACGTTATTAGTGTAAAAACGATAGGGAAGGTATATGCAAAACTTGCTGCATGATTCCGTTTTGCAGTTCCATGGTTTTTGGATCAGACTGTGATAGAACAGTGGTTCCCAAACTGTGGGTCAGGACCCACCAGTGTGTAGTGAGCCAATTTCTGGTGGGTCATGAAGCACCTAGAGCAGTCATATTGAAAATATGGGAAGATGGGATGCTAGAAAGGGGAAAGGGCTGGGTGGTTGTTTTGCTTGTTTAAATTGTAAGGTTGTAAATAGGCTTTTTTTTCTTTCTGATTTCTTTACTATTGGAAAATTAGAGATAACCCAACTTATTGCTGCAATATCAGGACAGCAGCAGGCTCTGGCATTAAAATAACGGTACTTCTGATCATGACATCACTTCCAGTGAGTGTCGGACAGATTGTCTTTCTAAAAAGTGGGTCCTGATGCTAAAAGGTTTGAGAACCACTGTTATAGGATATCTAGATGTCATTTCAAAAATGGCAGGTTTCTGTTATACATCAGTTCATTCAATATTATTATTTACTTTCATTTACAATGTGTTCACACATGTGTATTTCACTCACAGTCACTTTACATAAGGAGTTACAATATTCATTCGCAAATAGTTCTGGAACGTTCATGTTTTAGTCATGGGAGTGATGCTGGTGTGGTGCTAAGAGATTTGTTATGATAAGAGCCCTGATTGTTTGGGGACTCCGGCTGGATTGTACCATCTAGTCCAGCATTTTCTTGCTCCCCCATGGTCTATTCCCAGCATCTGGCAAATCACCCTTGCACCTGTGTTTCATGTCTGAGAGTAAAGATTGACTTGAAACGGTGATCAGGTGCAAAATGATTGACATCATGATAAAGCAGATATTATGAGAAGGCATAATGCTTGTTTCCAGGTATGGAATTTGGAAGCAGGTTCAAAACTGGCTATCACAGTTTTCTGATCGGGTTTCAGTTTCAATTGATTTAATTTACATTGATTACGGCACAACTATATTGAGGCAGGGTGCTGGCAGAGTGCGTGCTCAGCCGGCCTGTGCAGTCTCAAATATGCTGTATTGCATGTTGCAGCAGTGTCACGGATTCGGTGGAAAGGCCTGTGGCAGCCTCCCAGCACCAGATCAAGGCCGCCACATGCTGAAGCAAGTAAACTCTATGTGGACCAGCAGAGGGGCAGGGGAAGGGTGGAATGCGGTGTAAATGGGGGGCATGGAGGGACAGATCAGGCCTGTGAGCAGGTGGGCTTGGCAGCATGGGATACAACCATATCCTATCTCCCCTCCCAGGACTGATTTCCCAACATGTGGCTGCTCGGACCTGTGCCAGCCATTTTGCCAGTGCAAGCCCAGGTAGCCTCATAGAGGCTGCTGGGGCTTATCCCAGGGGGAAGGGGGTGAATGTTCCCTTGTCTTGGGGAGACCTCCAGCAACCTCTCTCTTTCCACGCTGGATGCAATGGAGGCCATTTCAGTACTGCTGCATCGCAGTGTGGAAAGTTAGTTCAGATTTAAAAGGCACATGAAACACACTGTGACTCCCGACACAATGCAACAATAAATCATCAGCTTGACAACTGACTATTTGAACCACCGTGAAACCCCTCCTAAATTTCTGGGTCTGGACAGCAAATCTGCGTTCAGAGTCAAGCTGCAATATTTGACCAAACACCTTTTCATTTACATTCGCTCCACTATGACAGAAATGGATCAGTAGCAAGTCAAGCACTACATAAAAGATTTAAAAAAAAAAAACCACCCTCCATATTCTCTTCTTCAGGTAGTTTGTGATTACAGCCCTTGTTCTAAGAGAAGGTTACAAGAGGTTACAGGAGATCCGGATCCGCACCACTTTTAAATGGGACACTGAAGTCGCTATCTACATGGTATCAGAAATTTATGGCAGCACTTCAGATTTTATAAGAGTGCCTTAATTTACAAGCACCCAGGGTTCTGAATTTGTGAAGAGGCTTCTGAAATTACACAACCAATTGACTTTTAGCTTCAGTCATCTCTTTGTTTTATTATCAGCCCTTACATTAAGCTATATTTGCAGAACGAAAATATATGGTCCCTTTTTACATCATCATCAGATTGAACTTCTGCATTTTCATGTGAATGTGACATTGTTAAAGCAGCAGTGTCTGATTCAGCTGCATTTTAGGCCCCATCCTATCCTTCCCCGCTCCGCTCTGGTGGTGCAACTGTGGCAAAAGGGGGGCCACTGTATGGGGGGATGGGATGCTATAGAGAAGAAGGGGGTAAATCCCTCTGTAAATCCGCAATGGATCTCCTTGGATCTGCATCAACTCTGTAGCTGGCACAAGTCCAAAGAGAGAAAGGGGAAAGAGGGGAAAGAAATGAGGTCTAAGGAGAGAAAGGAGGTGGGGAGGATAAAGGAAAGAAAGGGACAGGGTGGCTGCAAAATGATGGGATCATATCTGGCGTGTGCTCCATGGATCTGCCTCCTCCCGCCTCTTGCCTCAGTGCTCCCAAAATGGCCACCAACAGCAGCCATTTTTATTTGTGATAGTGGCACTTCACTGCCACGACGCCCCTCAGAACCCAGAAATGAGTGGATAGTGACACAAAGCTTGTCATGTGATGATGTCACCTACCACTCACTTCCGGGTTCCGAGATTGCTGCAAGCCTCCAAACAGTGGTAAGAGGGTCAGGGTGGATGGGAGAGCTTGTCATAGTGCGTGGTTTTCATGTGCTGCAGTTTTGCTCGCTGCATTCCGTCTCCTGCTGCTGGTCGGCAGCTTGCGCCATGGTCTCTTTGACGGGACAGTGGGCAGCCCATGATATCCCAGAAAGTGCCTCGCAATACCCACTTTGGGAACCGCTGCCTTAATTCCATCAGCTGGGTGCCCAATGACATTGGAAGATCCACACAGCCCTGCCTTCTGAACATGTTTTTATTTATGGGAATGCATAATACTGTATATACTGCATACATGTACAGGCATGCCCCAGTATCTGCTGCGGTTTCATTCTGGAACCCCCCGCCCCAGTGGATACGTGAAACTGTGGATGCTGGAGATGCCTTTTTAAAGATAGGGAAACATCAGTGGTTTTGCTGCAACAAGGTAAAAAAAAAAGAGAGAGATGTGTTTAATGTCCCCCTGTCTTTTTATTAGGTGCCCCAGTATCCATGGATAACTGAAACTGTTGATACCAAATCAGTGGATACCTGGGAATGCCTGTATAATGTTTTGCTTGTGATGCTGTTAGCAATATTAGCATGAGACTTGACTACGGGCATGCCCCCGTATCCGCTGGGATTCCGTTCCGGACCCCACCGTGGATACCTGGAACTGTGGATACTGGGGACACCTTGTTAAAGATAGGGAAACATCAGTGGTTTTGCCGCAACAAGATAAAAAAGATTTAATATTCCTCTCTCTTTTTAGTGGTGGCGAAGCGGGTTAAACCACTGCTGTTGGGCTTTCTGACCGGAAGGTTGGGAGTTCAAGACCATGCAACGGAGTGAGCTCCCGTTGCTTGTCCCAGCTCCTGCCAACCTAGCAGTTCGAAAGCACCTAAATGCAAGTAGATAAATAGGGACCACTTTGGTGGGAAGGGAACGGTGTTCCGTGTGCTACGGCATATAGTCATGCCAGCCAAACGACCACAGAAGCTTGTCCTCGGACAAAACGCCGGCTCTACAGGCTTTGAAATGGAGATGAGCACCGCCCCTACAGTCGGTCACAACTAGACCATTTGGTCATGGGGAAACCTTTACCTCTTTTTAGTAGGTGTCCCAGTATCCATGGTATCCATGGATAATTGAAACCGTGGATACTGAATCAGTGGATACCGGGGCATACCTGTATTTTTCTCCTACTCCATACTCCTACCCAATACTCCTACTCAGGGCAGTTCTTCCTTACCTGATCCTAGTCTGTACCAATCAAAGCTTCAGTTGCAGACAGATTTGTCCAGGCATAGATGGAAATTATTTACATCTAATTTGATTTGGGATGTTTATGTGTTTGTTTTGCTTTGCTTGAGTCCTCCCATGCTGCAAATCCAAGAACATGTTTGTTTGCTGCAGATAAAATAGAGTCCAGGTTCAGTCCTTCATATTTCCCTGATCTAGAAAGTGACTTGGCAGGAGCAGAAATGTCGTTCATCCGGGGCAGAACATTGCATGAGGTCTTCCACTCCAACATCAGATCGACTGACAATTGGGGGCTTAATTCACTTTGTCTTGCTATGAAGGGTCCTTGAGTTGTGTGGGGGATCTCTAAATCCAGTGGTGGGATTCAAATAAATTAACCGGTTCTATGACGTCATAGCCGGAGCCAAAAAAACCCCCAAAGACAGCCGAGGTAAGCGAGTGGGCGGGGCCCGGCCATTTAACAACCGGTTCTATAGAACCTGGGCAAACCCCCTGAATCCCACCACTGTCTAAATCTCTCTTCTTAGATGGGGAAGTTTGAGTGACCGAGGTTTGAACAATAAGAATATATGTAAGGGATTTGGCTCCAAAAGCCAATAACATGACTGGATTTATTTCGTGATATGAAAACGATGAAACTCAAGAAGCACTTCATTCAGAAAATGAAGGGAGGGCTTATTCCAGGGCTTTTGGCATTACCTTATCAGATAACACGCTTGCATTTTCAAATTTCAAAGCTTCTGTTTTCCTTCTCATGTTTTGCTAGTACACAATCACAGTTCGCAAAAAGTTCATGCACAGATCTTGGGGGTAGTCTATACATAACATGGGTGATTGGCAATTGGATATCCAAATTGAAAAGCAGCTATGAGGGGCAACCAGTTTTTTTAGCACATGGGTGGGGTATTTCAACCCCATGTTGTTTTCCTGATCAAAACTCTGTTCCCAAGCTGTTGTTTACCGTGCAAGGGAAGGGGGAATACACCAGCGGCGGCATTCAGCCGGTACGCTGGGCGGGACTTACCTTAGAGCAGCAGTCCGCCCATTGCGTAACGGTGCGTTCCGCCGCTTTCTGTTCTGCCGGGGCGGGCGGGAAAGCAGCGGAACGTGCCGTTATGCAACAGGCGGGCTGCCGCTCAAAGGTAAGTCCCGCCCTGTGTACCGGCTGAATGCCGCCGCTGGAATACACCCATTGCTTCCCTATTAGAGGTAATCCATATAGAAATATGTTTTCATGCATGGAGAATTCTCACTCCAGTAAACCAAATGTTTGCATTAAGTGCTCTCCATTTAACAGTTTAACTTAACAGTTTGTGCAGGCATATTTGTCCGCCTGTGTGTGTTCTGCAATAACAAACTGGGTAAAATGGTGTTGAAATACACCAGGTCTCATTTCTTAGAATGCAGTCCTAACCTGGAGTTCAGCCAGCACAGTAAGGCCAGCAAAGTTTGGCCAGCAAAAGGACCACTGTAAAGAACGTTTGGACCACTCCTGGAGTCAGGGAGGATGATGCATATCTGTGTGCTGGCCTCTCTGACTCTGAGAGTGGTCCAAACATACTTTCCGGTGGCCTTGTGCCAGCCAAACTTCACTGGCCTGACTTTGCAGGCCTAACTCCAGGTTAGGATTGCACCCTTAGTTTTGTTGCAGAGAAGTCATGTTGCAGACATGTTACAGAAACAGGTCCTCCATGAATTGGTAGGGAGAACGTACTATGATGATTTAGTAGGAAAGAGACAAAGCAGAGAACACTGACATCGTTATGCTTCTGGCCGAATCACTAAAGGAATATTACTTCCAGTACACCTTAAAAATGTTACTGCCCCTTAATGAGACTTTCAGCACAATCCTATACATGTCTGCTAAGTACCACTGTGTGCAATGGGGCTTACTCTCAGCCTTTATTGCAAGGAATTTTCAGTGAAGGCTCCCAGTAGGTCTGTTCTTTCTTCAGTACATTTTTTATTTTTATTTTTTTGAAAATCAAGTTTCAACATGGCTTCACTAGGTTTTCCTGCTTTTTTTATTCCTGTTAAGATTTAGCTCATGCTGAATGGTTTCAGCATAGAATAACTATTTGCACTTGGAATGGACTATTTAGACATAACATGTACTATTTTAGCTGTTTATCAAGATAGCTTCATGCATGTCAGTGGGACACATACACTGGATCCAGGGTTTGGGAGTTGTTTTCTATTTCTTTTTTGGCCCAAGCTTCCACAATTGTGAAATCCATGCTTTTTGAGTTCAAGCCATGTGTGCTACATGATCCTTGCAGCCACAAGCTTCTCGTATGTGGTATAACTTGGAAACAGATCTTCAGTTGCTATGTACAAAATGTGTTTTGACTCAATCTGCTCTGAGCTGCACTATGTAAGTCTTTTGTATGTTTTGTATCTTACATGGTGAACTTTGCCAAATGTTCCCCCCACCCAATTCTGCAAAACCTAATCCACATTTTGCATTCTGCTTCATGACTGTAAATGGATACTGTATAGAAAAAAAGCACATTTGCACTATCTGATTTTAAGCTGCAAATTTGTATACACGCATTTGGGAGCAAGTCCCATAGAACTTACTTCTAAGCAGACATGCATAGGATTGGGTTGTTATATCTTTTCAATCAATCAATCAATCACTAGTATTTATATACCGCTTTTCAACATAAAGTTCACAAAGCGGTTTACAGGCAAATAATAACATTAAAGTTAAATGGCTCCCTGTCCCAAAAGGGCTCACAATCTAAAAGAATGGAGAACACCACCAGCAACAGCCACGAGAAAGACACTGTGCTGGGGTGAAAAGGGACAATTGCTCTCCCCCTGCTAAATATAAGAGGACACCACTTGAAAAAGTGCCTCTTGCCCATTGAAATTAGATGGGGGAAATTAGATACAGCGGCCTTCAGTTTTAGGGTGCAAGGTAAGGCAGCAACACCCCACCAGGGTTCTTTGAAAAGGGCTGCTGCTGTCGATCCTCTGATCCACAAATATAGTGTGCAAATACTCACTATCCACACACTCACAGGTTCAGCAGCAGCAGCAGCAGCCCTTTTCAAAGAACCCCAGCAGGGTGTCGCTGCTTCACTTCTCCCACCACCACCATCTCTGCACACGGCTGATAACTACATGGGAGGAATAGAGTGGATAGAGGGATGTTCTTTTTCCCCCTCTCACAACACCAGAACCAGGGGACATCCACTAAAATTCAGTGCTGGGAGAGCTAGAACACATAAAAGGAAATACTTTTTTTACCCAGCAGGTAATTAGGCTGTGGGACTCCTTGCCACAGGAGGTCATTATGGCATCTGGCCTAGGTGCCTTTAAAAGGGGATTGGGCAGATTTCTAGAGGAAAAGTCCGTCATGGGCTATAAGCCATGATGGCTTGTGCAACTCCCTTCAGTTAGTGGTAGGCTACCTCAGAAGGCCGGGTGCAAGGGAGTGGCAACAGGATACAGGCATCTTGTTGTTCCATGAGCTCCCTGAGGCACCTGGCGGGCCACTGTGAGATACAGGAGGCTGGACTAGATGGGCCTTTGGCCTGAGCCAGCAGGGCTCTTCTTATGTAACATGATAAAACAATATCCAATCAATAAACATATTTATGTTTGTGTATTTATAATACAATAAGGGACGTGGTGGCGCAGCGAGTTAATCCGCTGTTGCTGGGCTTTCGACCGCAAGGTTGGGAGTTCAAGACTGCGCAACGGAGTGAGCTTCCGGCGCTTGTCCCAGCTCCTGCCAACCTAGCAGTTCGAAAGCACCTAAATGCAAGTAGATAAATAGGGACCACTTCGGTGGGAAGGGAACGGCGTTCCTTGTGCTACGGCGTAGAGTCATGTCGGCCACGTGACCACGGAAACTTGTCCTCGGACAAAAACGCCGGCTCTACAGGCTTTGAAACGGAGATGAGCACCACCCCCTACAGTCGGTCAACTAGACCATTCCGTCGTGGGGAAACCTTTACCTTATTTATAATACACAAACTATTGCAAAGAAAGAATTAAAAAAGAGCAACATAACATTAAACCACAAAACCTAAAAAGCTTGCCGGAATAACAGAATTTTAAAGGGGATTGGACACATTTATAGAGGAAAAGCCCATCATAAGTTACCGCTTGAAACTGCATGCACCTTCTAGATTTTAGAGGTAACCTATCTCTGAATGCCAGGTGCAAAGAGTGGGAACAAGGTACAGGTACCTTGCTATCTTGTGTGCTCCCACACTGCCTGTTCGGCACCATTCTGCTTGACAGTGTCAGAGATCAATCCTGGATCTTCTGCCTGCAAAGGATATGCTGGGCAGTAGAGCTGTGTCCCTTCCTGGGATTGTGCCCTCTCAGGGGCTCTGCCCTCTAGTTTGCAAATCTAAAGTGTTTCTGAGTGTTCCAAAATTATTCCTCGTGTTCAGTGGTCTAGCCATACGTTTGACAGAAATGAAAAGCCTGCCCTCTAGTGTCTCCCCCGAAAAATCTGCCTGAAGTCAGCAGAAACTAAAACACAGAATTTGAAGAGAGAGAAGGAGAAAAAAATTCAAACTTTACTGGCCTAACTGTGCCGGCCTAACTCCAGGTTAGGATTGCCCTCTAAGATGTAGATGTAGATCTCAATGTTATCTACATTTAGGGATTTCCTTTGAGCCCTTCTCAAAAGGATAGACATAATGTAAAGCCTTTGACTAGGAAAAGGATGACCATATCAAGTAACAGTTTACAATAATCCTTTCCAGGCTTTTCCACCCACACAATGTCAAAAGAATTATTTCAGGGCAGACACGTACATCTGCTAATGCAATTTCACTGGGTGGAATGTGAAAGTGATTTCAGCCAGCTCCATCTATTGAGGAAAGTTGATACAAGCAAGGGAAAACCTTGTTTGTATTCTTACAAAATCCTGTTCCAAAGGGTCATGTAGAGCCATTGGCTTCTTAAAGAAAAACCTACAATTCACATCAAGAATTGGCCATGCTGACAAGTAGGATGTTTGGCAAACTTTGCAGGTAGCAGTCACCCCTCCGCCTCGTCACACATTATTTTTTAGGTGTGTATTTTTTATTGGTCACTTAAAGACATAATGTGACAGACTGGTGGTTTTAGTATTTACCATACAGGTCCATCAGAGCAGAGGCGGATCTAAGGGGGGCAAATCTGTACGTTTTGCAAGAAGCCTTACCTTGCAGTGGAAATCACTCCTCTCCTGCACCATTTTAGCCAATCCTCACAGGGAAAAGCAACATCTTGGCATTGCTTACTGGCTACAGCAGCAAGGGAGAGGAGGGATTTACATGACAGGGTAAGGCTTCTTGCAACACTTAGAGCTTTGCCCTCCCTGTAGATTTGCCTCTGCATCAGAGAACTAGAGTTGGCTAGGGCTGTGTTGAAATCACTTAGATGCAATCCTAAGTACAGTAACAGTTAGGCCTGTGCATGTTCCCTGTGCCAGCCTAGGAGTGTTGCAAATGTGCCGTAAGGCACATCTGCACAACTCTGAGAGGCAGCCGGGCTGGTACTAGCAGTTGCGCTGGCCCAGAGAGGCCAGCCACCGTGTTGTCCTGGGGAGTGGCAGAAGCACCAGCTGAGTTGGCTGGCATAGGGAGTTGGGGAGGGTGGGGGGAGGGCAGAGGGGAGGCTGAAGGGTGTGGGGAAGGTGGGGGAGGGCAGTCCCGTGGGCGGACTGGCCTGGAGAGGGGGTGAAGACAGGATCCGGCACTCGTCCCTGGCCCAGTTGGCCCAAATCCAGGCCACTCAGCTTTCTGCCAGCAATTTCAGTGGTGCAGATCCAAGAACCCCCATAGGGATGGATTAACCCAGGGTAAGGGGAAAATATCCTCTAGCTGCCTCCTAACCTGTGCTGGATACAGTGCAGGCCATCCATTAGCCTGTTACCCTCCGTTGGGCTGTTAACCTCATACAAGTGTCTGGGACAGCACGGCCACCTCAGTCCTCACTAGGGTTGGCTTAGTTGGCTAAGATTGGCTCACTAAGGCTGGACTTAGGATCACCTTCTGAAGCTCGCTGTCATATGGCCAGAGGAGAGAACCACACTCTGAAGGCTACATCTGGGACTGAGGATTCCATGAATCGCAGAATACTGTATATTTGTAAAACCCCAATGAAAAATGGTGGTTTAGACTAGCCTGCCCATGTAAGGCGCCTTGGGCATTTGCTTCGGCATGGGAAAGACGGGGTATACATTCTTCAAAATAAAAAAAAATATATAAATAAGGTTGCCAACTTCAATAGGCCTTTCAGGAGACATACCGGAAGGGAGGCCTATCAGACACGTACTGGAGGCCCAAAGGCAGAGGTGGGATTTGAATTAGCAAAAGGGTTAGGGATGAAAGATTTATATTTTAAAAAAGCTGAATCAGAACCCTGAGTGGCCAAATGTACCCTTAAAAAACAAAAGAAAACACAAGCCAGTCATGGATCTTTGATTACCTTGTCTAGTTTGATTGTAAGGCAGAAGTACAAGCCAGGGTGCTTTTTTCTAGTCAGTTAGCAACACTCTCAGTGATTTTCCCCCTTCTTACCTTGCCTCAGATAGCATCTAGCCCAGGCATACCTCCAACCCCTTACATCTAACCTATTAAAAACAATGTACGGCTCTGTCGACTTTCTTCTCTGTTGTTGAGCAACCACAACAGCAAAGCAGGGCTAATCTGTCCTTTCTGGGACCATTCAGCATTTTGTCTTGCTTGAGTCACAAGTAGCCACACATAGAACTGCTACAGGCCACCCAATGCTGCACTGAGCAACCTTGAATTATCTTCTGTGTGCATTTAAGAACGGGAAAAAAAATGTGTCTCATCTGTGTGCGTGTTGTTGTTATTTCCGGGCAATGCTGTTAGTGTGTACGTATGACGCTGCCTTGTAGGTAACTGTTTGTATGGATGGGCAGCAGCTTTCCAGGGTTTAAGTCTTATTTATATCCCATCTTTCCCTCTGAATGAAAGGAGCACTCAGGACAGTGTATAAGATAGAGTACAAACAGTACAATGCAAAAAAAAATTAGGAACAAAATATATAGGACAATAATTGTAATAATTACAGGGATAATGCAATAAAAAATTGAAACAATGTACAAACAGTGACAAAATAAAGTACCCCCCAAATACGAGTTGTGCCCCAGCCCAGTCATTCCTGCAGCACAGCACAAGCCTGCCTGTTCCAGTACAAGTCAGGATTGTTCCCTTAATGTGTGAGTAGCTCTGGAGTCACCCTCTTAGGTTTCTTTTTCCACTGCATAAAATGAGGATTCTATATCTCTGAGATGCTGTCTCTATTTTTTGTACAGCTTAGCATCTCAGACACTGGCCAGAGGAGATAGGATTCTGGTAGTCTTTTGATTTCAATGGCCGTATAAATGTCAAAGCAAATGCATCCTTTTAGGCAGCCGGCACAATATGGCCTTCTATCAAATGAAAGATCATCTCTTCAAGAAGAAATGCTTTACGCTGACTCCTGGAGCATCAGGGCAGTATGAAGGCAACTCCATTCCTGCTGCTTATCGCATCTACGGAGTCTGATATGTCAGACTCCTGGAACCCGCCATTCATTTTAAATCATTAGTACATTCACCAGTAGAACCCGAATGTTATTTCTGATAACTGAGAACCCAGAGTCTTATCATTCCAACCATTTGTCTATGAAAGGGAAGAAAGTGTGAGAGGCCATAGCAAAGAGAGAAAACATTAATGAAGGTACACAGGAGTCTTATTTAATTTACATATAGCATTTGTGTTCTGCCTTTAAACTGTGCTCATGGTGGCTTAGAAGACAAAACCCAACTTCCATTGCAGATAGGACATCAAGAGGAGAACAATAAAATCACAGAGATAAAAACAGCAGACTGGACCAACAGATAACTGGACGGATTTCTGGAAGAAAAGTCCATCATGGGCTATAGGCAATGATGGATTGTGCAACCTCCTTACATTAGTAGTAGGCTACTTCAAAATGCCAGGTGCAAGGGAATGGCAATGGGATGCAGGCATCTCGTTGTCTACTGAGCTCCCTTAGGCATCTGGTGGGCCACTGTGAGATACAGGAAGCTGGACTAGATGGGCCTTTGGCCTGATCCAGCAGGGCTCTTATGTTCTTAATCTGTATTTTTTTTAACAATGTATACTCTGCCTTCATTAAAGGCAAAAGGAGAAGGGGGCGGCAGAGGATGAGATGGTTAGATAGTGTCACTGAAGTGATGAACAAGAAATTGGGCGAACTCCGGAAGCTAGTGGAGGACAGGGAGGCCTGGCATGCTGTGGTCCATGGGGTTGCGAAGAGTCGGACACGACTTAGCGACTGAACAACAACAACAACAACAACAACAACAACTCTGCCTTCTCCCCTGCCCCCGCAATCGGGCACCCTAGGCAGCTTACAACATAATAAAAGCACAACCCATATAATAAAACACAGAATAAAAATGCAGTAATAACACAATAAAAAGCAACAACAGATAAAGCAGCAGCATGAAAGATAAATAATAAGAGTGGATCATTTAATTATTTTATTTCAATATTTGATTATGGCTGCAGTCCTGTACATACTTTCATGGGAATAAGCTGCATTGAACACAGTGGGATTTAGTTCTTAGTAGATGCATGCAGGATTGGGCTATATGTAAACCACTTTGTGAACTTCTTTTGTTGAAAGATAAAAGGTAAAGGTTTCCCCACGACCGAATGGTCTAGTCGTGACCGACTGTAGGGGGCGGTGCTCATCTCCATTTCAAAGCCTGTAGAGCCGGCGTTTTGTCTGAGGACAAGCTTCCATGGTCACGTGACCGGCATGACTATATGCTGTAGTGCAAGGAACACCGTTCCCATCCCACCAAAGTGGTCCCTATTTATCTACTTGCATTTAGGTGCTTTCGAACTGCTAGGTTGGCAGGAGCTGGGACAAGCAACAGGAGCTCACTCCATTGCATGGTCTTGAACTCCCAACCTTCCAGTCAGAAAGCCCAACAGCAGTGGTTTAACCCACTGTGCCACCACATCCCATCTTTTGTTGAAAAGTGGTACATAAATAGTAGTAGTAGTAGTAGTAGTAGTAGTAGTAATGCGCTAGGAAAAGCAGCATAAAAATACAAGCATAGCACAATAAGTGTGCAGATTATTTATTTATTAAATAAATAATAAAACAATACATTCAGATTATTTTATTTATTCAGTTATTTCCCACCTTTCCCATGCCAAAGCCAATGCCCAAGGCAGCTTACATGGGCAGGCTAGTGACAACTACCCCGTTCCCACAGAAGCCACACTATGAGCAATTTGTGGCTACAGAGGCTTGTTCCCTTGGCACTGGAAAGTTTGTGAACCAAGCAGTTTTATAAGTTTCTTAGCCACAACAGCAACACAATGTAGAGATGGTATTAAGTAATGGGCGTTTCTTATTGCTGAAAGAATAATGACACTTCTTTGACTAATCCACTAGGTGGTGCCCGTGCCAAAGGCAGACCATATCTGTAATATGCTATGCCTTCTGCAAAGTAGGTGAGGGGGTGGATGAGTGGGTGGATCGTTGGCTGAACTGGGGATTACCCATGATTCTTTTCTAGTAAGAAAATAGAAATCTGATCCCAGAAGTTCCTAAATTTGAAAAGCCAGGGATAAGCTGGAGAGGGGCTGGCTACACTGTGAGCATCTTTTGGGTCCAGTTTTGGGTCTAAGTTTTCTTTGCTCTGGAAATGGAAGAAGAAAAAATTCCGCTCATCTGGCTGTTGAACCTTAAAGCATGGGGTCTCTAATCTTTTCGGTACAAGGGCCACATTGTATATTTTACACATTTTCACAGGCTGAAAAAGAAATCAGCTTTGTAAATGAATGAATGAATAAGTTTTACTTGAATCTTTTTTTCATCAGCATGATATGATTTAGAACAAAAGAGAAATGTGACAATTATGAAGAAACAATGCCATGTTTAAACTGAGAAATGATGTATAATACGTAAAAATGTCAAACACTAGCAAATACTCTGATAAAAAATCAAGTTGCTGTGGGCTGGATAAAATCTTCTGGCAGACTGGATTTGAACCCTGGTCCAACCCTGGAGACCCCTGTCCTAAAATAACTGAGGGCGCAATCCTAACCTGGAGTTAGGCCAGCACTGTTAGGCTAGCGAAGGTTGGCCAGCACAAGGGACACAATAAAGTATGTTTGGACCACTCTTGGAGTCAGAGAAGCCAGAACATAGATGTGCACCATCCTCCCTGATTCTGAGAGTGATCCAAACACACTTTTCAATGTCTCTTGTGCCGGCCAAACTTTGCTGGCCTAACTTTGCCAGCCTAACTGCAGGTTAGGATTGTGCCATTGATCAGATGCGGGTTTATGGAGGAAAGAATGAAACCTCTCTTTCCAAAGCACCACATCTGTATTCTTCAAAGCAACCTTGTAAGAAAAATTTTGGGAGATCCAGTCGAAGCACAGATCTTTCATGGCACCTCCGATTCTGCCATGAAGTTCAAGATGGAAGAAGCATTACTGAGTGAAGAAGGCATTATTGTAACAAATTGACATTATTGTAACAAATGTCCTTTCTATAAATGAGAACAAACATGGCATTAATGCTGCTCACTATTCACATCAAATGAGGACGGCATGCAAGACCTGAGCATTCACAAAATGAACAGATGTGTCAATATCTATGATTTAGGAAAACTCCCCAGAAAAATCCTTGTCTCTTGTATTTTATCACCATTGTAATTATACATGCTGCTTTTTCAGACTTGACACAGAGTAAATTTTGCTCACTGGGGAGGAGGAGTGCTTATTGACATGAAGTAATTGCAGTCTTTGATTTACAGCAGTGGTTTTCCAACTTTGTTCCTTTAGGGAACCCATTTTACATTGACTGATGAGTAAAACTGCAGCAATGTCAGAGGTGTTCTATGCATGCAGCCGGTTCATGTGGAACAGGCCGATGGGACCATATTGAGCTCCCAGATGAACTGAGAGCATATCTTGCATTTCTTTCCACCTTTGTTTTATAAAGAAAAATTGGTAGTTTCCCCCCCCCCGCCCCTGGAGCTTGTCAACCATTACTGATCCTTGCCTTAAGGAACCCCACTACCACAGCAAATAAGCTGCCAAGGAACCCAGTTTGAAACCACTGACCTATAGGATATCGGCATTATTCCCTTTGAATGCACAGTGATTCTGAAAAGCCTTCTAATTAGAGCTGTAATTGCCTGCTCCACCAACCCAGGGAGTTCCATTACTAACCTGCCATAATATGGAAAGACAGAACGGCTGGTTAGCCCGGTATGGATGTTTCATAAGCTATCATGACTGTCTCCAGGCATGAGTACATGAAATGTCTCAGCTAGACCATCAGGGAGATTCTCCATCTTTCAGATTCCTCAATTGCTGACTCTGCCTGAATATGAAAGTTATTGCTGATTATATCTATGATTGGCAATATTGCGCCTTACATTAAGGCAGCAATTTAGAGTGCAAACATTTACATGGGAGTAAGGACCATTGAATTCAGGGACGCTTCCTTCTGAGTAGACATGCACTGGATTGCTTTATTAGTAATGTGCAGGTGGGATCTCAGTATTCCCTGGGGTTTCGTTCTGGGACTCTCCGCTGAACCCCCACCCCCCTAAAAAAGAAAGTTAAATTAAAACAAAACACAAGACAGGCAGGCAGGCAATTTGAACTGCTATTTTGCAGCTTGCTCCAGAAAAGCTGCCCCCTCTCCTAGCCCTTGCTCACTGAAGAATGGAATGCAAAAGTGATTAATCACTTTCTCAGATTAA
This sequence comes from Lerista edwardsae, assembly GCA_029204185.1. Taxonomy (NCBI): domain Eukaryota; kingdom Metazoa; phylum Chordata; class Lepidosauria; order Squamata; family Scincidae; genus Lerista; species Lerista edwardsae. The sequence continues at coordinate 43,095,423 of JAJKFI010000002.1, read as the reverse complement.
TGAACTCTGTCATTTCAGTTGAGTTAGGATTTTTTCTTTACGCACGTCCACACCCACTGTCCCATTTCAACACTAAAAAGTTTTCGGTACCCTCATTATTTTGTTTGGAACACATCTCATAAGGATGCCCCTTCACTTTTGTTAGCATTGATCATAATTTCTGAACAGATAGTAGAAAGGCAGAAGATCTTTCAAATACAGCCAAAAGGGCTTGGTACTAAGGGCTTGGTACTTTGAAAGAGGGAGAATTTCTCCACAGCGTACAGTATGCTTTAGGAGAGACAGGCAGAGAGAAAGTGCTGAACTCCAAAATGCCGTGTAAGTGCAAAATCCAGAATGCTCCGATGTTTCTTTCATCTACACAATCTTTTTTTGATTGTGTTGTTTGGGAGATTGGTTTGTTTGGAAGACCTCCAGCACAACCGAGTGCCACCAAATATAACCATATGGATCTAGGCATATAAGTGGGATTTCTGGATGTCTTAGGGTGCAATTCTAAGCTGCTCTGGAACAGTGAGGCCGGTGGGCCTGCACTGTATCCAGCGCAGCTTTAGAGCACTCTGGAGCCTCCCAGGGGCAAGGGCACATTTGCCTCTCCTGTGGGTTCCTTGGGTCTGCGCCTGTGGTATAGCAGGCACAGAGCCGAGGATGCTGTGGTGCCCAAATTAGGGCTGCGCGGCCTGGGGACAGAGGCTTGGATGCTGCCTATTGGGCCACCCCTCCCTGGGGGGGTATGCCTCCCAGCACACTCACCCCGCCCAGTTCATTCCTCCCAAGAGCCATCCCTTCACCCAGACCTGCTCTTGCACCAGCCGAGTTTGACTATCGCACAAGCAGTGCGGCGGCTGCTAGTGTCAGGCCAATGGCACTAGCGCAGTAGTGGGATCTGCAAATGAAGAAGTGGAACGCCGGGCAGGACTTACGCGGGACCACCCTTCCCCCCCCCCCGGACGAGCAGGCGCCCCCTCCGAGGCCAGGGCAGCCCGTGCGGTGGGCGGGGGGGCGTCGAAACGGAGCAGACGGGCTGCCAATCAAACGGTAGTCCCGCCTAAGTCCCGCCCAGCATTCCATTTCTTCATTTGCAGATCCCACTACTGCACTAGTGCCAATGCGGGGTGCCAGATGGCGCCCCTGTGTTGGCACTAGTGCCATTGGGCCAACACAAGTGGTTAGTGTCAGCTCAACAGCACCCATAGGATTGCACCCTTAATTTTTTTAGAAACATTGATTGCAGAGTATCGGACAATCCTACGTTCTAGAAATTCTGCTCTATACTCTGTTACACTCGGTACAGTAATAAGATTTGAGAGCTGGGAAGAACATCAGACAAAGCACGAACATAGAGTTCCTTCTGTGAATGCTGAATTCCAGGCCAGGTTTTGAAAGAGACCTTTGCCAGTGACACTTACTATTAACTAAGATGTTAGTCAGCCTCTCATAATCACATTTGGGAAGGGAAAGAGAGCCAGGATGGATCAAAGCTCTTTACAGGACACAGCAGCCCTTTTTGGCCCACTCTTTGAATGGAGTCGTTTAAAGCACAGTCTCTAAGACTACAGGCTTATTCTCCTTGTAATGAAGATAAAACTGGCTCTTAACAGAGCTAACTGGATGCTGACAGTTTGAATAGCCGTTGGCATTAGAAAGCAGTGCAACAACTTTCCAAGCTTGGATTTCCAAGCTTGGAAATCCATATTGTGGAAATCCACTTTTAGCACAACTGTGCTTAGTTTTCCTTACACTGGGGTGCAGTGATTGTGATGATCTGATCATCGAACCATGATTCAGGCTGGGGGGTGGCAGGGACTGCAATGTCAAATACTGGGTACAGTGACTATGTTGCAGACTAGCAAAAGTGTGCAAGCAACATGTAGCAGTAGTTGTTATGCAGTGACCCTTAATTCTGCTGGCGCCACAAGATTTTGCGTAATTTCAAAGGTGGCACAAACGCTAAGCAGGGTGGCCCGCTTCAGGGCTGCATCAGTGACTTTGTTGGCCTCCAGGGAAAATTCGAAGCATTCTGCATATGTGTCCCACAACTCCAGGGACACTGGGTTGAATTCTTCAATGTGACCATGGGTGGCCATTGTCGTAGGTTAGAATTGGGCCTATGGATTAGGCCTAGAGAATAGAGCTAGGCCTGTAAACTAGGCCTGTGGCTTTAACGAGGCCTGTGAAGTAGGCCCGAGAAAAGCCTCTCTTCGAACCTTTGACCGGGCGACAATTCCCGGTGGTACTCTGCTTGCAAAAAGTCAGCCTCACTGAGAAGATCCCATCCTCATCACCACTGTTATCTACTGGGCTCCAGGCAATAGAAACTCAGACAAGGTAGGTGCAGCTTGAATGTTTATTGTAACAAGCAATAGTTAGAACCAAACTGAAAAGCCCAACCTTGTATATTGTTAACTCCACTCCCAGTTTTCCCACTCATAACTGGAGGGGTGATTTGCTCACCCCCTCCAGCTCTCTTGCTCAGCTTTAACCCCTGGTTATCGTCCTGCATACATAATAGCAGAAGCATAACTAGACAAAAAAAGCGCCTGGGGCAAGGAAGTATATGCGCGCCTCTGTGCAACCCGGAAGAGGCAGCAGGGACCTCAGAAAACTGCCTGGAGAGCACTCCACATTGAGCGGTTTTGCTGTGCAACAGTAGGAGAAGCTCCCTCTGGATTTTTCTTTACTTTTAACTTTTTAAAAGTGGGTCTGGAGGAAAAATTGCGCCCCCCTTGGTGTAGCGCCCTGGGGCAGGTGCCCCTCAGGATCCACCCTTGTTACGTCTCTGCATAACAGTAGCCACTTGTACTCCAATTTGATAGTCTCTACTATTGAAAGTGGATGCCAAGAATCTGTGCAAAAAGACTTTCTTGACATTAGCCAAGTCATACAGATGCAGAGTGCAGAGTGGGAGCAGTCGGCTATAGCAGTCCTGAAGATATAAGATTTCATTTTCTCACCCTCAGATGAAAAGCTGCCTTGAAGTGCAGAGAGATCTTTTTTACCGCAAGACTCCTGTCATGAAAAGACCTTTTGCAGATCTCTCTCTCCACTATGCCTTTTATTTGCAAGCCCTTGGGCGGCAGCTCCTTTGACCTTGAGTGTTTTCGAGTGAAGGGAAGACAGAGCTTTTCACCTGAGCCAAGGCTCACTACAGCAGAGCCTACGGATGTGCCTTTGACTTGGTAATTTGCGGTGGAACATGTGAGAGTGACTTGACTACCCAGAATGTCTATCGTGTAACCACCGGAGGGGAAAAAAAGTGAGGTGCAGGACCCAAAACTACAGCACTGGAAGAGGAGATGATCTCCAAAAGTGCAAGAAAGGAAATTAATAAATAGATTGTGAAAAATGTCAAAAGCCCAACACATTTCATCAGAATGCCCTCTTCTAGGTCACAAATGACATTCCTTCCCACAAAAGTGGGGTCCTGTGAATAGAACTTATACTGGCAATTTGTTACCATTGCTAATGATATTTGCACAATTGTTATCTTGTTTCTGTAGCTGTTTGGAGGTCACCTCCTTCCTCCTTTGCTATCTGGTAATCACAACCAGACACACTATAACTGGGAGCGCAATCCTAACCTAGGCTAGCACAGTTAGGCCAGCAAAGTTTGGCTTTGGGCACAAGGGACACCGTAAAGTTTGTTTGGACCACTCTATGAGTCAGAGAGGCTAACACCCAGACGTGCACCATCCTCCCTGACTCCAAGAATGGTCCAAACGCACTTTATGGGGGCCCTAGTGCTGGCCTGGCTGTGCTGGCCTAACTCTAGGTTAGGATTCCACCCTGAGATAGAGGATCCTACAGGATAGAGGCTGGCTGAATTCTCCAATTATGTGGGTGTTTGTTTTCCATATTTTCCATAAACTCACAAATAATACAACCGCTCTGTTGCTGTGGTTTTTCAAAAGAAAAACCAGAACAATACAGTATTCCACATCTTAAAACAAATTCAGTGCGTCCTTCCAAAACATACTTGGTTGATTTTAGCTAATTCTTGAAGCACAGAAAGAACAAAAAAAAAGTTGAGAAGAGTCTCTGAAAAGAGACCAAAGGTGAATATAAATGAACTACTTGACGGAGAGCACACTATGGAGTTGGGATCACAGCTCCTGGCTATGCTTTGCATGCAGGACATCTCAGTTATAATCCCTGATATCTCCAGGTAGAACACACTATGGTGTTCTTCAACCTTGAGGTCAAGACCCCAATGGGGTCACAAAGCGTCAATGGTGGGGTTATGGCAACTTATGGGAATGAAATACATTGAAAAACTAGAGCACCACCAGATAAAGGGAGAGACATCTGGCGTTCCCCTTCAGGTACCAGGAGATTGTTTCCCAAACTTCCTGAGATTCTTGGCAATTGTGCTAAAATAGCTTTCTCTAATGCCAGTATTCATAATAACATTTTCTGCTGTCTCTAATAAGAATATTTGGTTATGGTTTTAGTGCTGGGAGGGCATTATGAGAGTGATGGGTGAGCGGCAACAGGAAGAGGGGTGGGAGGATAGGGTCCTGGGAGGGGGCGGATCAACAGTGGGTCCCCAGTTTCATTTTGTATTTATTATTTTTGGGGTTGTGACATGAAAAAGGCTGAAGACCACTAAGGTAGAAGATGGAAAAGTCCTCTATCTGAAATCCTGGAGAGCTGCTACCCAGCCTCTGCTAGAGCTCCACTGACAGTCCAGTCCTATCCAGCGCAGAAGCAGCAACTCCATACGGCTACCACTGTATCCTATGCTGAATTTGAGCGGACTGGAGGTCTCCTCAGACTAAGGCCTTACCCCAAGTAATGTCCCAGTCTGCTCAATGGGGCTTCTCAAAACCAGGAGGAGGCTTCTGAATGTAGCTGAATGTAAAAAGTAGCTGTAGGAATGTGTGACACACACACACACACACACACACACACACACACACAGAGAGAGAGAGAGAGAGAGAGAGAGAGAGAGAGAGAGAGAGAGAGAGTTACCACGCTACCGTACTTACCATGCTACCTGCCCTCCTGGCTATGCTTCTACCTGGTACGTTTGGGGCAGGGACAGCACATGCCCCGTGGATGAGGAGAAGAGACAGGCAGGTGAAGAAACGTACAACCCTATCCCCCTTCCCCAGGGCCAGACTTAAGCCAATGTGACCAATGTTGTCACATTGGGCTCCGCACTTCAGGGGGCCCTGCACCAGTATGGCAAGCATATCACCTGCTGCAAGAGCTAGGATCTCTATGGGCTGTAAGTCAGTGGGATGAGCAGAGCAGCTTCAGCTTGGACCCCTGCATTTGAACAGCCCAAAATGGGCCACCTGGAAGCAGTTGGTGGTGACATCATCATGTCACCACCAACTATTTCCACGTGCCACGCTTTGCACGCAGCACCAACAGTGCTCTTCTTGGTGAGTGGGGTGAGTGTGTGCAGGGAGGGGGGCCCTGCAGGAATGCCTTGCATTGGGCCCCACCACTGTTAGAGCAAGCCCTTCCCTTCCCTTTACTTACAAAAAGCATGGCAAACAGCCTCCCAGCTATACACCACTATGCTTTGAAGTGGATGGGTTCATTGCAAACAGAAATGGCGAGGAAAGGGAAAGGAACAGGGTCCAAATTGAGTGTCCTGATTGATTTGATGTTTGTAAGCACTCTGCAGGCAGGAAGAGGTAATCTGAAGCCACAGCAGCTTGTCCTTCTCCCTCTAGCATCACCTTTCCAACCTGCTCCCAGCAAATCAGAATTGGAGCCCCTAATGGAGTAGATGGCTGGAGAGGATGGAGGACAGATGGACTGGAGTTTGCCTCTTGCTGCCCCCAAGAACATAAGAAGAGCCCCCACTGGCTCAGGCCAAAGGCCCATCTAGTCCTGCATCTCGCAGTAGCCCACCAGATGCTTCAGGGAATACACAAGACAACAAGATACGTTCATTTTGTTGCCACTCCCCTGCATCCGGCACCCTCAGGTAGCCTATCTCTAAAGTACGGAGGTTGCACTAACCATCATGGCCTGTAGCCTGCGATGGAGTTTTCCTCCAGATATCTGTCCAGTGCCCCTTCGATGGTGCTGCTCCACATGACCATTTCATGTCACTTCATGGCCCTTGCCCTGGGAAAGGAGTTGCATTTCAAGTTGGGGGGGGCATGGTGTTGCTGTGCTGGAATCTGATGCGCTGGTGCTTATTTTTTGAATTCTGTTTCCTTCCAGTAGGTTCCATTGTACGTTTGTAAATACGATAACCTTCTATGTCTCCATTGGATTCTCTCTCAATGAAAAGAGACCCTTCAGCATTGCACCCCTACTTTTTACCATTTGAGAAAGGAGGATGGCTTAGCAACATGCAACCCAAGAAGCTATTTCCAGAATTTTGCTGCAAACACAAGTCTATACCATAGGGACAGTTTCTGCTCCACTCAGAAAACAGAGGTGCAAGATAATCCAGAGTTTAGTTTCCTTGATCTTTTGTGGGATGTCTGTGCCACAAGATCAAAGGCTGATGCAGTCCAACACAGTGGTGATGCAGTTTTTCACAGTGGTCAGCCAAGTGCCTTTGGAAAGCCCACAAGCTGGAGATCAAGGCAACATCCCTCTCCTGCTATTGCAAAGTTATTGAGGGCCCCTGTCTTCATTCAGAGGCAGTATGCATCTAGGCATCCTAACTGGTAACCATTAATAGACTTAGGAACTCCTATCTGCTCAAACAATTATGCTATTGTTCAAATAGTTATTCTGCTTATTCTTTTGAATTCTAGCATAATTGTTAATGGTTCCTCAGTTAAAGGCAGAGAGGCCTAACTTAAATGAGCATTGTTCCAACTTCAGAAGTAACTGCAG
>JAJKFI010000002.1:43048596-43088210 GCA_029204185.1 Lerista edwardsae | reverse complement strand
GGTGGAAACCAGTAATGTTATTGGGATTCATATCCACAAACAATTGTGCATAAACAATTTTCGTTCCTAGAAACAGAAGTCATGACTATTTATAATGCCTCATCTGATCATGAAAATGGAAGTATGGACAGTGGTTGGGAGGAAGGATGTTCAAATGCTTTTGACCACCCATATAATACGAAGAAAAAAAACATTCTTTGTCTGGGGAAAAAACTGGTTGTGGAACCACACATCAGTGATAAACAATAACCAACCACAGAGTGAGGTATTGACAGCATGACCTCCTCATTCTAAAACTGGTGACAAATTGTGTGGAAAACCATCATATGGGAATAACCTAAGACTGATACGCAACTCCCTAGAGTGCATTTGTACCTTTCAAGAGTAACATGAGAATCAGCCCTAGCCACAAAGCTATTGGGGGTGTCCTCTGGCAAATATACACAACAGCAAGATACCATGTGTTGGGATTTAGTTTTTGAGGTTGAAGAAACTTCAAAAACTATATTTCTGCATTTGCTATGAATGTTGTCATGAATATTTTCTGTAAGATGTCCACAATAGCTGACGGGCTGCAAAAACAGAAACACTCCTTCCAGCAGCTCAAGCCCACAAAACAACTGAGGCTTAAGATCACAGAATCACAGAGGTCCTTGCTTATAATTCTCCCTGCAGTACTGTGAATCATTTTGAAGCACACATTCGTCACACAGCTTCAGATGTGACTTTTGCTCGTACTGTTAATGACAGTTAAGGAGCTGCAGATGTAATCTATCTGTCGAGGTGCAAACATACTGGCAGACATGAGCCTCACAGCTTTTTGGCCCCAATTAGCTTTGTGTCTCAAAAATATAATTTCTTACATTTCATCTGCCGAACTTTAAAGATGTGCATCTATGTGATTTGAACAGGAGGGGGTGTTCCAGTATAGGTGTTTTCCAGGAACCAGGAGGGCCAGCAGAGCATTATTCATACAGAACACTATAGTCCAGTAGTTCTAAAACTTTTTAGACTGGGACCCACTTTTTAGAATGGTACTCGTTTTGGGATCTACCAGAAGAGAAGCCATTAATTTGGAAGTGATGCCATAGCCTGAAGTGACATAATCAAGCCAGGAGTGCCATCAGTGTGACATAATTAAATGCAGTGGTGTCATCCAAATGATTTAGGAACAGGTACTCATTTTTGATTGGCACTTGTCAGGGTCTGCCCACCGGAAGTGACGTCATAAGCCGGAAGTGATGTTGTGGCAGGAAGTTAGGTCATAGCCGGAAGTGATGTCATGATGCCACCACCGCCACGCTGCCTGCCTGCCTGCCTCCTCACAGAAAGTGCAGGCAACGGCTGCGGGCGTGCAGTATGCATGCGCAGCTGCTGAGCCAACCAACCGACGGGGCCAACTTCAAGTGGGCGGGGCCAGCTCAACTTCTAGGAACCGATACTCACGTAGTGGTGCGTAGTGGGTACGTGACATCACTGATTAAATGGCACTCCTAGAATGCAAACTGGCATTCTTGGACTGAAGCAATTGAACAACAATGAAACATCTCTGATAGGAAGCAAGATTAGGACAAAATACGATGTAAAAGCACTGAACAAAATTTAAGAAAAAAACCTCTCTTGAAAATTCAAATTGTTAACACTCACAAAAGGAATATAGCAAGAGTAAGGTCTGCAGTTTCCAAGATGGCAGCTTTCCATCACCCACCTGACATCAGGTCGCGACCCCACCAAGTGCGTACCAACCCACAGTTTGAATAACACCGCTATAGTCCATTTTGCTGTTTGTCATAGAATGAATCAAAAATCTGATTCAAATCTGGAACTCTTCTGGTCCATCAAGCCAGGTCTGGGTTACTTGATTTCCTGCTCCTAGTTCTCTCTCCCTGGGAAATCTTCCTAAAAAGACAACAGCTGTTCTTTTGTAATTTCTTTTTCAACAATGTCCTTAAGACGGCAAACTGTTGCAAACTGAGGACTGCATCAGATATTACATCTTAGACAACAACTCCAGTCTATCTCCCCTCGATAGCTATTGGTCCTAGTGCTCTTACCGTGCTCTTCAAATGGTGGGTCGCAACCCCCCATTGAAGGCACTAAATGGGTCATTCCCCCTTAAGGGGAGTGGCCCAGAAATGGGAGCCCAATGCACAAAAACAGGAATTGGGCTCCAAAAGCAAAACAGAGCTTTTTTTACACACTGAGGAGGCCTGCAGAGGGACTTCCCCAACAGCCTGCGTCGAAAGGCTCAGAAGCCCCTGGGTGCCCGTGATGCCGTGATCACTGCAGCAGCATTGGGGATCCTCTCCAGCCCCAATCCCTGCCCTACACACGCACGCGCGCGCACACACACACACACACACACACACACACACACACACACACACACACACACACACAGTGGTTTCCACATCCAAGTAGGACTGTAAGGACCCTTGGGTTATAATATTCATCTTGTATGACCTGAGGATAAAAACCAGATTTCTTTGGAGTGTTGGGCCATCTACACTGTGGCTCGATCCTTGCCTAGCGTGCCTTATTAGACTAGCCCAGGAGGGACTGGCTACGTGAACAAGGAGGGTGGTGTATTTATCTGTGAAGAAGGGGTGTTGCTACCAGGTTTAAAGCTGGCTGTGAGGTATCCCCTCCTGAAGAATCCTACTCATATTCCAGGGCCCCTTTCAACCTGGCTTCCGGCTTTGGGACAGAAACAGCCTTGGTTGCCCTGATGGATGATCTACACCAGAGACTAGACAGGGGTAGTTTGTCTCCTTTGGTCCTGCTGGCTTTCAACACTATAGACCAGTGTTATATTATTCAAACGGTGGCTCGGGACCCACTTGGTGGATTGCAACCTGATGTCAGATGGGTCACGGAAAGCTGGGAGCAGCCATCTTGGAAGCTGCAGACCTCACTCTTACTATATTCCTGTTGTGAGTGTATTGTGAGTGAGTTTGAATTTTCAAGTGAGGGTTTTTGTTTTTGTTTTGTTTTTAAAAATAGTTTTTAGTTCAGTGCTTTTATATAATATTTTCTCCTAATCTTGCTTTCTGTCAGGGATGTTTCATGGTCATACAATAGCTGCAGTCCAAGAATGCCAGTTTACATTTCAGGAGTGTCATTTTTATTATGTTACAATGACAGGTCTTCCTGCTTGATGATGTCACTTCCTACCAGAACATCACTTCCAGGTTAATAACATAACTTCCGATGGGGCCCAGCACAAGTGCCATTCTAAAAAGTGGGCCCCAATCTAAAAGGTTTGAGAACCACTGCCATAGACCATGGTGTCCTTCTGGGTCAGCTGGCTGGGCACCATTGACTTGGAGGCACCATTTTACAGTTGTTTCAGTCCTTCCTAGCTGACAGATTTAAAAAGGTGGTACTGGGGGACTCCTGTTCAGCATCCTGGCCTCTGGCCTATAAAGTACCACAGGATCCTTCTCTCCCCCCTCCCCACCTACATGAAATTGCTATGATTACCAATCTGAGAGCCATGAGTAAAGAGTCGTTCCAAATTCAAATGAGGCGCATTAGTGGACAGATAACTTACTGAAAATGATTATTTGAAAGCTTGTTTAATGACTGCATTAGTCATATTTGCTGGAGCATGACACAAATGGCTCACATGGAGTGAAGTTGTGCGTGAATTTGGTACATTATAGAAAAACAAACACAAATAGAGTTGTGTGAGAGAGAAAAAAAATGATTTAGTCTTCAGTGACATTTCCTATTTTACTTTTGATTTGGCTTTAGAACACCTGCCTTTCCACTCCTTTATATTATGAGATAAGAGGACACTTTAGTGTTATGGAATGAAAAGGAAGTGTGGTGCTGTCATGTAGCTCAATTATTTCTTATGAGCCGACATCTCTGCAGAGCGTTTATGACTACTCTGTCCAGTCCCCACAATAAGAGAGTATGGAAACATCTGTAGAAATGTCAGTTCCCTTCTGACTCATCTGTAATCCCACTGTGAAGATGTAGTGAAGCAGTAATTGCTGCCATTACAGAGAACAGACCTATTTGCATTTCTGCCTCTCTCTAGTTCTCTCAGGGAAAGTGTCATTTATCAGAAAAGCTAAACTTTTTCAGTGCCTCTTGTTGAATGTATATCCAATTGGTGAGGGCTGTTCTCAGACCAGGTATGATCAGTTTTGTCCAGCCATAGTCATTTTATGACTACCCATTAGCCAACAGTTTCTGTATTTTTTTTTGTTAACCCCTAACCCCTAGTATGTTAAATTAAATGAGATTCTTCCTTCTGATGTGGAGCTGGCTTTATGGTGGGTGATGAAATTGTTCATCACACATTATTTGGCAAAAAGCTAAATAAAAAGTTTAGAAAGACATACTAACCTTCTCCTTCCCTTCCTGACTTCCCTTGCAGTTGGCCCTCCATATACCTTATATACCATAACTTGAGCATCTGTGGATTTTGATATCCACACATGTTTCTGGAACCACCACCACCCCATGGATATGAAGGGTCCCCTCTATTTTGTTTTCCAGTGGCACTGTGACTTTCTTTTGACATCTCCAAGCTGTTCTCATAGTTCATGATCTATTTCCTGCTCCTAGTTCCCTCTCCCACTTTGTAATTTGTAAGCAAGTCTTACTCCTGCTACGTCTCTCTTTTCTTCCTTTCCCAGCCACCCTAGTTCCAGCTAGTGAGAAGCAAGGGAGAGGGTGAAAGGGGGGAGTATGGAACAGCAAGGGCCAATCTCTAAAAAAATTACTGTTGTGCCATATTTGTCCTGAGTGGTTTAGGAAAGAAAACTGAGGGTGCAAGCCTAACTTGGAGTCAGGCCAGCACAGTTAGGCCAGCAAAGTTTGGCTGGCATAAGGGTGACCGTAAAGAACATTTGGACCACTCTCAGAGTCAGGAAGGATAGTGCACATCTGTATGCTGGCTTCTCTGACTCCCAAAGTGGTTCAAACATACTTTACGGTGTCCCTTGTGCCAGCCAAATTTTGCTGGCCTAACAGCCTAACTCCAGGTTAGGATTGCGCTCTAAAAGATTTTTTATACTGCTCTTTCAATGCTCAACGCGGTATCAGTAGCGTAATTATAGGAGAGCTGCACGGTAAGTATTACAGGGGCTGCAATGCATCGTATAAGTGGCCCTTCCCACTTGCTGTCACAGCATTGCCTTTGGTTCTCAATGGTGTCTAATGGTGAGTGGGAGGTGAGGTGAGTGGGAAGCGCAATACTTACTGCGCCAACCCCCTTGGAGCTACACTACCAAGTGGAGTACAACAATACAATATATAGTGCCACATAATTAGTAAAAATGTTAAAAAAAACCATTAAAACAACATTAAGTAAAACCAATTAAAACATTAATTTGCTAAATGTGCTATTTTTGCTTGTGTGATGTAGAGGACTATTATATAAACCACCAGGCTTGGCCAAAACTGCCACTTGAGGTTTAACATCTTAAGAAGCCACTCGAAAGGCACTTTTAGGCTATTCATGACTTTCTTTGGGGCTTCTTTTCCTGTCCTCCTTGCCCAGCAGCCAAGCACTGTATTCAGCAATGGGATCTGCAAATTGAGAAGGGAAACACTGGGCAGGACTTAGGCGGGACTTACACATGATTGGTAGCCCGTCCGCAGCGTTCCGTGGCTGCCCTGGCCTCGGGGGGGGGGCTCCTGCTTGCCGCGGAGGATGGGTGGGGGGTGCGCTGGATGCCTGGGCGAGCAGCGATGGGGCACGCCAACCGGGGGCAGCGCCCCCGAGGCCAGGGCAGCTGCGGAACGCTGCGGACGGGCAGCCAATCACATGGAAGTCCCGCGTAAGTCCCGCCCAGCGTTCCCCTTCTCAATTTGCAGATCCCATTGCTGACTGTATTTGACCATAGCACTTACATCAGATCCAAACTGTAACATCCATCAAATGAAATATCAGAGTCTTTCCTGATTCAAAACAACCTTGCTACATTTTCTGCAAATACCTGGTGTAAAACTACCACTGTCTGTCTCACCTGAACTTCTCTTTGATTGGATTTACAGTAATTATCATTCATTTGCCATACCCAGGAAACATTTATGGCAATTTTCCACTTAATCATTTTGACTGAAAAGGTGCAGGGCTGGTGCAGATTCTAAAGACCCTTAAGTCGTCAGTGCATTGAACTATGAATTCTAATTATTGTCTAAACAAGACATACAGCAGACGTCACAAAATCTTGAAACCTGTGGCTAGATGCACATACAGTCAGGCACGTCTAAGTCCCAGATTGAATAGCGAGGCTCTAATCAATCGTTCTGTCTTTAGTTCAACTACGTTGGATGTATTTAGGGCAGTCTCTCTTGCATAATTGACTGTGGCTGTTTCAATCAGAATAGGGAGCGCGGGGAAAAAACCTGACATTTACATGAAAGGAATAACACATGGCAGCAGCAAGTGGGGAAAACGTTAAAGACAAATTGCACCTAATTTCAGGCTTCTGGGGAGGATGGAACATCTTGAGAGCATGAGGGCTTGCAATAGAAACTATATCTCATAGCAGCAATGCTATAGTGGTACATTTGGAAGCTCTTCATGACTCTTTCCATAGCTATGCTACAGACATGCTGCACCCCCATGGACAGCCCAATCCTAACTCACCTTTGTGCCAGCAAAGGCATAAGAACATAAGAAGAGCCCTGCTGGATCAGGCCAAAGGTCCATCTAGTCTAGGTTTCTGTATCTCACAGTGGCCCATCAGGGAGCACACCGGGAGCAAGATGCCTGCGTCTTGTTGCCACTCCCCTGCACCTGGCATTCTGAAGTAGCCTATCTCTAAAGTAAGGAGGTTGCACAACCCATCATTGCCTATAGCCCATGATGGACTTTTCCTCCAGAAATCTGTCTAGTCCCCTTTTAAAGGCATCTAGGCCAGATGCCATCACCACCTCCTGGGACAAGGAGTTCCAAAGATTAATTACCTGTTGGATAAAAAAGTATTTCCTTGTATACGTTCTAATTCTCCCAACACTCAATTTTAGTAGATGTCCTCTGGTTCTGGTGTTTTGAGAGAGGGAAAAGAACATCCCTCTATCCACTCCATCCATCCCATGTATAATTTTGTACATCTCGATTGATGTCCCCCCTCAGGCACCTTTTTTCTAGATTGAAGAGCCCCAAACGCTGCAGTCTTTCTTCATGGCTCCAGCCCCATCATTTTCATTGCTCTCTTCTTTACCTTTTCTGGCTCCACTGTGTCCTTTTTGAGATATGGCAACCAAAACGGTACACAATACTCCATATGTGGCCTTACCATCAATTTGTACAATGGCATAATAATTAGGCTTACCAGATCCAAACTGGGACAGAGTGCCTTTACCTTTAACTATTGAATGCAAGAGAGAATTTGGGCAACAAGTGCAGCTCATTATGGAAGGGTTTCAAAAGCTACACCTGCCCAAATTCTGTCTTCTGTACAATGGTTAAAGGTATAGGCACTTGGTCCCAGTTTGGATCTGGTAACCCTAATAATAATACTGTCCATTTTATTCTCAGCCCCTTTTTAAATTATCCCCAGCCTCCATGCACCTGTTCTGAGTGTCTCAAACTTTCCATAAGGTGTGTTTGTGCCTACTTGAGAGCTGGCAGCCCCTGCACAAAGATGTGCGCCAACCTGCTGGCACTGGTTAAATTCCCCATGCCGGCTCGCCTCACATCAGCCAATCAGTTTGTGCCGGGTGGTGCAGGAAGTGGGAGAGGGTGGCAGGAGCAGGGTGACCAGATACAATGGAGGCCACCGTGCCCATACCTTAACTATTGTGTAGAAGAGGGAATTTTCACAGGTGTGGTTTAACATGGAAGGGTTTGACAAGCTCCATCTGCCAAAATTCCCTCCTATATACGATGATTAAAGGCATTGTGCCCTCCATTGTATCTGGTCACCCTGCGGGGTCTGAAGGCGACGCGGGGACATGTTTGCATGGGGGAAGATGGAATGAAAGAGCACTGGGCATAGGAGGGGGCAGGATTGCTGCAGATTTCAGAAGTCCCATAGAAGATTCCAGACATGGTGTTTCAATGGGGCTTTACTCAGGGTAAGGGAAATATATTCCTTTACCTAGAGGTGGCTTCCAGCTGCCTGTTCAATATTACAGATTAGAAACAACCACAAATTAGGAAAAGAATGGTCTTTTTGGTCCAAAGTTCCTGATGCATTCACATTTCCTCGCCTCCAGTCCTCCTCTGGAAACCTGAATGTGATACATATTATCTCTTAGATATACAGTACATGTGGGCCCCTTGTCTACTGATCCCATATCCACTTCCTATTATCTATGGTTTGGGGGCCCCCTTAGCTTCCTTTATTCTTACTTTGAATTGCTAAAAAGCATTCTTGCTTGGGGGGGGGGGCAAAGGGAGTACTCTTATCAGTGCTGTTGGGCAAGGAGTGCCTGCTCCCATGGTAGCCAACATTTGGGCATTGAAAGAGGTAGCACTGGGGCTAACACCCAGTGCAGCTGGGCTCCCTCAAGCCTCCCAGTCTGTGGAAGGATCCAACAGCCTCAGAGATAGGCAAGGGGGTTCCTTCACCCACTGGTCCTCCTATCTTCCAGCAGCCTTGCTTGTGTTCACTAACTGACCAGCCTCCTCCAGATTGCACCCATCACCGGCTTGCCTAGGTTTATATAGAGTCTCCCCCCCTTGCTCCACCTCTTCCAGCAGGCTCCCCCCCCATAGCCCTCCAAGTCCCTGATCCTGCAAGGGGCTGACAGTTGGCTTCTTTTCTCTTGCCCCAGGCATCAGTAGGCCACGTGGACTTCTCCCTTGATTGCAACAGGGCTGGCCTGACTATGATAGCGGGGGAAGCAGCTGACCTACTCTTGTTGCTGTCAGCTGCGGTGGTACCTGGTGTTCCGATGTGGGGCCTGCTCCCCTGCCTCCATCCTTTTGGCCATTGAAGCATAGGTTCAATGCTTCAATGGCCACCACCCACCACCCACTGGGGCCCTTTTTGTGGCCTGACCTGCCAATGGGGCAAGGAGGACCTGGGCGGCGGCGGCTGCTATTCCCAGGGGATCCTGGCCACATTGGGCATGCCAGGTGAGCGAAGCCCCGGACCAGATCCCAGACAACTGTATACTTAACATAGGGTTCCCTCTTATCTGTGGTTTCAGGTAACCACAGGGAGGCCAGGAACCTTCCCTCTCCCCCCCCCCCATACTGAGTCACACCTGTATACATTTTTGCAAGTTTCCTTTAAAAGCAAAGAATTACTTTGAGTGTAAGAGCATAATGACCAGGGCCTGGTCCATCTGTGAGGCTGACTGAAGATGTAACCTCCTCACATCCCAGTGGCTCTTGGGCCAATTATTGTAAGTAGCTGTGGTTAGGAATGGTTTTAATATATGCACAAAACCATACGTCAGTGTTATTCAAACTGTGGGTCAAGACCTACTTGGTGGGTTGCAGAAAGCTGGGCGCAGCCATCTTGGAAACTGCAGACCTTATTCTTGCTATATTCCTTTTGTGAGTGTTAGCAGTTTGAATTTTCAAGGGAGGGTTTTTTTTTATTTTGTTTTTAGTTCAGTGCTTTTACATCATAGTTTGTCCTAATCTTGCTTTATGTCAGGGATGTTTCATGGTTGTACAATTGCTGCGCTCCAAGAATGCCAAATCTGCATTTCAGGAGTGTCATTTTATTATGTTACAATGACAGCACTTCCTGCTTGAGGATGTCCCCTTCCTGCCACAACATCACTTCCAGGTTAATGACATCCCTTCCGGTGGGTCCTAACATGACTGCCATTCTAAAATGTGGGTGCCGGTCTAAAAAGTTTGGATACCACTGTCATACGTGATATTTGTTCATCAGTATAACATAGACATCTAGAGCTCTTTATCAGGAGGGAAGAGGAACCATTCTGTATGATTAAATTATTGGTATACCCTGCCAAACATAATTATCTTTATGGTTCAGTTATGTAATGAGACCTGGGAAGAATACAAATGCCGTTGTCAGATGCCGTCTCCTCAGTGTAATATTGGTGCTATATTTAATAGAGCTATATATTTAAGTTGCAAATCTTTGGAAGTACCATAGTTAATCAAGTACTAGCAAGGTGGTAGCCTAGCAATTGTAACTTCAGTATGGCTTTAAAAACTCTTTCCTTTGCCAACAGCAGGTCAATTAAGAATGTCAGTATAAAAGGGAGATAACCTATTCACCACAGGTTAAGTAACTGCCTGTGCTTGTTGCCTGCTGTCTCATTCACACAGAATTCTTGCATTTCCAGACATGATTTAATGACATTTTGCCCAGAAAGCTTTCTGTCTCTGACCTTTTCTTCCCCCACTCTTATGCCTGTCTTTCAATTAAATGGCATTTTCTTCCTAGAAATTTGGACGTCTCAGACATTTTAAATTGTACGAGACATCCTGGTTGTAAGCCCTGGCTCCAATTTAGTGGCAAATTGGCTGAAAGGAGGTAGATAAATGTTTTTCTTTTCTACAGCTGGGCTGTATTATCAGTGTACGGCTCATTGTGATTTTCATATTTTGGTTCAATTGACAGGAAAAGGGAGGTGGGGGAATTTTCTCAGGGACTTTGGTCTATGAAGGGGACCTTCGTAGTAAGTCATGCCTTCCTTAAGCCCTGCAACACCAAGGCTAATCAGCTCTGGAGTATGTTTTTCAATGCCAGAGTTTAACACTGTGGCATTTGAAGAAAGAAGGGCATTTTCTCCATGACACAAGAAGCAGAGAGTCCAGACCCATTTGTGTAGTGCTTACAGAATGGGGTGAAAGGTAGGCTATAAGAAAGGAAGGAAGGTGAGTGAGTTTGGGTTCAGATTATCTGAGGGTCCACCTTCTCCCATACACTCTGGCCTAACATACACTCTTAGGTCTTCTGAGGGGGCCCTCCTTCAAGTGCCATTTTTATCCCCAGTTAGAAGGATGGCAACATGGGGGTAAGCTTTCTCTGTAGTGACACCACAACTCTGGAATTCCCTTCTGGTGGAACTAAGAACTGCGTGCACACACACACACCTGTCATGGCTTCTCGGCAAGGACTCAAAAACTTTCTTTTTCATCTTGCATTTTGAGTGGTGTGTAGCTGTCTGTCCCCTAGTTGTCCCCAATTTGGTTGTATTGCCCTTCTTATGTTTTTTATTTCTTGCATTATATATTGTGTATTAATTCTGAAGTTGTAAGCCACCTTGGGCATGCACTCTGGCATTACATAGGAAAGGTGGAGGATAAATACATTTGA
This sequence comes from Lerista edwardsae, assembly GCA_029204185.1. NCBI lineage: Eukaryota > Metazoa > Chordata > Lepidosauria > Squamata > Scincidae > Lerista > Lerista edwardsae. The sequence continues at coordinate 43,076,988 of JAJKFI010000002.1, read as the reverse complement.
CTGGGAGGCCAGGCTTCCAGATGAGAGGCTGTTGCTTCCAGACAAAATATGGCTAGCATCTTTCTTTCTAGAATGACACACAGCACTGCACCTCAGCAGTAAGCTGAATTCTGGAAGATTTGTGTTATATTGCCTTTTTACTAGCTGGTGTTTCAGTTCATAGAAACTTTTCAGTGTCGAACACGTACTGGCCTTGTTTGCAGACACCTGCTTGCCATGCGCTGGTGCCAGGTTGTTGGTTCCCCCCATGATGTTCCCCCCCAGGTTGTTGGTTTCCCCCCCCCATGATGCTCTCTGATGGAATATGAGGCTCCATATTCTGATTATTATTCTCCATATGATGATTATGAGGCTAGAGGAGTCTGCTTACCCCAGTGGGCCCTCTCTTGAGCATATGTCTTTGGTCACCTGCCACATAGCTGGAGGGAGGGAGGGAGAGAGAATCAGCCCTGTCCATATGATTACGGTTTCAAATGTATCCAAGAAACATGTATGCCTTAGGGCAGAGGCTCCCACTGCTACAGGTATGTGAGAAATGGCCCCTATTTTTGTAGATCCTTTGGCTCAGAATACTTCACATCCTGGGAGATGAAGAAGCCATTTTCACCATAGTTACTGGTCATCATAGTTGGGAACGAGGACTGGAATGGAGAATGGTAGAGCGAGGCCCAACCAAGAAACTGAAGGACAAAACAAGGGGACATGTCTAACCTAAAAACAGGGGATGGATGGAGTGGAAATTGCTGGCTTAGGACAAAAATTGGTTTGTAGAAGTATCCTCAGAACGTGGGACTGTAACTCTGAAAAGAGGTGGTGAGGCAGAGGATAAGAAGGAAGAGGAAATGAAGGATAATGGTAAAGGCAAACCTTTGCAGAGAAAGGAACAGGTCTAAGCTAGAAGTAAGCCCAACGGCCCTAATTATAGAAGCTCCTAATCACAGGGCTGTGAATACTTGGTTATTGTTAACTACACTTTTAGACTATTGCTTTGACTATAGTATATATCAGGGGCTTAACAAGCATTATGAAATTAGGCTTTACAGGATCCTTAATTTGTTTCACTGATGTGCTTTTTAAAAAGCTACTTAAAATATTTTCCCTTAACTGCAAAATTGATTCTTCCATTGGAAACTCTTTTCACCATGAACAAGGAAGAAAGGTAAATGTCCCCAACCTGTGTTTCTCAAAATGTAAGGCTGGCAGCCTTGCAGAGCTGTGGGCAGCTGCCAAAGGACAGATTTGCTTCTCTCTGGCATCTCTTGGGTGGTCCAGAAAGCCAAGTAAAGTTAAAAGAAAGAAGATTCATATGAAGCCTTGCCCAGTAGTGTAGCCAGAGGGAAGGCTGCGCAAAAATACAGCAGGCGCCACAATGTGCCATGAACAGCGCCCCTCCCACTGGCCTTTGGAACCATCTGGGGTAGCGATAGCAATGCACAGACGTATGCAACACCCCCCTCTAGCCAGGCCACACTATTGGCCTTGCTATTAAGAACACTCCTCAACAACTCTAATTGTATGGAGAAAATAATGCTCAGCCTCCATTACTCTTGCCCATTTAATTAGTTTGTCAACTCCTTCTGGATGGAATCCACAACACTACACAGAGAAAGAGGGCAAGCTCATAGGAAACTGATGCTCTTTCTTTTTGCACATGCCATGTCTCAGGGCGCAATCCAAAGCCCTATGTTGGGCCAACACTAGCTGCTAGCATCGGTTCCAATAGCAGCAGCGCTGGCGCGAGAGCACCGACCGCCGCCCGGACGCCAGCACTGCTACCATTGGGCCGACACTAGCAGCAGCATCGGCTCAACAGCACCAGCCAAAGCTGGTGGCAAAACACTCCTGCACCAGCTGTGTTCGGAGGGCGCAGGGGCATTTCTGGGCAGGAGGGAGGCCGTTTCCAGGTGGGGGGTGGTTGGGCCGGGAGGTGTGTTGGCCTAGGGAGGGGGTGGAGCTGGGATGTGGCCATTAGGCCACATCCAAGCTCCCAACCCCAGGCCACAGGGCCCTGGTTCGGGCCATGTGGCGTCCTCAGCTCTGTGCCTGCTGAACAGCAGGTGCAGACCCAAGGAGCCCATTGGGACGACTGGTGCAACATATCCTTGTCCAATGGAGGCTCCAGCCTGCTCCCAAGCTGTGCTAGATACAGTGCAGGCCCGCCGGCCTGCCTGTTCCTGCACAGTTTAGGATTGCGCCCTCACTCACATGGACAGGGCATGGAGAGTGACCACAAGGAGGAAGTGGCTCAGCAGTGTGCCCCCTGCTTGAGTCATGGACGGTGGCAGATGATGGATTATGCCATCCATTGACATCAGGCCTGATCATGCACAACTCAACCACTTGGGCATCACCACCTCTAGATTAGAGCTGTGTTTGAATGAAATGTAGTTCATGACTCATATACCATTATTTGTTTTTCAAACTGTACTACAAGTTTGAAGCTAATTGACACTGCCCAATGGATAAAATTCATCCTGTTTCTGGATAATGGCATGCTTCCTACCCACAAAACAAGAATATGTGTTACATTTTTTTTCAACTTGCAGGATCGTTGCTTTTTTTCCTATTGCTAATAAAGTCATTTTAACTCTGCAATTTATAAAACCCAACATAATTGTTCCATGTAAATTATCTAACCATGACCTTGTCAGGTCACGACAAGTCATTCTTTTAAAGTATTTTTTTTTCAGGTCTGAAGCTTTTCTAGTGATTTTTTGCTCTAATACTGGTTTCACTCTATAGTTCAGTTAATCCAATAAAAATGTTAAATTAGTGTCAAACATGCTTTTTAATCGTAAAATTCATGCCAGATTTACAGTGGTTTATTCCCTAATCTCATTTCCATTACTCTGAAAGTCACAAATTGATCTTAATGATCTCTTAACGGTAATATAATCTCATTTTAAGAGAACGCAAAAGGACTGTGGTCAAGGCTAGATCTTGTAAGAAAATGGTGAAGAGCTTCATTTTCAGAGCATTTTGATTGATGGTTTATTGCCAGGTTTCAAAGATAGGATGTCAGGATATTAAATATTTTCCCCTCCAAAGTGCAAATTGGAAGAAAAGACTGGTTGGCACAAACAAGAACATCATGTGGATAAACTGTTCTGAGACTGCACCATCACAGACAGCAAGGAAAGGAAGGTAGTTGTTTGTTCAAATGTCCCCCCTTGGGGAAAAAATCCCTTCACATAAAAAACTAGCATTTAAAGGGGAAAGGTAGACTAGATAATTTCTCCATTGCATTTGGGGACTGTATACATGTGTACAGTAAAGGCATGTATGGGGAAAGCAGGACTGTGGCTACTGGCCCCTCTCTGGCTACTAGCTACTGGACGCTGCAAAAAGCGGGGCAGACCAAAGACAGACAGATTATACAGACCAAAGACAACCTGATTGTCATCACCAAAATTCTGGATTGTGAGATCCACACTGCAAAAACTTGACTGGGAGGTGTGTGGTCACGCCACCAAACACTTACAGGCCAATCCTAAGCAGAGCCGGCATAATAAGGCCGGTGCAGCAGGGCTGCATCCTAAACACAGTAGGAGGCAGTAGCAGCTCAGCGCAGGGCAAGGGGAGGTTTTCCCCTGCACCCAGGTAAGCCTCAGCCAGCCCTATGGGGCTGCTCCGATCTGCACCTGCTGATTTACAAGCACAGGTAAACCTGCGCAGCAGCGGCCTGAATTGGGGCCGCTGGGATACAGCGCTGGGAGCTTAGGATACAGTGCAACAGCCATTGGCCATTGCCACCCCCATCTCAGCCCACTGCACCGCCCCTTTACACCCACGGCATGCCTCTGGAACACCCCCAGCAAGATCCTTCGCCAACCGAGTGCCAATGGCGCTTGACTGGTGCATGACCGGCGCAGCCAATGGGCATGCCTATAGCTCTCTAGTTTCCCTTTAAACTAGTGGCTTCCATGAGGGCAGGTTGTCCTATGTTTCCCACAACTGGAATCCCTGGTCATAGGCTCTCCGGCTGTCACATTTCCTAAAAAAGCCGTCTTTGGATTCCACTGCATTAGATAATTGCGACCTCCCATTTTTTGACAAGGGACTGAGTGGGTAATGGTATCTCAGCAACAGTGTGGCTTGGGTGCAGCAGATTACCTGGAACCTTTTCAATCTAGCTTCAGGATAGAAATGACCTTGATGGCAATTAGATAGTCAGAAACTAGGAAGAGGGTAGATGTCCTTGTTGATAGTGCTGGGGCTCTCATAAGCTTTTTACATAATCGTTATTTGGGCTGATTGGCCAAGTTGAGGATACCATTTTGCATGTGTTTCATCCTTGGCTAATATACGTTAGATGAGCGTGCTAAACAGTGGCGTAGCCAAGGAGTGAGCCGCACCGGGTCACACCAGTCGGCTTGTCACACTCATCCCAAAAGTAATTGCTGGAATGTAATGATGTCACTGCAATTACTTCCAGTGCAGTCAACTGGCCATGCTGACAAAGGCTCTGGGGAAGAAGCCGCCCATGGAGCTTTTCTCAGTCAATCAGCCATTGCCGAGAAAGGTTTCATGGACAGCTTCTGCCTGCACATGGAGTCTTCATTGGCACAGCTGATTGGCCACAAGTAGTTCTAATTCACGGCACCAGCCAGCCTATGGAAGCTATGCCACTGGTGCTAAATAACACTTGTTTGATCTTTGTCCTTGAAGTGTGGAGTAATTGTGGGCCTTTGTCCTTGAAGTGTGGCAGGGTTCAGTTTTGTCCCCAATGTATTCAGTACATGAAACTCCTGGATAAGTCATTCTGGGATTTGGAGTGGGCTGCCATCAATACACAGTACATCAAAACACTCAGTAAATCAGGCCACATCAATAAAGTGCTTTGCAATGGCAAGAAGGCTGTGTGCACTGGTGGGAAGGCCAGACCTTTCCTCCACATGCCAGTGAGAGGCAGAAGAGGGCAAGGAGGGAGTGTTAAGAGGACAGGTGAGGGCAGCAATGAAGACAGTGATCCAGCTGGGTGGATCTGGCCTGGGAGGTGGCAAGATGCTGGGTGCTCACTGTATCCTAACCCCGTTTTTTGGGCCTGATCCTCTGACACGGATCAATGCAGACTTGTGCCAACTATATAGTAGGCACACGTTGATCCAATCCAGCTGCTTCATTCCGGCTTACTTCAGGGCAAAGGAACACATGTCCCCTTACCTTGAGGAAAACTTCAGCACCTGAAATTCACCCACAGAAGGCAGCATAGTCTACACCAGCACCACTGTGTCGGCAGGGGGGAATTTAGGTAGGATCGGGCTGTGAATCCAAATCACCTTGTTTTAAAATTTTTCTCAATATTTTTTTCTTTATTGGTAAAGATTAGCAATTTCTTTTAAAATTAATTGCTGCAGTTACAGTCATATTTGGAACTGAGATATCAGACCCTGATTAATTTTACAAGGTTATTCATTTATCTATAGTCATACTATGTTTTCAAGAAGTCTATATATGTCACCCATCATGCGGAAAATTTCTGGAGGCTCTATCAATAAGTAAGGTAGACTTTTGATTTAAAATTCAAATGGTTGGCAGCAAGATAAAATATTCAGAGAGACTAGGTTTTGGACTTCTACATTTGAGAGAGTTTCATGCTTCATTTGTCTTGGTAATTATGACATTTTAGTTATTATTCAAAGATCAAGTGCACATTCTTCATGGTGGACATTCAGATTTTATATATACGCAGTAATAATGACTGATGTAAATTGAGTTCTGAAACACTATGTTCTTAATGCTGTGTTAAATTGAAAATGATCAAATGTATTACATAAAGCCATACTTGTTATTTAGTATATGGCTTTGATATTTTTAATCCGAAGGACAGTATTTACATATATATATGAACCTTTCCCACCCCACCCCGCAAAAAACCTGCAATACAGTTTAGATCTTCTCTTGCTGAAGTCAGTGACCAAATTGAGACTTTTTTTTTTACTTTTTTTTTTTTGCAAAAATGCTTTGTGTAAGGGTTTTTAGGCTTTTGACACAAGGATGGAACCTAATTTCAGAAGATATGTAGAACTGTGCATGAGTTCTGTAGAATGTGGCCCAAGCTTGCCAAGTTGCTTAGTGACAAACACTCCTTGGCCCTCTCCAGTGATATTGTCAATGTAAGAATGACCTGGTTTGGATAATGAATTTGTTCAACATGAACCTATATATATAAAGAAGAATGTGTGTGTGTGTGCGTATATTCTGCATATGCTCCGCAACACCTGGACCGATTGGCACCAAACTTGGCACACGCATGCCTTGTGGCCTGGCAACAAACACTGCGGGGGCACGACCCCCCTGGTGACCCCAGGGATGGGGGTGCACAGGGGGCCCCATGTGAAAATGGTCAAAAACGGCCAATATCAGCATCAAATCCGTAGTTTTCGGAGTCGCCGAGACGAGTGGCAACGCTCCCGACGCCGTTGGAGTCCTGATTCGGCCCCCCTCGGCATGGGGAGTAAGAAGGGGTGCAAAACAAAATGTGCGAAATGACCGACATTACTGCCAAATCCACAGTTTTCAGGGTTGCTAAACTGCTTGGTGACAGTCCCGATGACATTTGTTACCCGGGCAATGCCGGGTACCAAAAAGCTAGTGCATCTATAAATGATGGATAATTTCCTAAGAAGTTTTTCTCTGCAGTTAAGTTCCCACGAGGGGGGGGGTTGGGAGTGGGCAAAACGTTATGTTTTTCAGGAGCCTGAGCTCCTGTGTGACATGGCCCCTGCTCCAGAGCCACGTAGATGGGAGAGCTGGCTCTGAGAATTGCTCTTGGAATCTTGAATGGCTCTGAAGGGGAGGGGGAGCCATTCTACTGCTTCTCTGGCCCAGAATCTTAGATTCTACACAAGCAGAGTCACCTAATGCAGAACCAGGATGCTTTCCAGATACCTGAGCAAAAGTTTGCCACTGAGCAAAAATCAGTTTGCCACTGATTTATGTCTTACTCAGGTTATCTCATAATGCTTACGGACTGAACTGAGAAGAATTTGCCCTTCACTAGCTTCTCTCTGCTGGGTTGACATGCTCTGTCCTATCTTAGGGCTCAATCCAGAAGACCCATATTGCCCATATTGTACCACCAGTGAAAACACATCCGTAAAGCACAACTGAAACATGTTAACGCTAGCATTGGGGTGGCACTCATTCAGCTCCAAGCCTCAATGCAAGTGGGGGGCCAGCAGTCCCGGCGCTCCAGCAGTCCTGGCAGCCAGTAAGCCCACTTGGGGCAGCAGGGAGCAGGGAGGAACTGGGCCAGGGAGGAGCTGGCCAAAAGGGGAAGGGACCCAGCAGTAGCTTCCACCGCCAGTAATCTTATCCCCGGTAGTGGCTCGGGCAGCCTGACATGGGGCTGCTCAATTCACCACTGACAAAATAGCCAGCAGCGAGCTGAGGATGGGGCTTTCCACAATGGGGCTTTCCCCAAGGCAGGGGGCTGAACATCCCCTTCTCCCAGGGAGACTCCAGCAGCTGCCTCGTTGCCGCTAGATGCAGCAGTAGGCTTTTGGCTACACCTGCGCCCGCAGCGGTTAGGCAGTTCAGGATCGGGCTGCCTGTTTCACCTACAGCACTGTATACATGACTGACTTGTTCTGCTTCAGAGGAGAGTTACTTGAGGGGGAAAAAAACTACAATTGCCCCCAAAGAAGCAGGGGGGGAAATCACCAAGTTAGAGAAATTTCAAAAGGAACTGTCATTGGGAATCAAAAAGAAAGGAACAAAATGTGCCTTCTGTAGTCTGTTTGAAAGGAGAGTCATCCCGGAGGGATGCAATTTGGAGCTTCAGTGGCCACCTCCTCTTCCTCCTCCTACCTCTCCTCTCCTTCCTTCTCCTCCTCTTCCTCCTCCTACCATTGCTGTAATTTCTACTGCAAGCGCCATGCAAGCCCTTCTTTCCCATTTCCGCAAAGGGAGTAAGATCAAAGAAGGTTACACTGTTGGTCGATGGACCCAGACTGATGGGTGAGCAGCTGGTTTGGCCCACCTTTCTCCCCCACTGCTGCTTTACCTTCTCCGGTGGGTGCAACCGAGTCCGTTGGCAGCACTTGGAAAATGGCCACCGATGGAGCACTGCCCACTTTCAGCAGCCATTTTATGACAGCAGAAAACTGTTCCACTGTCGCAAAGCTCTGCCCCTGACAGCCCAATCCTGGATAGGATTGGGCAATAGACAATTATGTGTAGACATAGAAAGATCCCTGAAAGCATATTGAGAAAGGAAAAACCAATAATGGATTGGAAAACAGATTGGGTGAGTGAGATGCACTTTAAAGCTTCAGTTATTGCTATACCAATATGTGACACAGGACTCTGTGCTTAAAACCTTTTCAATGCAATCTGCATTCATTATGGTGTAAAGAAAGGCTATAAGAAGGAGGCACTATTTAACAATGGTGAATACCGCTCCTTGACATACAATCAATAAATGGATTTAGATGTCTCAACAAGGAACATGCAACTTGGTGAATTGTACATAAAACAGACCTTCATTTAGACAGAGACATCCATTCAATTTTAATTATTTTTCCTTGTGGCTTTAAGTGGACAGCAGCTGCCATTATGTGCAATTACTGCCTCCAGCTGCAAGGAGTCAGCTACTACCTTCAGTGGACTCTACATACGTATGGTTGTACATACATCTTTCAGCCTTGGCCCTTTCGCCTTTCAAACACAGAAAGGCAAGTGAAGATGTTTCAGTTCTCTCAGTGATAACATTGGCATCGGCAGTATTTTCATCCCATCGATTCCCTGTGCTGTTCAAATATGTTGCTGTAAAAGTTGATAGTATTGTCCAAGTTCCTGGTCCATATGAAAAGGACCACATCTTCTCCTGTATTAGTAGCAATTTTCAAAATATACTTATCCATAGTGGTGTTTCTACTGTTGGCTGGGGGGGGGGCAAAAGCCCCCAGGCAATGTGCCTATGGAGCCCGTATGAATGGTGCCCGCTGCTGAGCCACTGTCTCTGCTTCTGCTGTCTCTGCCGCTGCCTGCCCTCCAGAGCCCTCCCCAGGGCAAGGCAAGCTATGGGGGGAGTCCTATGACCCTCTGATGGCCCCTGCAGCCTCCAGGGGGGCACTGAACTGCACTTCTGGTTTTTGTTGGAAAATCAGAAGCATTGTGTAAAGGCCTTCCGAAGGTGTCCAAATGCTTTTGGAGGGCAGCAGGACATCGTACGGTGATCCAGGTGGGTTGAAGGGGTGGCAGACATTGTGGAGGGAGGGTCGGCAGTCTGTGGTCCCTGCCCTGGGCGGCAAATGGGCCAGGGATGAGATTGCTTGTCAAGGCTGTTGATGGCTTCTTGCACTCTTATGGGATTTTATTGTAGATCGTTTCACGTTTTTGTAAGCCAATCTGATGCTCTAATATGCTGGAAAAGTGAAGTATATACATTTTTTAAATACATGTAACTCTGGTGTGCTGTGAAAATATCAAAGATGGCCATGAGCTTGCATTAGCAGCCTGTGTCAAGGAGTCACTCAGAATCAATATTTCTCAGCTTCTGTCTTTCAAAGGCTACGTAAGACAATGTATATTTCCCCTTGTAAGGTATGTGTTGTATAGGGCACCAGCTTGCCTGTCAATTTCCTATTTTAATCAGGCCTCTATACACCTCTAGAATATGTTACGATAAAGCCGAGAAATAAATCTTCTAATGTATACCCTATAGTGAGTGAAGAAACCGCATATAATTCTTTTAACAAATACAGAGGCACAGTATTCATAAGCACCACTATCCAAAAATAATTATTCAGATGTCAAATGTCTGTAATTAGAGCTGAAGCCACACAGTGTCCATTCATGACCATTGCCTAAATAGCCTGCAAATCATGAATACAGTTATGACTAAGCTCTTCTGGGTTCAGTGACTTGTGACTCAGCTAGTATGTAAGTATGTGGTTTTAATATTCATCTTGTTGAAAAGCTTCCTAACATGCTTGTGGCTGGACATGCCTGGGTAGCAATTTTCCACCCACTGTATGGTACAGTGCAGCTAAGCATGAAGAAAGCTCCTCCCCAGGAAGGCAATGTGTGGACTTTGGGGCACAACACTGGGCTGTACATTTTGTTGGGCGCAATCCTAACCTGGAGTGCGGCTGGCAAAGTTTGGCCAGCACAAGGACACGGTAAAGCGCGTTTGGACCACTCTCAGAGTCAGGGCGGATGGTGGACATCTATGTGCTGGCCTCTCTGGCTATGAGAGTGGTCCAAACATATTTTACGGTGCTCCTTGTGCTGGCCTAACTGTGCCAGCCTAACTCCAGGTTAGGATTGTGCCCTAAATCTATCACTTCTCCAGTTTGCTCTCGTTTGCTGACTGTCAAAGAGGTAGGAGTGAAAGTTGAGTGAGACCTTGAAACATAACATCTTTTAAAAAGAGGGGATTATAGAAATAATACTGTCTTGGGAAGATCTGTAGGTGTTGTGTTCTGAGGCATGAGCCATCTGTAAATTCAAGTGTAAAAACTGAGGCTATGTAGTTGAGAGGAAAGAACATGTGATTGGGGCTAGTGATTAGTCTTTTTCTGTATAAGGAATACTAAAGAGTATCACATCTGTAAGTAATTGGGTGGGTATTAATGACCTGGTGGGTTTTTGTTTTTGCTATAAATTGGGTAAGAGCTTCTGACTAGGGAGAAGAAATGCTTAAGGTTTTGCTTAAGAAATGCTTGGTTATGTGGTTTAGATAGTGGAATGCTTTATGCCCAGGAGTCTGTAAGACAGAAATTAGGTCAGTGGTTCCCAAACTGTTGGTTGGGACCCACAAGTGGATCATGAGCCAATTGACAATACGGGAAGATGGGATGCTGGAAAGTGGGAGGGCAGTGTGGCTGTTTTGCTTGTGTCAAGGGTGTAAACATGCTTTTTTTTTCTTTCTGATTCTCTTTGTTATTGGAAAACGGCTAAGAAATAACCCAACATGGCTGCATTCTCAGGAATGTGGCAGGCTCTGGTGTCACAGTGATGGCACTTACAGCTATGACATCACTTCCAGTGGCTCCTAGATAGATGGTCATTCTAAAAAGTGGGTCCTGGTGCTAAAATATTTGAGAACCACTGATCTATGAGAACCACAGACTGATAAATATTGTTGTTTTTGCTGCCTCAAGTAAGTTTGCCTTATTTTGTAACTACATTGCTTTTCTTTTCTAACTACATAACTACAAGCCTTTCCTTTTATTGCCTTATCTCATTTTGATGGAAGGTGGATAAGCTACTGTTAAAACTCAGCATTTTGTAACTTAAAACCATTTTTTTGAAGTGCTTGTTATTTTGACCAGAGAGAGATGGTCTCTCTCATCTTTGTTAGTTCTAGGAACCAACTAATATTTAGTCATTAAATTGTTTCTATTATCCTTCGGTGACCATGCTGGGACTGTAGAGTGAGGCAGCGTTGGTGGAAACAGGAGAAGGATATTGGCATCTCCAGGAGTTGGGGATGGACCAAATTAAAAGGAGGGTTAAGGGGAGAGCCAGTAATTGGAAATGGTATGGTGGAGTTATTCATTCCCTTTAGCTCAGGTTCCCCTTTAGACATTAGCAGGACACAGTAGTAGATTGGGGGGTTATTGTGGTAGTTCCCCAGTGTCAGCTAACAGCAGTATACCCCCCTATAACTTGACACTGACAGAACAGCTAAATTGTTAATCTGACTGGCAGCTCAGTTCTATCCAACGTTGGTGCAGTAGGGCTGCTAGGCCCATGCTGTATCCAGTGTTGGACTTGAGCAGGCGGGAAGTATCCTTGGTGTAATGTTTGTGCCCTTACCCAATGTAATGGCCCAGCCTGCTCAATGGTGTTACTTTGATCTGCACCAGCTACTAAGTAGCCCCATGTAGCTCATCAGGCCTAGCACAGGGATTAGAATGAAGAACCGTCCCTGCCCCCTCCTAAGAAAGAACCACCCCCGTTTCACCCTCCCCTGCCCCTCTGCAGCCCAGCAACACATACCTGCCCCGGTGACCTTCAGGTGGGATGTAGTACTTGCTGAATGAAGCAGGCCTTCCCACCTGCACCACTTACTCTCTGGGTGTCAAAAGCACTTTACAACATCCAGCACTGGTGCTGCCATAGCATTGGGGTCTTGGATTTGTTTTGGCTTCTAGTTTGGAGTTTTCCAACCCAGAGTCTTGCATCCCTATTTTGCAGTCTTTAAGAGCTCATACTGATTGTATTTTGCCACTGGATTTTTTTTTTGAGAGATGTCCATATGTGCTTTGTCATTCTTAATAGTGGTGGGGTTGGTGGAAGAGTTAGGGAAGAGAGGAATTATATGCAAGAATAGAGCATGGAACAGGAGTAGGATTGACAAAACATGTTCCTGAAAACAGCAGATAGGCTTTACACTAATTGTGGCTTGGACACGGGTCCTTACAAGATACAGTGCAGATAAACTTCAGAAATTCGTTTTGAATTGAACAGTTCGGAAGAACTGTTGTGCTACCCCTTAAACCTTTAATTTTTAGCAAATGTGAAGCATGAAATAATTCAATTCAGACCACTTATATTTATACTGGTAGAGGCTGAGCATAAGGTTGGACATCCATCCACTGTATATTGCACATGGATATGGGTGAATTGGAATCTGAACAAGTTCACTGGAAAAGATTCTTTAGCTTTCCTTTGGCATCCTTTAGGTGTCTAATTTTCCTTGAATTTCATTTCATGGCAGTGTTATGAGATTGGAAATGTCACTAATCTTATCAAAACCCAGCTGCTGGCTGTCCAAATTACGTGGATGCTTTTAAAGATGAGCCCCCCCCTTGACCTCTGTCCCCTACTGCTGTTCACTACAACATTTCACAGTGTTGTCTACAGCCAGAAAGAGAAAGCCTTGCCCACTCATACATACTTAACATTTCAAAACGGCAGTTTTGATCTATTAATCAGTCTTTTTATTGTGCTCAGAAAAGGAATTATTCTGAGCTTATTTTGTATAGTCAATGAGCGTTTTGACATTTTGCAGGGCAGGGACCTTGGCTGTAAAACCTGCATGTTTCAAAAAAAAAAAAAGAACAACTGAAACAGAAGGATGCTCGTTTTATTCAGATGCTATTTAGTAAACATTCTTTGTAACCAATAATGAGAATGCATACAGGCTTATGGAAAATTGCCTTGCATTTAGTCTTTCCCACCCTTATCTGAAGATACTGCTCCGCTATGCTGGTTTAGGAGCCAGCGTACATGCCATAAGGTGCATTTGCAGCAGCTCTGGAATTGGGGAGGTCTGCTCATAGATGTGTGCTGGCCTCCCTTTGCTGATTCCAGAGCTGCGCCACTAAGTATCGGTGAGCCTAGGACGGCCAGTGCAGGGGGTTGGGAGTGGTGGAAGGAAGGCATCATGGAGGCAGACTGGGGTAGGGGGAGGATGGACCTGTAGGTGGCCTGGGGAAGGGATGGGTGAGATGGATCCAAAGGTCAGTCAGATCCAAATCCCTGGCTTGATTGGCTTCCCAATATAAATTCAATAAACAAGATGTTCTTTGTCTGTGCTTCTTCTCTGGCCATTATTATTATTATTAATTTTATGACTACTGCTGAAAATAATTTTGTCATAGGGAGGGGCCAACACTTATGGGTCCCGCATGCCAAATGACTTGGTATGCTACTGTGCACTCAAAGATTTCCTTGTGTAAAGTGACTGTAGAAGCAATTGCAGCAAATTTCAGTGCAGTGCCTTTCCTACACCTGCAACAAAAGGCCACAGAGTGTTAATTTTATTTATGTTAAAAACATTATATCCTACCTTTTTCCATACTGAAGGGGATTCGGGAATTCAAGGTGGCTTACACAAGTTCAATAACGCCGTATTAAAATCATAAGCGCAAATGGTTTAGGAATACTCGAATGTGCAATGTGCTTTTCTTTTGCCAGCATACTGTGGTCACCAAATTTGTATATACTGAATGGCAGGCAGAATGAGACATATGGATGCTGGGGCAGAACTGCTACTGACCTTCCCGTGTGCCACCCATATCTCAAAAAAGGATCAAATATTTTTCCGTTTCTAAATATATTCAACATGTGATACAGTATAGAAAAGAATACCAATTGCTGCCATGCCAATCAAGGGACCTGATTTTAGGATTTTTCTCTTACAGTTAAATATGTGTCCAGTGGAATGTTCTTTGGAAAGTTAGCAAGAAGGGTGCGCCATGTTTTCAAGCCTGACTCTTTGACCAATTGTTCCTAAAAGCATTAATATCCATCTTGTTTTCAGTTACACTGAAAATTTTAAACATACTTGTAGTATTTAAAAGCAACAAAAATAATACAAGGAAAGCAAAGAAAATCCTTTTAGAGGTGTTGGAACAAATCAACACAATCACTTATGTCACACTGATTGCATGAAGACCTTATAATATTTGACAGACTGCAATAACATACACAAAGAAGAAATTGTCTTATTTCTGTACAGCAAATGGCTAAACATATTGTCATCTGTCACCAACCAAATACATTGTGAATGGGTTGCGGGGATTTTTTTGGTTCCTCAAATGCCTAAGAACTTTTGATACAATATTTCAGGGCTGGAGCAGAAGCAGATTTACGTGACAGCTGCAATTTGAGTCCTGTATTGTTATAACAACAAGTGTTACAGAAGACAGTCTAGTCATAATACATAAACTGGAAACAACTTCAAAGGTTTTTGAAAAGAAGGGATGGTGCCACAATAGTGCTGAATCACATTTGTTTTCCCCAATCCTTGCAGGTTGATAATGTATGGCTTTGTAAAGGCCATGGTCCATGTCGGCCAGCTGAAGAGTGGTGACTTTCACTTCACAGACTGTTTATTCTTTGGTTCTTTGATGTCCGCGACAGATCCAGGTAATAGTTTAAAATGTATTATGATTGCAATTTTGGCTGCTCGAATTCATCCGACTCGATCCAAAGAACCAAATGCAATTAGCATGCAGGCTCTCCTCCATTTTGTCCTCAAAAATGCAGAGCTGTTCCTTGGTAGGGTGAATTGGGGTAACCATTCTAGTCCTCATACTTTGAGGCACAATCCTAACCAGGAGGTAGGCCAGCACAGTTAGGCCAGCAAAGTTTGGCTGGCACAAGGTACACCTTCTGACCACCCTCTGTGCACCCTCCTCCCTGACTCTGAGAGTGATCCAAACATGCTTTACAGTGTCCCTTGTGCCAGCCAAACTTTGTTGGCCTAACTGTGCCAGCCTAACTGCAGGTTAGGATTGTGCCCTGAGATGCCATGCATAAAGGAATTTTTTAAAACTCACCAAAAATGTTGGAGACGGAATGCACATAAGAGGGGAAAGCACTGAGTAGCTGAAGCAAGATTCCTCAGAGCTTCATAATATCTCTAATCATTCAAAAAGTCTGTTTATGTATTTAAAATATTTATATCAGGCTTTCCCCCCACAAAACTGGGGTGCCCAAGATGATATTAACTTTCCCTGAGGCATCAACATCTTCGGTGCACACAACAGGGGCATGATGTTTCTACTGTTAGAACTTTTGTGTCAGCACATTGCAAGATCAGCTGACAAAGCCCAGAGAACTGGGCTGTTGAAGTAGGGAAGAAATATTTCCCATATTCTCAGTTCCCAAGAATTCCCAAATATTTCCCAAGAAATATTTCTCAGTTTGGTGAAATAAGGCCATAATCTGGGTGTAGTAAACGTCACCTTTTTGCTCACCAATGTTGGTCCTGTGGACGTGGCCACCTAGGTGGGTGTTCCCTTCATCCCTCTCTGCCCCTGCTGCATCCCTTCCAAAGTCACATTTGATTTAGGGCGCAATCCTATACAGCGCTTTAACAGGCAGGCAGGCAGGCAGGCCTGTGCTGTATCCAGCTCAGTATGAGGGAGGCTGGAGCCTCCCCGGCACAAGGGAACATTCTTGCCCTTGCACGTGGGAAGGCACCAGCCTCCCCCATGGGCTCCTTGGATCTGCACCTGCGAAATAGCAGGCACAGATCTGCAGAGACTGCATGGCCCAAATAGGGGCAGCGCAACCTGGGGTAAGTCTTAGGATATGGCCTTATGACCGAATCCCAAGCCTGCCCCTCTCCTGGGCCAGCACACCTGCAGGACTGCCCCCACCCACCCAGGAATGCCCTCTCTCCATCCCACTCCCTCCAGGCCACCCATCTCATCATGCCTCTGCGCCAGCTGGGCTTGGCTGGCACAGAGGAGCGCAGCGTGGGCACTCCAAGGCCAGTGCTGAGGCAGTGCCGGTCTCGGAATGTTAGTGCCGACATGGGGTTGCTGCTCGATGCCCCCTGCATTCGCGCTGATGATGTAGTGCCGACTCAACAATGTTGCATCAGCACTATGTGGAAGGTAGGATGGCGCTGTTAGTCGAAAAGGAAAATGGCCCAGAGAGGAAGAGAATACCGTTCTTGGCCAGGGGTATGCAAGAGCTGCACTTTACTGCCAGAACTTCTAAAGGATCTCAAGGATTAACATTATATGTTCAGATCTGGCTTTGAAAAAATTCCACACTAAGGATGATTTGAGGAATGTGCGTCTTTTTTTGCATTGTTCTAACTTGGCTACATTTTCTTCACATTCTCTCCCTCGCTATGATGCAAAAGGGCCACATTTTTATCATACATTCCCACACTGTTTTTATCCATTATTGAAAGTCTCAGGAGTGGTGTAATGAAATAATCAGCAAGACAGAAAAACTGGCCTTTGGACATACTGTGAAGCAAATATGTTGGCATCAGCCCATAATCAGCATACATGAAAAATAATGTTAATAGGACCTTGTTTCATTGCCTGATCCTTTGCATATCTATCGAAGTAAATCCCAATGATTTTGATAGAACATAGTACTCCCACACAATAGTTCACCACCAGCTGGTCTTGCGCTATGATCCCCTATCTGAATGAAAAAAAGATTTTTTTTCTCCAGATAATTATTTGGAATGATCCATTTGAACATAATTTATGCTCATGACTTGCCAGGACTTTCAGTCCTCTGTTCCCCATTGTCCCATTTGTGCGCATGTTATTATAAGCAATCAAAAAGATGTATACATGTCTTAAGGTTCTAATCAATTGCCAACATTTATCTAACGGAAATCAAATCACGTTGGAAGTTTCATCTCTTCTGATTTATTACTGAGGAACATCATCATTCAAGCAAAAACTCTGGAGTGCAACTAGATAATTAGTGCTGGTACAGGTGCACTTTTAAGTGTGTCGGTTTTGTGGTTACCTTGATAAAATAATTGAAATTTGGTAATGTGCAATTATTACTCAGCAAAATGTAATCCTGTTTTCAACGACAAACCTGGTATTAGCAATGCTATATCTCATTATAACTTTCTATTTCAAGTGTTATAGTAGGAAACATTTTTAAGATATATGAAAAGCAGAAGCACTTCACTTTAGATCAGGGGTCTCCAAACTTTTTTGCATGGGGGCCACATCATATATAAGGGCATTTAAATAGTGACCCTGGTATATGTGGGGGGCTCTGTAACAGAACCCAACAGATACAGAGGTTGCACTATGTTTATTCCCCATTAGCAGGTTGCTGTGGGCTGGCCCCACCAGATAAAGATCTTCCAGAGGCCCGGATTTGGCCCTTGGACCAGGATTTGGGGACCCCTGCTTTAGACTCTTACAAATATTGCTAAGAATGCTTTTTTCCCATTTGTTAAAGAATTACCCTAACAGGGCTGGCCCAACCTTAGGATGGTATAAAGTGACTGCTTCAAGTTGTGGTCTACTAGAGGTGGCAGAGGTGGTGGAACTGGTGGGAGGTGTCCTCCATGCCATATTTGCCTGCCACCAGGGCCAGCTCCAGACGTGGTGGGACCCTACGCAGGGCATTCCCGCTGGCCCCCCCTTCCCAAGCCCCCCCCCCACTCACCAAGAAGAGCATTTGTGGTGCTCTGCACAAAATGTGGCACCTGGAAATAGTTGGTGGTGAAATGAGTCACAGCCAACTGCTTCCAGGAGGTCCATTTTGGGCTGTTTGGAGGCAGGGGCAGGTGGGAGGGCAGAAGGTAAAGCTGCTTTGCTCACTCCACTGACTTACAGCCTATAGAGATCCAGGCTGGAGCAGCAGGCATTACGCTCATTGTGCTGATATGGGGCTCCCCAAAGCGCAGGGCCCAATGTGACAACATTGCTCACATTGACTTAAAGCCGGCCCTGCCTGCCACCTCCTCAGAGCCAACACCAGCTCTGTTGCTGCTTCCTTCTCTCCTTGCACACTCTCTGCTTCTCCATAGCAAGCAAGGCAGAAAGGCAGGCAGGATGGCTCTTTTCTGCCAGGCCTGTTTGAATGAAATGGGCGGGGGGGAGAGAATACAATCACTGATGCCTTCCTCTCTCCTCTTCCGCTGCTCCTTCAAAGCAGGATGGATATGAGGATCCAGCTAGCGTTGGGTGGAGTTGGGTGAAGCGTTCTGCGGCAGTGGACAGAAAGTAAGGCAGGTGCACTATGACATGCAAAAAGGGAGGTGGACTTTGCCCTTCATTTCAGGCTCCATTTCCGTTTCAGCTGTCCTGTCTGCTATAGCAAAATATTGACAGTGCAATCCTTTGCATGTCTACTCAGAAGTAAGTCCCATTGTGTTCAATGGGGCTTACTCCCAGGAAAATGTGCATAGGATTGAAGCCTTAGGGAGCAATCCTGGCCCTGCATTAGGCTGGCGCAAGTCCCCTCTGCTGGCCTAAGAGTGTCACAAACATGCCTATAAGACATGTCTGTTCCATTCCAGGAGGCGCAAGCTATTGCGCCAGCCACAGAGCCCAAATCCAGGGAGGCCAGGGGGTGGGGATGGGGAGGTTCGGGGAAGGCAGAATGGGGCAGAGGAGGCAGGAGGAGTGTGGCCGGCCGGCCTGGGTTGGACGTGGAGCCAGGATCTGGCACTTGGGAAACATTCATTCTGACATTCATCCCCTTATCCAGGTTTGAGCCTCCACAGCCCTGGAGATCTACTTGAACCTGTCCGAATGGATCTGCACCATTAGATCAGGACCAGAGAGATAGGATTTGGTGGCCACTGTTGCCACTGAACCTGCCCCCTCAGATCTGATCCAGCCTTCTCCCATCCCATTGCTGCTTTTTATGCCATTCCCCATCCCTGTTCCACCTTCCCCCAACTCGCCTCTGACAGCAGGTCCAGGGGTATCCACTGGTGCATGCAGGGAGGCTCACAATCTGCACACTGCCTGAGTGAGGTTTGAAACTGCCATAAGGTGGTCTGCCCTGGTGGAACACTAGTTCCGCCAGAGGGCAGCCCAATAGCATTGGACCCAGGGCCTTAGTAATCCATGGCTGGGCCCCCAGGCTTTCAGGTATTTGGGGCCCCCTCCAAAATTCTTCAGGAAAGCTCCTGCCACACTGAATGGAAGCCCTTGTGGGCGGGCAGGTGGGTAAGCTTCTCCCCCTATTAATAATAATAATAATAATAATAATAATAATAATACTGGGATTTATATACCGCCTTTCTTAGGTCACCAGATTTCTCTAATGACTATAACTCAAAGCGGTTTACATGGGCAGACTTAATTCAGAAACCCGAAGGTTTTTACAATGTATACAGAAATGTTCTATCTTTCAAGAACTACACACATACAGATGGATCTTTCTGGATTTAGTCCTTCTTTCTGGCCACCTGCTGGCTGATAAGCGGCTTCCCTGCTCCCACCAGAGAAGCGGCTGAACTTTGGCACAATTCCCCCTCTCACAAGGCAGCCGACGCTCAGCTGTTAATCACTCGCAATTAATGAGGTCTGCCGCTCACAGAGACTTCCGGCTGTCCCGAACTGGCGACCTTCAGATCTTCAGCTCTTATCTTCAGGCAAACAGAGGCATTAACCCTCTCGACTAAATCTTCTGCCCTTTGCAAGGCCTTTGCAAGGTCAGGCTGCTATAGTCTCTTGCCGGCTGCAGGGCTGGTGGGCTCCCAGAGTTCCTGGTTCCCTGGATCTGGAGACCCATCCATTAGGCTGACACCAAGACATGCCAACCTGATGGGCCCTAGTTCCTCTGGGGCCCTTAGGCTTCAGCCTACTCGGCCTAATAGATAATACAGCCCTGTTGGAACGGTTAGTCTATCTAATAGAAAGATCCCAGCTAACAGGTATGTTTGAGACACACGCATCCATGTGTCATTTCCTATAAATCCCTAAGCAGATAACAAATTCACCACTAAACATGATAAGGTGTGGGAGACCAACTAGGAACCCAGAGAATGAATTGATGGAACATCTTGGCCCAAATCAGTTGACACACTCTCTTTGACCAACTAAAACGTGCCCACTTGGGTGACCAGTTAACAACTCATGTTATTAATTACACACTTGTTTTCCCTGTTTCTCCATAAGTGTTTCACACTGAACTAATAATAATAATAATAATAATAATAATAATAATAATAATAATACATTTATTTATATACCGCCTCTCTTAATATCACTAGATTTCTCTAATGATTGAACTCAAGGCGGTTTACATAGGCAGACTTTCTCAGAAACCCGAAAGTTTTTACAATTTACAGAATGTTCTGTCTTCCAAGAACAACACTCCTACAGATCTTTCTTTCTGGATTTAGCCTTCTTTCTTTAGCCACCCGTCTGTCGTCTGCTGGCTGATGAGGCTTCCCTGCTGCCACCAGAGATGCAGCTGATTTCAGCACACTCCTCCTCCCACGAGGCAGCTGAAACTCAGCTTTTAATCAGCCGCAGTTTCCAAGGTCTGCTGCTCGCAGAGACTTCCGGCAGTCCCGAGCTCACGACCTTGAGATCTTCAGGTGTTATCTTCGGGCAAACAGAGGCATTAACCCTCTCGGCTAAATCTTCTGCCCTACACCCAGCGATGGGCTGCATAGCTTCATCTTCAGACATCTCAAAAACAAAACCTCCCCATGGAAATCTTCACATTAGGGTGAAGGATTCCAGGTTACAGTTCTCTTTAATATGCTAATTTTATTACACAAAGGGCGTTTCTCTAACAAGGGGAAACATTCAAAAATGATTCTACCCATTGCATCCATAAGCGATACAGTCCAGAAAAGGCTGTACTGGTTCATCTCTGAATATACTTCGCATAATTGTACCTTTTTCATGTTGACATTTAAGGCATAAAAAACATTTGCCTCAATAAAGGTTTGCTGAAGCAGAACTGTTTCAAAGCGATGTGAACTCTCTTACCTTCATTTAAGTTGATTATCAGAATGCTCTTTTCCACTTGGAGTTTCTATGGTTACAGCGGGATGGCTGAAGTAGGTTGTCCTGTTTTTTTCAAGCCATACAAACAACTGGAAAATGTTGTTGTTTTTAAGGTACTTAGGGTAGGGGGGAAACTACGTACTTTGGTAATTAAAACACTCTATTGATGTTTACTTTCCTGAACTAAGCCTTGAGTAGGAAGGCTGATTAGTAGTGCCAGGAATCTACAATTAGAATTGGAACATGTTATTTTTAGCAAGAGGGTTTTTCAACATGGTTGGTTTAGCGTGGAAATCTCTTATCTCATTTCCTCCCCACTTGTCATTGAATTCAGGTCTGTTGGCCATGACAGATTAATTTTAGTCTTGTGAACATCAGAGGCTCAAAGTGAACATGCCAGTAGCTTTGGTCATGTGGGTTTTTTAAATTGTAGGTTTTACACCTCCATTCCATTAGGAGTCCCATTGATTTCACAAGTGATTTGTACCACTCAGTTGGAAGCACATTTCTTCTTAAGGGAGCAAGGGAAAATGGACAGACAAATGCCCCTAGGAACACTTGCAAGGGGTGATGAAGCTCCTGCTTTTCCCCCATCTGTTTTCCTTAAGGAAAGCCTCAGAATGAGGCTCAAGAGGAAAGAGGCTACCCTGAGACATTGCAGAAAGACCACATGGTCAGACAGACAAGTCATTTTGTGAGTTCCATGTCTTCATCTGCTTCCCCCAAAACAAGTAGGTCCTAAGCAGTCTACATGCTGAGATTGATTGGCATGTGCCAGCTGATTGGGCTTCTGAGCCTACCTGAACAACTCAGAGGACATGCAGAGATGCCCAAGTGGCTGTAAAACTGGATGTGACAGTCACGTGATCAAATATAGGTTTCTTAAGGTCAAACCCAAGGCTGATTGTGCAAGTCCCAACAGCTCCCTCAAAGAGTGTGTGTGTGTGTGTGTGTGCGTGTGTGTGTGCGCGCGCGCATGAGCGTGTATTGTCAAGTTCTCACCCTTCTCTCTGGGGATTGGAGAGAACTTTGCAAAGTCATGAACTTTGCAAGCAGATACAGGTGTAAGTACAGTTAGGGAACAGTGCGATTCAGGGCGCAATCCTATACTGCGCTGGCATGGCGAGGCCGGCCGGCCAATGCCATATCCAGTGCAGTATAGGAGAGGCTGGAGCCTCCCTGCGGCAAGGGAGCATTGGCTCTCTTACTGTAGGGGAGGCTCCAGCCTCTCCTACACGGTCCTCGGATCTGCATCCACTAAATAGATCAGAGGAGAGCGTGCGGCCGAAATTCGGCCTTATGGCTGAATCCTGGACCTGCCCATGTCCCGCCCAAGTCCAGCCCTCCTCCTCCCGCCAATCCCTGACCGCCCTGTCATGGTGCCTTCCTTGCACCAGCCGGCTTCGGCTGACGCAAGGGAGGTGCTGCGCAGGCGCAACAGGACCTGCAGCGCCAATCCCATGGCCTTAGCACCGATGCAGAGGTGCCAATTGGTGCCCCCGCAGTGGCGCTAAGTATGGAGCATTGGCGCAAACCTGTTGCACCGATGCTATGCGGTCCATAGGATTGCGCTGCCCCTCACCTTGGGGAATTATCCTGTTTTTACATTTTGTTGCCTGACATGTTTTTTTATTTCTTTTACTTGATGCATGCAGTAGAACACCCAGGTAAACAAATGCATGCGGCGGCAGGTGCCTGCCAAGAGAACATGAGACAAGCCAGCCAGTACTGTGGTTTCAAAAGCAGGGCTAATGGCAGGAGGTGTCAAGAGTCACAAGCCAAGAGTAATCACTTCCCCCTCTCCACACACTTTGTCAGACTGGTTGAAAGAAGGCCCATAGTCACAATTCTAGAGGTGGGTAGGAAACTAATTTTTCAGAGCGGGCAATTGTGTTGGGTACATTCTGGTGTGCAAAATTAAAGTATAAATCTAGAAGTCTCAAATCCAAACATCAAAGACTCATAAAGAAACTCATCCAAATTTCATGAAGAGAAAAATGATCTCTGAACACCCAGAAGCACCACAGACCTGGTTCCATGTTTTCTCCCACCAGGAAAGGATCTCCCCAGGCCCCAAACAGCTGCAATTGATTTTTTTTTTTAAACCTGAAAGGCCTTTTCCTCTACCATGATTTCAACAAACAGAAATGATTCTCCCCACCCCCAAACAGCAATATCTTTATAGTTATTGGCATGTTCCACAGTAGGAGAAATAGCACCCTCCCCCCCGCTCGCAGCCAGCATAAGTAGAAATCTCTCCCAACCATCCTTTTTGCTGCTCTCAGCCAGCCCTGCTCTCCATGTGCTCTGGACGGGGGCCTCTGTACCTTCCCCCAGCCCTCTGAACTGTGTTCTGCCTCTGCACCAGCCTCTCTGGCCCTCAGAACTCCCTTTCCCGCCATTTTTTTTTTCAAAAATTTGAGGGAGGGCAAAGCTCTAGCTAAGGACCTGGTTGAAAGCCCAGTAACCGCACGCACGTACGCACGCATGTGCTTTCCAGGCTATATGTCTGACTTCCCCTTTCAACACAGAGTTCAGGAAGGAAAAACAAAAAGCAACATGCCTTCCTGCTGGCTTGTGCATTAAGATTGATTGGCATTGCCTCTACAAGTACCTTTTTTCCTGTCATTTTTAACAAGGTAATTTGTTAGATTTGGGTAGTAACAAATTATGCTAGACTCAGTATCTGCTAACAAGTGTCAGCACAGGACATCAAATAGACTATGGAAAGAACCCAGCTCAATCATTTCCTTTTTTCATTCCCAGTTAGTCATACTGATGTCAGTGGGCCTATTTTGGAGTTGGTGGCTTGATGCGTGATTTTTTTTTGGTCATGTTGCTATCTTTCCAGTCTTGTAATTTGTTTTTCCCCCCCAAAAAAGACACTTAATCTAGTTCAGTTCAAGGAGTAGTAAGTGGCAGTTGAACCAAGGAAACCTCCAATAAAATAATAAAAATGACCAACAAGCTATCAAATTCAGTTATCCTTTTTCAAGTCAGGACCATTCCGCCGACAGTCAATCCACAACACAAGCAAAAGTCAGGTGGGCCAGAGAAAGATGTATGCAAACTACATGATTCCAAATGACCAATTTAAAAGAGAGCCAATCCTGAACTACGGAGAAAGGAGAATAGAGATAACTAGCCAACACTAGGCATCAAAGAGAGCAATTCCTTTTCAATCCCAAATATAGTTACTGTGAAGCATGAGCAAAAATATGTTTTTTTTTCCAAGTCTA
The DNA here is from genome assembly GCA_029204185.1 of Lerista edwardsae. Classification (NCBI taxonomy): domain Eukaryota; kingdom Metazoa; phylum Chordata; class Lepidosauria; order Squamata; family Scincidae; genus Lerista; species Lerista edwardsae. Next base: position 43,052,588 of record JAJKFI010000002.1, on the reverse strand, counting down.
AACAGGCATAGTGTCACCCACACCACCCAACATGTTTCATCCTTTCATGTACAAATGTCTGAATAACCTGTTAGAATTGAAGAGCAATGTTCTTTTTTCACTGGGGAAGACCTAAGGAGCTTGTGCTATTTCTTTAAGAGGCTTTGCTAGATTATGTGGGGAAACCCACTAGTATCAGAAGGAGATGGACAGAGCCCAAGGATGTAATAAAGAACTCAATCAGTATGGATTACTCTTGATACTAACTCACTGTAGATATGCATATCAAATAAAGTTCCATTCATTAAGAATTCTGGCATCTCTGATCACTAGTGCAGTGGTTCTCAAATGTTTTAGATCGGGACCCACTTTTTACAATGGCACTCAGGGTGGGATCCACAGGAAGTGATGTCATTAACGTGGAAGTGATGTCATAGCCAGAAGTGCCATCATCAAGCAGGAAGTGCCATCATTGTGACATAATAAAAGGGCACTCCTAGAATGCAAACTGGAATTCCTGGACTGCAGCAATGAAACATCCCTGACAGAAAGCAAGATTAGAATAAAAAATTATGTAAAGGCACTGAACTCAAAACAATTAAAAAAAATCTCACTTGAAAATTCAAACTGTTAACGCTCACAGAAGGAATATAGCAAGAGTAAGGTCTGCAGCTTCCAAGATGGCTCCACACCTCCCTGTGCCTCGAATCGCTCCATTTTAGAGTGATTCGGACGAACGGGAGGGCGGGAGGGCCCAGGAGCAGCTCGCCTGTCCTCGGGAGAGGCAGCGCGGCCCGGGCCCGTCCGCGGAACTAGCGGAACGTCATACCGGGCCATTCCGCCAGGATGACACCGCTGCTCTAGCCACAATAGTTGTCCTTACTTTTGGAAGAACTGCGTATCCTTCCCACAAAAGGGCACCTTCTTGGCTGCATTTTTCCAGGACCCAAAGCCACAGCACCCAGCCTCCCTTGCAGAAAGACAGCAGACCCAAATATACCCAGCAGCTGAAGGATCAATAATTTCCCTTAGTAATCTCTGAAATCTTTCCCTTTACTCCCCTCCTTACTAAAAACAGCCTAACCACTGCAGCAGCTGCTGCCACCATAACCTTGGTTTTCCTTCATCATCCACTTCAGTTCTTGCTTCAAATTTACCACCAGTCTTCTTCTCCCTTCGCATTGGGATTTTTTGGGCAGAAGAAACATGCTGAGAGCCTGACTCTTAGTCTCTCCGTCTTCTCATTCAGTGGATAGCTCTGCTTTGCTCTTGCCCCTCGGAATGGTCCCGAGAGCGAGGAGGAGGAACAGCTTACACTGTGAATTGCAGAGCCGTGCAAAACATAGTGCCCTGCCCCCCTCTCAGGATGCCCCTGTTCCCATTTAACCCATGCCTGTCCTCCAATTGGACTATTTTCAAATATCTTGAAAATTGATACTCAGTAAAATTGCCTCTTCCTCTTGTTAGCTATATTTTCTCAATAAAATCTTTTTTGAAAACCTTGTCTTACGATGACTCATAGCCTAATTAGAGGCACTTGGAAATTCTTCACTCCACTATCCAGCCCAATAATGGTCATTTACTCTGCCCCTGGGCATCATTAGAAATTCCCCCAAATTGGTCTTAATTCTGGCTGGACAAACCTAGACTGGAGGTGACAGATTTCCACATAAAGTCATATACATCTCTGTGTAGAGATGGGCAGCCCAAGGTCTTCTGAAGCCCGAGACACCATGCCTAATGCTACCTCTCCTCCCCCAAAGCTAGGCCAACATCTCTTAGAACAGGTAAACTTAGGACAAATAAAAGATAACACTTTTTTGCCTAGCAGGTAATTAATCCATGGAACGCCTTGCCTCAGGATGTGGTGATGGTGTCTGGCCTGGATGCCTTTAAAAGGGGATTGTGAAAATTTCTAGAAGAAAAGTCCGTCAGAGGTTACAAGCCATGAAGGATATGTGCAATCTCCTGCTTATAGAAGTAGGCTATCTCAGAATGCCAGGTCCAAGGGAGTGGCAACAGGATTCAAATATCTGGTTGTCTTGCATGCTCCCTGAGGCATCTGGTGGGCTGCTGTAGGAAACAGGAAACTGGACTAGATGGGCCTTTGGCCTGATCCAGCTGGGCTTTTCGTATGTTCCTGTATGTTCTCTTCCTCTCTCCAGTGTTCTAGTTCAGCATTTTCTTTCCCTCCACATTTTCTCTCTCTATGCCTCCGCCTTCCTTTTCCAATCTAGGGAGTGAAAAGAAAGGGACAAGCAGTAGAGGTGAGTAGGTAGACAGAGATGGGCAACCCCCACCAATCATCTTTTTTAGTTCAAGGCAATGGCTATAGTTGGCCTCATAGATGAGCTTGCCTTGTGTTCAACAGTATCTGACTGCAGAGTTAGGTGCTGCAAAGTGAATTGGTACTTTTGTCGGAGAGTATTATAGTTGTTACAGTAGCTGCAAAGAACAGACTGGCATCATCAGTTGTTTCCTTGTGCTACCTGAATAGCAATTTGTCACTCTTGTGGTGGTCTCAAAAGTGGTTGCTTGTCTGCTGAGCTAGTTATTCACCATCAACAGAAGACACCATCAACAACAACAACAAAATTGCCAAGACAAGTAGGACCTCCACAGCCTTTGCCACAGATCAGGTGCCTACCAAGCAATTAGGAACTTTATCAGCTGTCCTTAGAAACCCTTTTGGAGTAACGCTTCTAATCATGATACTTCCCGCTAGTTCAGGGAATGAATATTATCATACGTAAAACCGTGAAAATTAGACCCGTGAGTTAAATAATGTATTCTCCACATTCCTCCTGCTTCGGAAGAAATTGTCCATGCAGAACGATGATTGCGGTATGCAAACGCTGTTCGTTTTGGCGCAAGACAATGCAGATTCTCCTGCTGAAATGTCAAGTGTTAACCTGGCACCCTGGAGGCAGCCTCAAACCTACGGATTCTCTGACTGTGGAGATGGAGCCAATTGCACAATTCCCTACCAGAATGAGCCGCAGTGAAGCAAACGCAGCAAGATACTGTGCAATTTTCCAATCCCATAAATCATTAGAAATCTTTACAGTGAATTTTTGGTGGAAGAATGAACGCTCATCTGCTACTTGAAAGCATATAAATATAGATAGGTAGAGAGATACTGAGAGGCACTGATATCCTTCCTTCAAGTACTTTATCACAGCAGGCATGGCTTAATGTAACAGCCGAAGGAGATGGCACAGGTGCGGTCTTGTGCGTGTTTACTCAGAAATTAATCTCATTGTCTTCAATGGGGCCTATTCCCTAGTAAGTATATTTAGGATTGCAGCCTAATTCAATTTACAGCCCAATTCTATGGGCTTCTAAGTCAGTGGATCTTCTGATCTGTTGACAGAAAAGGCCCAATGATGGCAGAAATGCTATGCTGCCATTGTGCATAATGGAGTTGCTGGTGGAAACAGCCAGTGGCTACGTGTGCATGCCAGACTCAGCTGGACATTCTGCAGCTGCCATAAGTTGATGGCAGGAGTGGGGTTTGGGCAAGGAGGGGGCAGGAAAGGAACAGGGGACCATAGGAGAGGGAGGGTTTGGATCCAGCAGCTAAATCCTACCCCCATAACTCCATCCCATAGATGGCCAGAAGGCAGATACAGAGTTAAGTAAAAACGCTTCTGCTAACCTCCAGTTTACTTTCCCATTGCCCCCCAAAAAACTTGCATCACAGCTTCCGTTGGCATAGCTGCGTGCTAAGATGCATCAGGGGGCCGGACTGAACTGTTTGATAAGCAAGATAAATTTTGTGGAAGCTCAGCTACAAGAACAACCCACCCTTTTTGGTTAGAGCTCCTCTGCAAGTTAACTGTATGTATCAGTGTAGATAGAAGTAAGAAACCTTTCCATCACCTGCCAGTGGTGGGTATTCTTAGGGGGGAGGGGCGGAACTGGGTGGGGGAGGGAAGGATATGGCCTGAGAGGTTAGGTTTAGCCTATGCTGCCATATCCTATCCTCCCTCCAGGCTGGGCAACCCGACATG